>OY720441.1:19635771-19920268 GCA_963082915.1 Dolichopus griseipennis | reverse complement strand
TCATAACGCAATACAAATTTTTATGGCCTCAGTTCATTTTCTGTTCTGGCCTTAGTTCATTCTACCGTTAGTTCGCAGAAAGGCCAAATACTGAGTCAAATTACGTAAGAGTTTAATTTAAAAAGACTTCGTTTCTGAAGTTAGGTTAAACTATCTGCCCGATAAGTTTTCTATTTTACTGTGAATTACCAAGGATCAAAAACGCTGAACCTTTCCTTGAAAACTCAAAAACTAAAGGAGCTAGGATCTTGAAATTTTCGTAAATTTGTTTTTTTGCAATAGTCGTCATCACTAAATAATTCCAGCCATTTTGGTCCATTGGTTCGGGTAGCTGCCATAAAACTTTTTTTTTTGTATGAGCACTATACCTATTGAAGCTGGGTTTCTGAAATTTTTCCAAAAATAGTTTAGTGTTATGGCCAAAGATTTTGCAAAATTTGGTTGGTCTACTGCAGTGGTTTCAAGTAGCTGCCATACAACTTCATATTTCACAGATATCCTTTATATATAATAAAGCTAAATGTTTGAATTTGACAAAAGTAATAAACCGGATGATATAATGTCCATATTACGGTCATACGTGTATCCCAGAGTTGACACAGTTTACTCTACTACACTCTTTCTCGTGTTTTATAATTTTTACACATGTTCTGATTATTAGGAATAAATCTATTTTCATTATTTAGTTCTATTTTATTTTGATTGAAATATTTTTTACATACCTTTGTATGATTTACCAAGGTGTTTATGTAAGGTGTTTATATGCCATATAATAAATACATATATATATGTATCTTTTACAGTATGTCATTAGGTTAAAATGTTAATAAATAAATAAGTAAAGTAAATTATATGTAATTTAAAGGAAAAAATTATTTAATTTAATAAATAATTAAATTAATTAATTATTTTTATTTTATTTAATATGAAAAAAAATTATTTATATAATAATAAATTATTTGTATTTTTTGTTTAAATAAATTTTTGATTTGATTATTGAATTTAGAAATATATGAAGTGGAATAATATAATTACTAATAATAATTAAATGATGTTTATATGTAGATAAGCTTCATTAAAAATAAAAATATTGATAATCAAAATAAATATATAATAGATAAAATATAGATAAAATTAAAAGTTATTAGTTACTGTGTATAATCATATTTATAATTTCATTAATATCCAGCGGTTGCAAAAAATTTTTTTGAGAAATATGGCAGCACTTCAAAACTTTTAAACCAAAGCTTTTTTCAAAAACTTTCGTGAGTTCTAAATATTAATTCAAAGTTATGTTTTGAGCAACTCTTTGGATATTGACAAGAAATATTATGCTTCAGATTAGAATTTTAAAATAATGAATAAAATTATACTTAAATACTGTGTTGAATACAATTACTTGGTAATCATTACTTCCAAATTGCCATTAAAAATTTTTTGTAATGATACGTTGAGAATTCAATTGCCAGTAAAAAGAATTAGGTATTTCATTGATTACAAGTATATTTGAAAAAAAAATCAAGTAATTTAATATAAAACTAAATAAATTAATAAATAAAAAACATATATTTTACTTAATTAAAAGTAGCTCTTTTCAGATAGAAATTGAGGAATTGTTTATTTAATGTGTAAAAATTTAATTATAAAATTGATTTTTCAAAAATACTTTTAACTCACGATAATTAATTGTTTTTTTATATATACCTATTTTAAAGTAATTAATTATCAAAAATAATTGGAAAATTTAATTGAAAGTGTTGATTACTTAAAATCTCGATGAATCATATTTTAAAAAATACCAGTACAATTACCATTACTACAAGTACCATTACTTGGTAATTATTACTTAATAATGGTACTATAAGGATTCAAATATCAGTGAAAAGATATAAGTACTTACTTGATAATTCTAACACATCAAGTAAGTACTTATATATTTTTACTGGTAATTGAATCCTCAAAGTACCATTACAAAGTAATGATTACCAAGTAATGGTATACTGATAATTATACTAGTTTTTGAATCTTACAGGTTTGCTTTAAATTATTAATATTTAAAAAAAGATTCTTCAAGATCTTAAGTAATCTACTGTGCAGTAATAATCATTAGTAATTTTTGTATTTTAAACGTCCAATATGTGCTGAGTTCTAAGCAAATATTAGATAAAATTTAAGAAACTTATCAAAAAACTTTACAAATTTAAAAAAACAACTTTCCAAGTAAACTAAGAAGACTTAAAAATTTCACTCCACAAAATATTGCATTGAAGACTAATTTTGCAACTATAGTTCATCTTCATTCAAACAAAACTCGATCTTCAAAAAACCTTCGAAACAATATTTCTTTTTTTTTTTTCAAAAAAAAATCTCTTCACCAATACAAAAAAAAAATCCAGAGTAAGTGAATTACTTTAGAATCCAAACAAATCCTTGAAATGTCCTTTTCTATTTTCTGGATTTTTCTGTTCATCGCATTGTTTTTCTTTAATTTTGTATTGTGACTTTAACTAACATCATTACTTTTGAGAAAAGTCAAGAAGCTATTAAGGTACATTCAACTCAAAGTAAAAAGAATCACACTACACAGGTGTATTGTAAGAAAAAGTGAATATGAAAAAAAAAAAACTCAAAGCAAGTTTGGAAAAAAAAATACTGTAGAATATTCATTTTTCTGGGATAACTTAATCGAGTGAAAAATAACTATGAATAACCCACAATAGTTTATTTGGTCTTGTCTTACAATATAAAAAAAAAAAATCAAAAACAAAGAAGCATCAAAGAAAACAAAAGATTTTTAGCACATTTTTTTTTGTAATATTATGAATTTATATAAGTATATTTTGTTTTTGGGGTTCCCATATGGTTATATTTTTTGTCCGTTAAAATTATATCGAACGCGTTGTCAGTTTTAAATAGTTGGGTTTCCAACTTGATGAGGGTTGGACCTCAGATAAAAAAGTAAGATGTAGAATTGAAATGGCATGGCATTAAATCCTTTGTTTAATATAAAAACGTACTGTGTAATCGTGAAATAAACATCAAACTCCGATTAAGGTACCTAAAATGTTATGCCTGATCTGCGATCTTATATGGAGTAGAAGCGTGG
Organism: Dolichopus griseipennis; assembly: GCA_963082915.1. NCBI lineage: Eukaryota > Metazoa > Arthropoda > Insecta > Diptera > Dolichopodidae > Dolichopus > Dolichopus griseipennis. The sequence continues at coordinate 19,917,162 of OY720441.1, read as the reverse complement.
ACACTTAAAGTGACGGCGTTAAACAAATTGGTGGCCTTTGTAATGTTGGGTTATTGAAGAATATTGAAAATTTCTTACGCAGACAAAGTTACATACCAAGAAGTCCTCGGAAAACTAAATATAAATGAGAACTGCTTCTAATTATCAAGCGCAGAAAAATAAGTTACTTTAGTCACATAATACGAGGTCCTAAATATGAACTACTCCAACTAATAATACAATGTAAAATAAAAGGCAAGAGAAACATAGGTAGAAAACAAGTTTCGTGGCTTAGAATCATCCGAAACTAGAGAAGAGTATGCCAACATCATTGCAAATCTACAGAAACATGTGATCGCTTATCACCCAGCATTGGATTAGCAGCAGAAGAAGAAAGTTGTGTCTTCAAACTCCCAGAATTCTCAACTCAGAAAAAGATATATTTGTATTAAGGTTGCCACAAGGCTTCGTTTTCCTACACCTTTAAATTTTGCTCACTTAGATATGTGACAAGATAAAGCTTCTTATTAAAGCCTTCTGATAAAGTTTCACTATCTATGATTTTCCAAGAACGTATTAAAATAAGTGTAATAAATGAATCTAGCCTAATTTCGGAATTTCAAGTAGAAGTTCTTGAATTAAGTTCTCGGTTAGATCATATCTAAAAAAAAATATGGTAAGATTTAATAGTTATAATATAAAATAGTTAATATAAAAATATATAAAACTTTTGCATAAAACAATAGATGGCGCACAAAATTTTCAATTTTGTATTCGTAATCTTAAGGAATAGCTATAGCCGAGTAATCAACGTCTTGGTGAATATACGAATAAAGAAACTGAAGCCTAGTCTAAATGACTTAGTAAGTGTCCTATACTCCTTAGGAAGTGAAAATTGAAGAAAAGAAAAGTGTAAATTAGCTAAATAGCGCTATTTTGATTTATTAACAATTTGGAAACCCAAATTTAAAAATATTTGAACATTTGAAAATTAAATTATTTAATTTTTTACACGAAAAATGGAAGAATCTGGCATCGTTGTGTCTTTGATCATCATTATCTTATTTATAACTATATACATTCATTATATAATAATATTGTATATAAAATTTATTATTTTTTAATGTTTTTTTATTGTATTGTATTTAGTTTTGTTTTCATTTGTTTCATAGTCTGCACTCTGCATTATGTATAAAATGTTATTTGAAATAAAATTACAAAGGCAAGTGAACACTAACTGAACTGCATTACATTTACAAGAATTAAAAATTAAGTATGTCTTTATGGTGTTTGTTGGCAACATTTTCCAATTTGACCAAATTCAATTAAATGGTATATTAATTTAACTGTTTGATTCGATTAATAGACAATTTTCCATTTTTAGTAAAATCGTGATCAATTTGGAAAGCACATCAAAATCCAGGATTGCAAAACGCCTCAATGTGAAGGATATTGAAATTTTAAGGATTTGTATAATATTACCATCAATGCAAACGGAGTCAAATGTTATTTCAAAGTCTGGAAAACATGTTGCTACATAACATTATATTTGTACATTTATGTGTTTATAACGAAAACCTTTTCAGAGTCTAATGCAACACGATTTCACCCTCACACTTGAATCAAATAAAATTTACACAGATTTATTTAGATTTGAGAATTTTAACTCTAGATATAAAAAGCTGAGATATTTAATATACAAAAAATACTTGGAAATTCGTTAAAAACTCTAAACTTCAAATTAATATTAGCATTAGTATAATCTGAAGACCAATTCTTCTGTGAAGGTTGGTTGTCCAATAAGGAATGTGTTCTAACTTTTTATCAAACAAAATCACCATAGAGATGAAGTAAATTGTGGTCTTAAGGGATCAAATGAATTTATTTGTAAATCGCAAATATTGCCGGGTTAATGGAAACTATCACAGCCCTCTGGCTAGCAGGCATTCGTGCAACTTACCTGGGAATCTCTTACAAAACCTCCTGCAGAAGCTTTAAAGAAAAAAATTCAAGTGAAAATATTAAGTACTTTCCCTGCAGATTATCAGAACTAGATTTCTCTCATTCTGTTAACCATTTTTCCACATCCTTAACGAGCTTTCAAAACACAAAATCAAAAAACTGATTTCATACCTGAATTCTTTTAGCTGAATATAAAAGCGAAAACTTAAACCCAGGTCACAAAGGCACTGGGATCAAAATGGCGCAATCTGTTGCTAATTCATAAACGCAAAATCGCTGAGGAAGATTGTGTTAAGCTAAATCGCAATCCCTGTGGATGCATAAGGTGAAAATGTTAAGATATGTTAAAAATTTAAGCCGTTAGGTGCAGATCTGTAAAGGAAAAAAAGTTTTTATAGAGGTTCTGATTTCAGTCCACCATAAACTTTAACAATGACGCATTTTTTTATTTAATAAAACTTAGCTTACGTCGAAATTTGATTTTTTTTATTGTTTTCTATTTTATAATTCTTTTTATTTTTATTTTTTATTACAAAAATGTCACGTTTTGCATTCAATTTGTTTACACATCATTTGATTTTAAGGACAATTGATTTATGTATTTCAAATGTTTATAATTTTATTTATTTCTTTTTGTGATTTTCTGTCTCTTTCTTTCAACATATATTCTAACACTTTTTTTATATTTTTATTAATGCCTTAGTGACTGAAATTGAATTTGAAATTGAAATAAAATAGTATTTAGTATAATTTAATGAAAATAAATGATGATTTTGTTGCATGTTATTGCAAACAATGCAGTCTACATTGCAGTTCTATTGTTATTTTCGTGCAACATAAACAGTATTTTTGTTTTTCGTTTTTGATTATAAACATTTTATTGAAATTTTTCAATTGACTTATAACACATAGTAAATCAAAAGCATGTTAAAAGTTAAATTTATATTGAAAACGTTTCTTGGTTTTATTGTTTTAGTGGGGACAAGACTTTAGAATCGAAATGCTTGATTTATTTTATCTTTGCACAAGAACCTTTTTACTAAAGAAGTTTTAAAATCTGGGTGGCTTAGATATGCATTTAAATAACGTTTTTATCATAAAAATATTTTTTGTCTGTCAGATTTCGTCTGTCAGATTTTGCATTTGTTTATATTGTTATATTAATTTATTTTTTATTAGAAATATATAATTATTAATTATTGATTAAGTCATTAATTTGAACCCAATGGAGAATAGTAGCTGAGTTGAATCGAAAACCAAAATTTTTTTCACTTTCACTGGGCCTTTCGCGCATGAAAGGTCGGCAGTCTAACCACTGTATCACCCAGCCATAAGTTTTGAAAAAATTTCAGTAATTTATGAAGTTACTCTCATATTAAAAAAGAAGTTGAATAGCAGCTCCTTGAATGCGCTACCCTAGATTTACCAAATTTTGCGCAAACTTTCACGATAAAACCAAACTACTTTTGTGAAAATATTGCTTTCAACATCGTAACTCTTTGATAGCGATGACGGCTCTTCTGAAAAATGAATTTTCGAAATCCTAGCTTCTTTAAATTCTGATCCGATCCATACATTAGAGTCTATATTTATAATCCATTCTTTTAACCAGTAACTGTGCCACAAACATAATGCAAATTTATGTTATAACTTAAGCTTAAATATTTGGTGCTCACCTATTGAAAAAAAGTATTCACCTCTCGTAACAACTTCTAAGAGTGTAGAAGTAGTAAAGGAAGCAGATTTTAAGAACAATATAATGAAAAAACTTATCGAGAATATGATCCAAGATACTTACTCACTTATTTAGATATATTTAATATTACAAATCACATAATTTTGAAATACATTCTTTTTTATTTTATATTTAATGCTCTTTAATTTTTATGATATTGAGCTTCAAATCCAAATTGCTCATCTGAGAGAATATGGTTAAAGTTTATAATATTTCTAAGCCTAGTTTTTTCAAACTTTTCAAAAATTTGCCAAATTTATTGCATTTCGAAAGACAAAAAGCTTGTAAATATTGAATTGCTATCCAAATCTAACCTATGTATGTTTAAAATCTCAGAAATCAAACACTATTTTCAGTGCAATGACTTAACTCTGTTTTAAAGTAAGAATAAGGATACGAAGTGATGAATAAAATGAGATGGCTTTTTTTACCTATGGTGCACTTAACTCTAAAAGTTTTTTGATCCTCTCCAATAAACTTTCTGATATTTTATATCTTCCATCAAATAATTTTTTGAAAAATATTAAAATTTATTAGAAAATAAAGTCTTAGTTTAGAAGTTTTTTATTTAAATTAAAGTTTTTATTATGCTCTAAATTTGTATACTAACATAAAAACAAAACCCCCTAAATACAAATTGTTGTATAAAAATAACACCTTAAATTCAATCTCAGACAAATAAAATAAAATTTGATTGTTTTGAACTTTTTCATATCTATAGTGGCTATAGGTACTTAAAAATTAATTTAATTTTCTTTTATTCCACCTTAGATTCATTTTATTTATTTCGGTTTTGTTTTAAGACAATAATTTTTAATTTAATGTGTAAAAATATTTTTGCTTTTAAGATGATTACTTCAGCTAAAAAATATATTTTTAAATAAAAAAAATTAAAAAAAGTTTTTTAAAACTATTTTTAATTTTATTAAAGAATTTATTTCATGTGAATTTGAAAAGTAAGAGTTTCGTATAAGTTCATTAAATATTTTCTAATAAAATTCAAATGTTAAAAGTATTTTTAGAAAATATTCATAGATATCTTTTAAGATTTAATAGATTTTAGACTTCTGTTAAACAAGGGAGCGTTCCATAATGTGGGTTTTGTAAATCCTTTTTTTAAAATCTAGTTTTTGTTGAAAAATCTAGTTTTTAAGGATTTTAGAGTTGATTACAAAATTAGAATTATCAGCCTTTTGCTGAATATAAAAAAAAATAAACAGATTTTTTTAAACCATATTTTCAAAAACAAGATTATCTAAAAACTAGATTTTTTAAACGAAATTTTCTGAAGCGGGATTTTGTGAAAATGGGATATACTAAACGGATATTTTACCTCAACCCGTTAAACAATTCTAATATAACAATAAAAGTAATCCAAAAGCTGATTTTTCAAAATCCAGTTTTATGAAATTCCATTTATAAAATCCAAATTTATAAAAAACCAGATTATTAAAAAATACAAATTTATTAAAACATAGTTTTTGTAATACATTTTTTTTAAGGTGCTCTGTAAAAGGTATAATAAAATTAGGTTCAAAAATATATTTGCAAGGAGAATTTTGCTTTAGACTCTCAACTTTAAAAAGTAATTTTTTAAAAAAACTATATTTTAAAAACCAAATTTTCAAAGACTGAGTTACGGTAGACTGGTATTTTAAAAGTTCCTGAAGAAATGGTCAAATTAATCTTATATCGTCATAAATAAAAACTATCATTGCCTAAATAAAATTTGAAAAATGATACAAAAAACTTTTATTGATATTTCATAAGATATTTGATTTTTTAATGCAGACTACAGCTTGATTGGGAGAAAGATGATTAGAAACAAGTTTATTTCACAGAATTTTGAAAATTTTATTTGTTTATTTACGTGGGAATAGAAGCTTTGGAAGCCAGTCTTTGGAACTGTACGTTTATAGCACACCCTTTATGATTTAAACTACTTTAAGGAAGAACCTGAGATACAAATGAACAAATGAACCTGAGATACAGTTCGGTTACACGGAGATATGAATTTTGAATCATTTGGGTTTAGAAATTAAATATTATCGAATTATGTGGGATGGGAAAAATTGGATGGGATGTGATTGTTCCTCTTAAATTTATCAATATCGTACACAAATATGTTATAAACTTTGAGAAACCCATTAGATGGAATATTGTTCCATAAACGAGGATACATCAACTGTGAAGTGATGATAATCAATTGTCCTCCTTGTTTCTCATTGGGAAACTTTAAGTGGGGGCATTAACCTAGTGTTATTATCTGTATTTTTTTTTTAGAACAGACGTAAATCCCTACTATAATATCTATACACAAAGATTAGTGAATCAACTGTACGACGACGGCTACGTTTTGCAAGCGTTGAGGTGACATTAGGATATTTGAAAAGACGAATAGCTCTAGAAACTGGAATTAATTATGGTGATTTCCAAAATTCTTAAAATATTCCATTATTAAACCTTGAAATCCTAGTCTGCTAAAGCAATTTAATCCAAAACCAAAACCAGTTTTCATTCAATTTATTTGCTTGGAAAGGAAACGTGGCAGACGTCCGAGATTAAATGACCTGTATTATATTTAAAATATTCAAATTCTATTAAATATAAACTTTATATTACGTGCTAAAAATACTTAAATTTAACTATAATTGCTAATCATCAAAAAATAAATGGAATATTTGCATTATTTTATTTTTGTTTTTTATTCAAAATGAATGGATCTTCCAAAAAAAAAAAATGCTTTAAAATAAATGGAACTGAAAACAATAAACTTAATGTATACTGAACCTCTTTTTACTATCCAAAAAAAAAACAAAACTATAATAATAATAATAATAACAATTTTTCCGGAATTTCCATAAAAAATACCAAAACCAAAAATAGCCATATCAACTAAATCTTTTTTAATGTATTCTAGAAAATTCAGCCATTTTCCAAAAAAAAGAAACGACATGTTATAAAAATTAGAATAAAACTAAAAATACAAAAACTGTTATTAAAAATATATTTTGTAATTAAATTCAAATAACTTATTCTCCATCTCATCTCAAAATTTCTATTTTCAAAAATAGCTTCCATAGTCAATTTTGTATTTTATAAAGAAAGTTAATAATAAAAGTAAAATATACTAACAAAAAAAAATCTAAGCCTTTTTTTTTAGCCTAAAAAGTGATATATGTCCTAAAATCCCTTAAAAAAACACAACTTCTAATTTAAAAATTATGAATATTAAGAAAAAAATAAAAGTAGGGAACCAATTAACCGAGTGGAAGCGAAAAAAAAATTGGATAGGAAACGAGTACACATATCTGAAAATCTCGATTTTTTCCTACAATGTATTTGGCTATTTTAGTTAAAAGAACCCTATACACTTTCTAGAATAAAATGAACACCCTGATTTGTAACTTAACTGTAAAAGCTGCCTTAATTTATTCCTAAATCCTTTCCAGATTTTAGCAGTCCTCACAAGAAATGAGTTTCCATAACCTGTTTTGAAGCTTATTGGAGATTCTACAGCGTATAGAATAAAACCCAAACATTTGACAGCATTCTTAGATTTAAATATTTAAAAAAGCGTATAATTTTAATTTTGAAACTAACGGTAAAACCTGTTCTAATTAGAGCATTAATCCGATCATAGGTGTATAATATGTTTTTCTCATTCATGGGCTGGTATCTTTCAAACTCCACTAAGTTAATTCGAGTAAATGAAAATTAGCGCCTATTACACCCAATTGGAAACTCCACTGGCCAGAGCACTTTTACGCTTCCCACATCGAAATGTTGGAGCAATATCTCTTGTTTATATGATTTTTAATATTGGATTAGACACTTGTTCTACTTAAAATGAAAAGCTCCCAGTTGTAAACATTTGAAAGTTCTTTAGAGAACCAGTTATGATTCATTTATTGTAAGAACCTCAAAACTTGGAGAATGTTTCCATCGAGATTCCATGTATAGTGTTCCAATAAGCAGGAACTTTGCAACTTTTAAAAATTATAATGTTATAGATTCCTCTCTAAGCTAATCAAGTCGTGGGTATTATCTTATTCCACTTTTGTTTACAAAATAAGCCTACACATTTGTTTACAACGAAGGCCCTTTGTTGGGTTTAAAAATAAGATTTTAAAAATTAAAAATAAAAGATTTTTAAATTCCGAGCATATGCAGCATTCCCTAAAAAAAAAAACTATTATAAAAATTGTTCTAAAATACAAAAATTTTTACACTATATTCAACGATCCCTTCAGTGCTTGTTTTTTTGTATGTGCAGAAGTTCTTAAACTAAATTTCCAACTTAGTTTTATTTAGTTAAAATTTTCCAGCAAACAGATTTTTTTTTTTTTTTGGTACTTGTTTTTTATTTTCAATGATTTAATGCACCTTAGAGACAGTTAACCAAGTTTCATTTTTCTATATGTTTCAACTGGGATTTACATTTACTTTATTTTGAAAATCCCGGTTAAAAAATAACAAAAAAAAAATGTTGTCTTTATTGAAACAATAGCAAGTCACGATAATAAAAAAACAACAAGTATAAAACAAGTTAAGGAAGGAATCAAGGGTGTTTTAAAACTCAAATTTTCAAAATTAAACAATATTCCATAGTAAATTTTGAAAAATTTGTTGTTTTCACAGGGAAAATGGGAAGCTTCAAAAGACAACTATTAGAGTGGCTGTGCGTAGTTCCCATGGGTAGTGTGTACCTTTAACACAACAAAACCACACAAGTTTTTTTGAATCAAGCTATTGGATGGGACCTGTTGATGGGACAGCTTGGTTTCGAGGATAAGAATGTGAAACGATTACTGGGAATTCAGTTTGGGAATAATAGGATTCTAGGATTGTGAAGTTGAGGGAAATTCAACAATAGATTGTAATAAATTATTATAGAACTTTATGTAAAAGTCATGAGGCCTTTTCTTAATTGGGATTGCAGTAATGCCCTTTATAATTAAGAAAAACTTTTAACAAACGATAAAATATGATTTGGAGCTTTAGTTTTTAATTTTACTGCAAAAAATTTTAGATATGTATTAAAGCTTCATGTGTTTAAAAATTGCAAATTTTCTGAATCCTTAATTAACTTCTAATTGGTGGGTCATACTAGAAATAACTGTCCTAAAAGACTGAAACTTATTTCTTGACATCCTCTCAAAATTTGAAGTTTCTTACTCAATCTGCTGTCTTCTGGCGTATCCAAATTGAAAATATACATGATAGAACTTTTGTTACAACCATTAATATATAGTGCTTTTTTGGTTTTTGGATGTAAGTCATTATAATCAAAGACTATTTTAATTATCAAAGTGACTCTGCTTTACATTTCCTATATTTACTCATAAATGAAGAAGGTAATGAAAAGCCAATAAACAATGTTTTCATTCCTTCCTTTGCTTTATTCAGAGTTTTTCTTTCAAATTTACGCTTTCTACTTATAATCACCAGGTTCTAATGAAAAAGAAGGATCTTAGGTTCATATCCTTTTTGAATTTAAATCCGTTGTATTCTTAGGTGTATGCAGCTTCGCAATTATTTAGAAAAATTTATCCCAAAAGTAACGCAAATTTTTTTCAAACTAAAACTCCAAATTTAATCATACATGCTCCTTCTTCTTTAATCATACATATCCAATTCTCAAGTATTCCACTGCTATAGAACATTATCCTTTACAACCACACCACATGGATTAACTGTAAGTTCTATATTATGGTTTTAAACCGGATTATTTTCTTTGATTTCCAATGTATAAAACGACCTAAACATTGAATTCAATTACACTCTCCAATTCAACAGATTGACAAACTTATCATTGACCCGACAAATTCTGATTGGAAAATGAAAACTTAAAAAAAAAAATAAATATTGGAGAAATATGGTTTAAAAAGTCATTCAATCCATGTTTTCTGATTTTTATTTTTTATTTTCTGGTAATGTTGGAAAAGACCACATGCTTTATAGATTTTTGTGGTAAATATGGAGTAAAAAAAAAAAATTTTAAAACTATAAAGATAGAAGCTGCATCTAAGTTAAGCTATTGTACTTTTTTTTCTATAGGGTGTTTTTTTTTTGCATAAATTGTACATAAAATTGAAAACATTGAAAAAAAAAAAAAATTTAAAATTAATGCAAAAAATTTTTTTTAACTATTTTTAGTTTCATTTCACATATTCTTTGTTATACGAAGGAACCTAATATATTCTGTTATCTTTTTAGTGTAGGGGATATTTCCAATTAAATAAGTAGGAGTATATAGATGCTTTTGAGTTTTCCTTAACTAAAATTATAACTGGCCAATTTGATTCTGTTAACGAGGAAAAATCTTTAAAATATAACTATCACATATATAGGTAAACTTAAGTAGCTGGTACAAAGTAATGAATAAATCTTGCAAAGTTGTTGTACAAACAGATGTTCTCAAACTTATTAATTATAATTGTAAAATGTTAAAAGGTTTCAAGTAATCTGAGTGTTAGCAAAAACATTTGTAGTAAATTATTTTTATTGGTTAATGTAGATTTTGAATTCGGAACTTTAAACTAACTAAACTGTTTTCCATAATATGAGGTATTTTGTATTTGAATTATTCAATTGCCTTAAAAATAAATTATACTTGAGGAGCTCCGATTCAAAATGTGCAATGTCCATATTTTGACAAATGGACTTTTTCCAATGATAGATTTTTGCAGGAAATTAGATATTCTATCTTTTATTATCATTTTGCCATTCAAAAGTCGAAAGTGGGGTTTCTATACTAAAAATAATTTTACTTTTCTTTTTGGGATCTTGTTCATATTTAGAGGCATGTCAATCTTTCTTGAATACTGATAAAATTATCTTATATGGCACGGTTTGAATCTGAGCTTCTTGATTCGCTTTATAAGTGAATTTTTAAAAAACGAATTTAAAATAACACGATTTGAAAAAATTAATACGCGATTTTGAATGTTTTGAAATAAAAAAATTTAAAAATATGATTAAATTCGATTGAAAGCGACTTGAATGGGTGCATGATATGAATATGAAGAAATTTTGAGTGATAAAAGTGATATTCAAAATGCACGTCAAAAATTCAAAAAACAATGATTTTATTTTGTGAAGATGAAATCGATGATTCCTGTGATCTGAAACCAATCCCTTAATTTTACATGTACTTAAGATTTTTGTTTTACGCGATCTTTTTTACGCACATTTTGCGAAACGTATTCATCGCGTAAAAAGACAATTAGGTGTATTATAATTATTATTACATTCTCCGGTTGCAAATATGGACTTCAATATAGTATAATAACTTTATATACAGTCTAGCTTTGGTAAAATATATGAAAAAAAATGTGAAGGCCTGAATTGAAGCTGAGCGAAAGATGACTTCCAAAATAAAATCGGGACATTAATAACGGTCTTTTATGCAAAACATTAAGTTATTTTAAAAATATCAATATTTTTCGAATTTAAGTGTTTTCGACATTTCACCTATGAGAAATAACGGAATTTTTCAATATTGCAATAAAAGCCTATAATTTTAGCTAGCTACTAACACTTAAATGAATGGTCTATTTTGTACAAGGGCGGAAATGTTGTTTTTTTTTTTTTAAAAAGTTTACAAAATTACTTTGAAGGCACTTATTTCGGAAACTCTTAGAAGTAGACCCCTCCTTTTAAGAAAAATTTTTTGATAGTTAGGAACTCTACATCATCTCAGCTTCTCTTGACCTTGAGTTCCGGGCAACCTGCAGGTAGTTTTATTATATAATTCAATACGGCACGATAATTTTATTAGCATTAAGATTTTAATAAAATATTAAAATGTCAAAAGTCATACCAATTTCATTGAAAGTTAAAAACAAGATCAACTCCTTGAATAAAGGACCTTCTATACTTACTAAATAGCAAAATTTTACAAATAATTTAGTTTAACAATATTAGATTCATTAACTGTTATCTTTTTTTAAAACCAAAACTTCAATACTATTACCATATAGTAAACTTTGTTTTTCCATTATCAACTTATATGCATATGTTTGCATGTAGATTTAAATACACCTACATATGCAAAAATTTAGTATAAACATGGATTTTTTTTTAAATAGTGATTTGTTATTCATCCTACTAAAATTCATTCAACGCTAACTAAGTAAAGCACACAAAGAAAAAATGGAAAGCAACTAATATACAATCCTTTTTTTAAAAAAATAATAAAAGAAAATAAAAAAAAATCCTGATATCCTTTTGATGCTTTATTGCAAATCACTGTAAAAAGTATCTAAGCTTTAAAAAACAACAATAACAACAACAACAATAAGAGAAGCAGTAATAGGAAAAACAATCATTGAAACATAAGGCATTATTTAAAAAAAAAAAAAAAAAAACAATTTTCTTTAACTGTTTTATTTTTCCGAAATTTGAAAATCCTTTGTTTTGAAGCTCATATGAGGAAAAGTCGTACACACACATAGAATGAAGCAGAAAATTACATAAAAAAAAAAAATTGTATTTTCTTTTGTTTTATTTTTCCAGAATTTTCCAATTTTTTTTTTTTTCATATTTTGGAATTTATCCAAAAAATGAATTTAGAACTTACAAAAAATATATTTGCAAAAGAGGCTTTAATAAAAGCTTATATTGGATGTATTTTATTTTTTTATTTTTGCATATATATAGGCGTTTCTTATGTTTGCATATATATAGGCGTACTGTATTGTAGATAATCGGTTGCTGATCATTAATTCAAAATCATTTTATCTAAAAAAACATGTTTCTTTGCTAATTGAATGAAAAAATTAAAGTACGAAATGATTCTAAAGATGAATTAAATAGTTTGAGCAGTGATTTTAGCTTAAATATGATTCAGCAAACTAGACAGTTGTATTTAAGTGTAGTTAGTTGTCTTATAATAGTTAGATTTAAAATGTTAATCAGCCATTTTTAATACTAATTGTGAGTATTTCATCCTTAGGAAATTTTGAACTACAATTTATATGCTATCTTTGTTAATTGATAGTTGATACTTTGTTTCGATATTTGTTTTAGAAATTTTATTAATAATTCTTAATATTTAATAGCCATTTCGATTTGTAGAACACCTTGATGAAGACATTTTATATGATCGCTGGATCTGAAGTTAGATTTTTGCTTAATTCTGTGAGTTTAAATATAATTGCTCCTGTTATACATTTGTTCAAAATTAGATCTCTTTTCAAATTTTAGCAAATATAAGTTCTTTAAGTAATGCAATAATTTTCCTAATCTTGATTTTATCTGCGGCAGGTTGATAGGGCGGAACAAGGCATTTTACTTCGTAGTTTAATCTTAGGTTTTTAACAATTTGAACTCAGATTTAAAACAATTTTATTAACTAAAAACTTCAGAGATAAGGGAGTCGTTCTTTTAATTAAGTTTAAATACACTAATAAAAGCTTTCATTAATGGATCGCATATTCTACGAAGAATTTGATAAGTTGTATTGAAATTCGGAAAATAAAAACCAAATGATTTCAAAATTAAACTTTTTAACTTTACAGACTCCCGAAAAACTAAAAAGGCCAACTGTCATTCTGGGAAAAAAATTAGTATCAGTACCATTCTTTTTTATATCAGAAAACATTTCTGAAAGGTACTTTTATAAATAATAAAATATCTAAAACTAAATTAGATCAAAATGATTTAGACAAAACTTATTAGAATTAAATTTATATGCATGTTATGACGTCAACAATACAAGTACATGTACGAGTATACACGTGGAAAAATATTTAGATCAAATGTTATTTCTTTATATGGGAAAGCTTTAAAAATATTATTTTTAATAATATAAGATTTATTAATATTTAATAATATATTTTATTAAAAAAGGAAAACATTTTATGAATATATAGAACAACTTTTAAAATTCTTTTCCATTAAATCAAAGAGAGAATAATAAATTAAAAATATTGTTTTTTGTTTAATATTTTTTTTTCTAAGTTTTATTATTAAAAAAAATTATTGAATTTGCAAAACTAATTCGGATTATTCATTTGTTATTTAAAACATTAAGAGCTGATCAGTCTTTGTATTTTTACTAACATATTTTAAGGTTTTTTTTTATCATACGTTATTTTGTAAGAAATTCTTAAATATTTATGTTTGTTATACTTCAATTTAATCTCTAATAAGAAGTAATCAGAAATAATTTAAAAATTTAAAATTGAACTAATTCGGAAAACTAAATTCAAAGAAAAATTTTAAAATGAATTAAACTAGAAAAATTTCTAATTATTTATTTCAAATTTAGTTCCTTTCTAATTTAAAACCGTACTTGCGTCTATTACCATGTCCCCTTTCTTTTAGTTAACTACAAAAATAAAGAATTTGGCCAACAGCTTAGTCTCAGTGGTTAAACTTACTTTACTTACTTTACTTTATTTTACTTTACTTTATCGGCATAACAAATTATTATTTTTAAGCCTTCCACCTTTGTCTTCTGTTTTGCGCAGCTTCTCTCCAACTTCTAACAATATTCAGCACTCTTACGTCTACCCTCCGGAATGGAGTAAAAAAACCGCTCTTGCTGGAGCATCATCGTTCATCCTTACTACGCGACCTAACCAGAGTAATCGTTGGATTTTAATCCAAGTTAGGAGATCAGTATCTGTCGTGCAGCTAATACAGCTCGCGATTATGTCGCTGTCCCCAAACTCCATTGATGTTAATCGGACCAAAAATTTTACGTAGAATCTTCCTTTCAAAAGATCTTATCAGATTTTCATCGTAGTTGGATATGGTCCATGATTTAGCACCATATGTCAGGACTGGAACAATGAGTATTCTGTACAGTGTGATCTTTGTCTTTCAGTTAGACTGTCGGCTTTTAAATCAAAAAGTCTTTGAACCCTAGTCACATCACATCTAATAAAAATAAATAATTTATAATTGATATTGTAATAGTTTATATCATAATATAAAATAAATTTAACTGTCAAACCTGAAAAAGAAAGGCAGATTGAGTTATTATAATCAAAGTGTTAGGGGACTGTACATAAATAAATAAATAAAATAAAGATTGTCTCAAGATTTGCTTGCTTCTTTCAAAGTGGCCTCAGTATCAATTTGGAAGGAATTTATAGTCAGCTAAGAAACAAGAGTTGCCATTTTTTTTCAAAGTGTATCCATATGTATTTATATGTATAATGTATATATATTTGAAACAAACTCTAAAATCTTTTCATAGTATTTTCTTTCATATATATTTAAATTTCAGATTTGCAATGCGAAACTGTTTAATACAAAACTTCATTAAATATCTATGTGCTTAAAATAACTTTTAAGTTTTAGGCACAGATATACAGGCACAGGTACAGATATATGTTGCAGGGTTTGGAATATCTTTTTAGTTTTAGGCACAGAAATATGAATAGAGTATAAAGGAATAAATGATATCTATCTTATGTTTTTCAATCTTATGTCATAACTCTATTTTGCAGTCCATAAGTATCCACTCACTAATTCTTCGAAATAATTATTAAAAAAATGTACCTAAATCATAAAACAGACAACTATTTTTATAAGATTCAATATACAGTTAACGTTTCTATTAATATGAGTCCAATTTTGTAAATTTTTATTAAAATTAAGTGTTCCTTCCCTTCCCCAAACTATGCAATCATAATCTTTTGCCCCATTCAATTATTTTTTTGTTTTTCAGAAAGTGAATCTTATGGGTCGATTTAAAACTATCTTTTACACAACCGCATTCTCTTAATTTTTAGCAAGCCTTGAAAATATCACTAAATTTTTCCATCTATACAAATTATGGTGGGAATCATCTCAATTAATCTTTCAGTGGCAGTATGAATGAAGGAAATTCCCGCAATCAACACCAATGTGTTAAAAAGATTAGCACTAATATAGAATACAGGGTGGCGCGAACGACCGATATGGTTTGAACGTTTAATAACTTTTTTATTTAATAGTTAATTATTATTAATATTTTTTTGTTATACAGTATATTAACGGGGAATATTTTTAACTTAAGTAGAAGAATTATATCCCGCAAGTGGTGACCATTTTCGGCTTCGCACATTCGTGCTCTTTCCAGTACATTTTCTATAACTTTTTGTAATTTTTGATCGCTGTTCTGTTGTGTACCGTTCCATTTCCAATTCCCCAATTTTTCTTCACAAAATTCTGAAGTAAAAATAAAAACTATAAATAAATTTAAAAAGTTATTAAACATTCAAACCATATCGGTCGTTTTGCACTACCCTGTAGAACTACATTTTAAAATTAAAATTTTATTGTACAATTTTTTTTTTCCAAGTTCTTTCATTTAAGTTTAAGCCCTCAAATTGGTTGTAAACCCTTTCCATATATAAAATAATCTTTGATATTTATTACAAAATGTATTTATCACATTTACAATATTATTCATCTGGAATTCTTTTGTTTTCTTAGGACATTGTCTTTATACTCTTCAAAATATTTCAAGAGTTTTCTTTAAGATCCAAATAAAAAATTGAATCACACCAAGAAAAGAAAAAATTTTAATCAAGTTTCTTTTCAATAAATCCATTCTCAAGTGAATTATTTGACCACTTTTTGCCTGTATTTCTTTTGATTTAAATATTGACACAAAAATGTTGAAAATTATATTTACAATTTTTCCTAAGGGCTACTTGTTGCTTCTTCTTAAATCCGTAGATACATTTCCATTGCAAATAAATATTAAAATCAACCAATTCCAGATTCCCATTTTTATAGTGGCAATCGAAATTTAAAAAACTATAAAACTGTTTTTTTTATAACTATTTCGACACCATTACATTAAAAATCCAATAAATGAAAAACAAATAAAAGAAAACCAATACAAATAAAAAAAAATCGAATATTGAATATTGAATTAATTTTTTTTATATGTATATATGGAGTAAGACCAATTTTCTATTTCGAATTTTCATTTAAAGAAAAATTAAAAATAAAAAAAAATAAAATAAAAGGATTAGATTGGACTTTTGCTAAGATTTTTCTGTAAATGTAATCTTCAAGGCTGAAAGAGTTTTCTTTTGGTAAATGATCTGTAAAATTAATGATATCAACCAAGCCTCTCCTCTTCGATATATTTATATAAATATACAAATATATATATATAGTATATGTTATATATACTTATTCAGATCAACATGTACTAGGTATCAAAATGTACTAAAATTGTAAAAATTCAAGTTTATATTCTTAAAATAGCTATAGACTTACATTAGATTTTCTAATCTAAAACTAAACTAAACAGTCCATTGAATAATTTTTTGGAGAATTTTGGAGCATATTTTCTTTTTTTTTTTTTAAATTTTTTTTCTTGGGACAATTAAAGAAAATTGTTTTATTGAAGATAAAAATTAAAAATTATTATTTTTTTTATAACTTTATTTAACTTAACTGCCAATCAGTTAGTTGTTCATTATTTTAGGATTACTGAGAAAGAGGTAACAGAGGGTTTATTTGAATCTTAGATTCCAACCTTCCTTTGGTAGTGAGAAGAATGACAATTCGTATCACTCACAAAATGATTATCTATGAATTCTGATGTCTAAATATTTTTCAATTATGGTATTTGGAGAATATAAGGGTTTCCTTGACAATCACATTTGACTGCGAAAGAGCGAATTTACATACTTTGCAAAAATCATTGCCTCTTAAAAGTCAAATTCGTATTGTCTAATTTGAGGAACCTCTCATTAACTTTATATTGAAATGGTACAAATAAAAATAAAGCTCAAATAAATAATAGGCCCTAAAAAATACGATAACACGCCGCAAAATGAAAAAGAAGGTTTAGAAAATAAAGGAAGGTTAAAACAACTAACAATTACTGCGGAAATTTATGTTACTTTGTGGGAAGTAATTGTAGTTTTTTTACTTCATTCCTTTACTTATACTTAAATTTTGTAATTATCAAAGTCTTAAGCATCCTGGTACTTGATAAAGTAATGAGTACCAAGTAATGGTACTTGTAATTGAACTGGTACTTGAAATATACAGGTAAATTTTATATCCAAGATTTTACTACTTAAAGTATACACAATTTCAAAATAGAGTTGACCATGTTTTTTCTATAACATTAAACACAACTACTCAGTATCATGTATGCAATTTATTGCTTAGTCTCTCTACTTCATTGTGAGCATATGATAACATCTATATGTATTTCGAATATTGCGCTAATTTTTTTTTATAAAGTAAATATTTTTAAGGAAAAGGTCCTTTCCGGACTGTTTCAGAAAGCGGTCTTTCTTGGGTAGTACAACTGAAACATAAAAAGGGGGGCCCTTTATTCCGCAGACTTAAAATTATACCTTGAGAATATCTCTTTCTAACCTCTTGGGATCCTAAAGAGCACATTACATCCCGCACTATATAAAAAAGTAGAAATCATTGAAGAATACATTTTTCTAAGGGAATCCAACTAATTTAGTAATCCTTAGAGGCAATTTATTTAACGTGTTTTAAAAGACCCTTTGAAAATTTTCTATTAGTTTCCAGCCTTAGAAAAAAATAGAGCAAAATTGAATCAATTTCTTTTTTGACAAAGGTATGAATATGGATAAATTGGACACGTTTCGTTGTTGTTAATAATAATAATAAAAATAAAAATAAAATAAAAATGTCAAACAAAAATACAACGTAAATCGAAAATAAATTGTTATGTCATGCAAACATTTATTGATTTCTGATGATAAGTTTTTGCATTTATTCTTTCTATTTTTATTGTTTTTACTGAACGACTTTAATCGGTTTTCTATTATTTAATGTTCACATTTGTGTACAATTTGATATCAAATTTGTGGGACCATTTTTGTTTTATTTGAAATGGGTTTTGTTAATTTAGAAAATCGTTGAATTATGTAGTGTAATTAAAGACCTATTTTGGACATTATAGGAAATCATAAAAATAGAATCAAATGGCAAATAGATCTATATCAAATTTTATGAGATTTAATGGGAAGTAAAATTTTGTAGTTAATCGATCGTAATCGACAAAAGAGTTAATTATTAGCAGAGGACGTAAAATTAAAGCAATTTATTATAAAAATATATATATTCAAATAAATTGTAAGAATTCATTTTGTAATTTATGATGTACGTGTTATTACGTAATAACAGCTTTGAAGATTTAGAATTTTTAAAAATTCATTGAAAATTTGGTGGCAGAAATTTTAATATGCGGGTGAAATGAATAATAGGCGACCTGGATTAGCTGCAGTAGGTTCCCCTGAGTAGTGTTGAATTTAAAAAAAAACTCTAGATTTAGGTGTAAATTAAAAAAGTACAGTTTTGTTAAGAGAATATGAATTAGCAAAGCAATCTTTTAACATGGAAATTAGTAATCGAGACGAATCTACAACCTACCAATTTCTATAAGCTATGTTAAACATCTCAAAAATTCAAAAGTAAAGGCATGTAGCGGCTGTACATTACTTTACTTGCTATGTCAGATGATTTTCAAACTTCACTGAAAGATACCTCAGGATATCTGATCCATAGGATATCTGACTCTATCCAAGACACTAACTATATTGGTTTAAGTCGCTAAGTTGGACCTATATTGGATTTCCGTTACGTGACTTAAGGTATCACACAGGAAAGCTTGAAAAGGATCAGGCAACGTACCTAAAGTAAACTATATTTACTTAAATAAATTAACTGCAGTCTGGTAAATTAACTGCAGTCTGCACCTGTCTTAATTTCTCAAAATCGATAATGATGTAGAAAATAAATTGTAACCCAACACTTACAGACAATGACACTTGCTTTATTGAATTTAAGTCAATTATGTCTTCTTTTAAATAACTTCAACGTAACATCACTCGTAACAAAAACAAAACCAAGGAAATCAAAAATACTTTTTATTGTTTTTTTATTATTAATTTCTTGTTCTAAAAATTCGCTTTGTGATTCAAACTTTGTGACAAAACCAAAAAATAACTGCATTTTTAATTAGAAATAAAAATCGCCTTTGAAATCAAAGAAACAAAATATTCAATAATACTTGTCAAAATATAATTTTGACATTAATGTTGATTACTGGCCTGTCACAACATTTGCATTACAATTACAAAGGATAATGAAGGAACGTGTAATTATTATCTAACAACTTAAATTTGAAACAAATTTCTAAAAAAAATCTCATTATACATATTCTTTTTCATTTTTTTTGTAAATTTTTTTTTTTTAAATTTATTTAATTAATTTTTAAATGAAAGCAAAAATAGAATTTCTAAAGAAAAAACGGAAAATAAATTACTGAAAGACATTTAATAATGTTCAAATGATTTATTATTTGTTTTTGACTTGAACTGTCACGTTTATAATTATACTTGATCATTTATGTCCTAATATGAATTGTGTTGAAGAAGTAAATGAATCCAGGGATATGAATGTGATTTCTTTCACTTCATACTTCGTTTTTTAGCGTCCTTCTCCAAGTGTTTGTGGATCTGGCCACAATTATATTTCCCTGGAGGTTTCGATATGTTCCGTGGAGGCTTCAAGTCTGTTTGGTAATGGGCTTTTTTGTTAGCATATTATGTCCTATTCATCTGAATTTCTTTTTTCTTATAGATATCCAGATAGGTGCTATTTGCGTTATTAGCTACAATTCTTCAATTAGTTATTCACCGTGGCAAGCGGATTTTCCATTCTAATGAAAAGACACTTTGAAAAGACATAACTAAATTGCAGAAAACCTGCAATTTAGTTATGTAGCAGGTCGTATAGACAGCCGATTTTACTTAATTTAACTGCCAGCTAGCTTTTACTCTCATATAGGAGGTTTGATTTCACGCAAGAGTCAAATAGTTAGATTTTTGTTGTGCCAGTTTCTTACGTCCTCGCTTATACTCCATTTTCCGCTATTATGCTTCCCAAGTATTTGAAGTTTTCCACAACCGCTATTGGTGAGTCTTCTGTGGCGATGCTATTTGTATTAATTGAATATATTCTCATTACTTTTCTTTTACTCATATTTCTTTGGATCTTCACTTCTCCTGCACTTATTTTACCCTCTTGGTTTTTCCTTCTAGGCACTGTAAATTAAGGTATGTAACATCTTTAATCTCTAATTTACGGCTTCTGAAATGCGACATTATCTCCAGACCTAGGGATTTTGTAAGTGATAATCTAAAAATATATTCATTAAATAAATAACGTTTTATTGATGACAACTTCAATAGTCGCAGACGCTTGCAGCAGAGAATTATAAGTAAAGTACTTGATGCATTTCATTTTATTGTATTTTGGTCATTGCAACTTTTGATTTAAGTAATAATTTAAGTAAGCGATGAGTAATTCAGTACTTTACTTATTGAAGTTCAAACCTTAAATTATCAATCAATTTATTTCTAGAGGAAAAAATCACAGTTCAATACAATATGTAAGAAGAGTATTCTTGAGTCAATCTACACTTAACATATTTTATTTATTACCAAGAGTTTTAATAATTTTTAATACTAAACTAATCAAATCCATTCTAAACTCACTTCAACTTTGAATTGTTCAACCATTTTTTTTTTTTTTTGTTGTATTTTGGAAAAATTAAAACAAAAGAAAAATCTTTGGAAAATTCCGATTACTAAAATTTTTAGTCCTCTTACAACCTCCTACATAATTCTAATAACATAATGAATGATGTTCCATTTACAAATACATTTATTCTGTCGGCAGCTTAATTATTCATTTTCTAATAGAAATAAATATAAAATATTTTTTTTTTTTAATTTTAATTTTAAAAATAAAAAAACAAAAGAATTTAAGAAAAAAAAAAAAAAATTTAGGAAAAATAACCATGTTTTTGAAATCATAAAACAAAAGATTTTCATTTTTTTAAAGGAATTTTCTTGAATATTTTTTTTTTTTTGATTTTTCATTTGTTTAATTTTTTTGTTGTTTTTTCGATTGTTTTTTGGATTTTATGTAATGATTAGTTTTCCAAAAAAAAAAAAATTAAATGTAACAAATTGAAAATGAATGGTTTTTCTTTTAAAAAAAAATTATTTTATGAGTTTTATATTTTTTTTTTGTTTTTGTTGTCAGATTAATGGCAGTAAAAACGGACTACAAAATAGCCATTGTTTAAAAATTTTTGTTTATTTGTTCTTGTTTTTTTGTTCTGTATTTAATTTTTTACTTTCTATACTAAAATCTTGATTATGTATAGACAGTATTGGAATAATAAAAGATATAAGTTTTGAAAATATCAATGAGTCTCTTTATTTGATAATTCTGCATTTGTAATCTGAATCCGAAATCTAATTTTCTTGAGGCGTACTATCTCAAAACAAAATCGATATCTTAAATTAAGGCTGAACTAATTCTTCTGAGTTCACAAAACGTTAGTTCACGGTGAAATTTTAAAATTAAAAGTACTGACAAGATTTCCGCAGTCAAAAATCTCCCGAAACCAAATAAGTAAAGAGTCCACGGTATATTATAACTTAAATGACTGAGTCAGAAGTTGCCTAAATAATGAAGCATAATTCAGCAATATATTCTCCTTGTGAATCCTTTGTGATTTAATCGACGGATACTAACTCGTACTCTTAAATTTAACAAACCTTTTAAATCTAGTTCAGCGCGTCTTATGTTAAAAAAATAAATTTAGTAACAGTTCTAAACACTGACACCTAAACCTAGTTTCTGTACTTTTCATTAGGTTAATGTTCTCGCTCATTGTGCCCAAGGTATTAATGTTAAATTTGTCGTTATTCAGTTTATTCAGTCACCTAATTTTCAAAAATTATACAAACAATCCACATTTGAATGTACAAATACAAAAGAACTTTCCCTCACATAAAATTAAATAATTAAGTCAAGCAGGCAACACTCTTCACGTATTTTGTAACAATCGATTTTTAATAACTTTAAATTTGTTAAACTCATATTCCTTTAAAAAGCAAAAAGAACCACTTTTCCCATGCCTCGTAGAAAATTAGTTCATATTTCGTTTATCTCCACCTTCTTCGATTTTATCAACACCCCAAATCTGCTACACTATAAAATAACTTAAAAGAAAAGGAAAGACTGGGGGATCCTATAGGATGCACCATAGTATGATAAAAACATAATTTCTTTATTTTTGGACAAAATATAATGGAAAGTATGTAAAAGAAAGGGTATAGTGTAAGAGAAGCCTCATTATTGGACTCATTATTGAAAAAGCGTCAGTTGTACAATTGGAAATACATTTTTTCTTCTTAATTTTCGCCTCTCCGTTATTATCTGAATTTTTTTATTCTATAGTAATGATGGTGTTGGTGTTAGATTGTATTTAAGGAAGTTTAGGTGATGAGTAGAACAAAGAATTTCAATTAAAGTTATAAAAATATATTTACAAAATTTTCATTTTTAATATCTTGTAATAATTCATAGTGGTTGTAAAATCTTTTGTAAGAACAAAAAAATGAGATGGTGCAGAATTTAAAATATTGAGTTTTACTTCTTGATTTTAAAATTTTCGAAAAAATTTGGATTTCAAAATTATTATAAAAGAACATTCAAATTAATGAAATTTAAAATTTTTTCAAAATTAATATTACAAGAAAATAAATTTTTTAAATGAAAGCAATTTAAAGTAAAATACAGGTCCAAAAATCTAAGAAAATTAGGATTAACACACATAGAGTTTGAATAAAATGATGTGCAAACGCGTACCTATCGAATTGACCAAAGTTGGAGGCTGAAATAATTTTACAATATCCGAATTAGTAAAAAATTCCACAAAGTTATAATTTATTAAATTAAATCAAGCCGTAGGAAACATCTAATTTTAACAGACGCTTAATAATCTTAAAATGATAAAAGGTAAGGGAGGGCAGTCAGACATCATACGCTAAAATGTTATTTATTTATTTGTAGTACCTGACAATATTAAATATTTCCTGATAATATAATAGACCTTTGCCTACTTGGCATTTGGACTACTTATTAAACTATAATAATAATAATATACTCAATATTTTTTTATTAGATATGATCCGACCAGGGGTTCAACCCGATACTTTCCGATTTTAAAGCCGCCACTTTAACCACTGAGTTATACGCCAAAGTGTTTTTAAAACAATTAATGAAAGTTTTCGAAAAAATTATAATTCTTAAGTGATTCAATTTAATTTCAACAAAAAATCTCGATTTAATGTCGTTATTAACCTTTAAAGTCTGCAACAACAAACAGAATTGGAATTTTGTACAACGTAGTCTCTGATCTTTGATAAATTGATTGCTTTTCGTATTACATTTAATATGTAAAAATTTTAAAATCAAATTTTTAAATCTCATTTAAAATTTTTTCGCCTTTCAATTTTCTCATTCAAATATAGTAGAAACGAGATTTTAAAATATGCGTATTGGGACCCAATGCCATTTAAAGTTTCAATTGAACTAATGGTCAATTATGGAAAACACAAGAAGGAGCGAGTGGCATCATTGGTGTAGTGGTTAAATATATGGGTTAGATTAATAACAGGAAACAATTTGAGGATAGGCCACATACAATTAAAAAATTAGTTCTTTACAACTCTTATTGAACTTCTAACTTACCGCCATTAGACAAAACTTCCAAAGTTGGACCCTTGGATATTCAGTGCCAATGATATCCAGAAGTAAAATTTTTTATTTATTTATTTATTTATAAACAGTCCCCTACCACAAACAATGTGATAAGCAAGAGATTCCGCCTTTCGTTTTCAGGTGGGGCAGATACATATATATTTTATATTTTAATAATATAATTTTATTAGATATGATTCGACCAGGTTTTGAATTCGAGACCTTTCGATTGAAAAAGTAACGTCCTTAACACCAAGCCACCAAGTGATAGAAGTAATATATGTTAGTAAAAATATAAAATTAGAAAAAATTTAACAGTTACAATTGAAAATTACTTTGGAAATCACAGTTAAATCCTTTTTTTAAAACTATGTTCACTACATACATATATCTAAGTTTATTTTATTATAAAGTAAGAATTGATTATATATGTTTGTGTATGAGTATAGATTTATTAATAAAGGTATTATTTAAAAATTTAAAAATAATATTAAAAAAGTTTTAGAAATTTTTACATATTTCAAAATTTTTAAATAATAGCCATCTTATCCTTTTTCAATAGAATTTATATATACAAAATTTTTCAAAAATGTTCCTCATGAAAATCCTTCTAAAAAAACGAATTTTCAAATAAATCCTAATGGTTTTTATAAACTATTTTGAATTAAATATCTATATGGTTTATTGGTTTTATATACTTGTACATATGTATTCCCATTTATTCTTTCCAGAAATCCATTAAAAGTCCTGATTATTGGAAACCTTCCAATTCTTGCTTATTTTTTTCTATTCAAAATTTCGATTTTAGATTTTTTTAAAAGATTTTGTAATACAGACCCTACTTCATACAGTGGGAAATTTGAAAATTTATATTTATTTATTTCTTTGTTCCAACTTACAAGCTTCACTTATGACTTATATTATAATATGTATAGTGGTCAATTTTCATCTTACAGCTAAACTATAAAATTTATTATTGTTTATTTTGTACATGAATTGAAACATTGCCATTTTTATTCAAATTTAATAAAAGGAAAGGAGCTGAAAACCTCTCCATACCTTTATTAACTTATAACTTATAATAAAAACTTAAGTACTATGCCTTAGAAACTAAAGAATATGAAATGAAGGGGAAGGGAATGGAGGAGGGAAAATTTTGAGCATATCAAAAAGACTCATTAAACAATTTTTAATATTAAAGGATTTTCAG
Source organism: Dolichopus griseipennis (assembly GCA_963082915.1). Taxonomy (NCBI): domain Eukaryota; kingdom Metazoa; phylum Arthropoda; class Insecta; order Diptera; family Dolichopodidae; genus Dolichopus; species Dolichopus griseipennis. Next base: position 19,891,699 of record OY720441.1, on the reverse strand, counting down.
AATCATTGCTCCTAATAATGAATGAGCACTCTCTAATACTGATCATATCTTCTATTGTTATTGACATTTCAAGACTTCAATAGCATGAAGTCTTGCAGTAGAAAAAAAGAGGTTTTTATCTCACAATAATTTAAGAAATTTTATATTGTTTAATTTGGATTTGTTTTAGATGTGTTTTTACGCATGAGCCCCAAATTTCTGAGCCATAAAGCAACAAACTTTTAAAAACTGACTTGTAAAGAATTATTTTGTTTTCTTTCAACAGGAGTGATAAGGTCCGGTTAATTAAAGGATACAAAGTTTTATGACTATGTTGCATTTTTTAATTACAAAATCTACGTGAGTTTTAAATAAAAGTTTTTTATCCAATTTTAGCCCTAAGTACTTAAAGGAATCTTTACAGGTAATTTTAACAGTATCTATGAAGTATCAAATTTTGAGTTGGTAATAAATAAACATACAATGGGATAAAACAGTGGGCGCATTCCTTTGCTTTATATATGGGAACACTATTTATTATTTTATTAGTAATTTTTTTTAATAATTGATATTTTAAATTTTTACTATATTAAAAGTCATCAATGCATACAATGCCCACTAGAACCTTTTACAGAAAAGTACTTTCCAACAATTTTCATTTCAACTAAAATCTTATGATTTCTCCGAAACTTAAACTCGCACTCCTCAGCTAATACGTATATAAATAATTAAACTAATAATTATTAATTTTTTATATTATACATTATTATACATTTTTTTGGGCTTTACAAAATTTATTTATTTATAAATTTAATATTAAGTTTTTTTATGCAACTGCATTTAAATGCATTTATTTAATTTTGCAAATGCAAACAATAGAAAACCATAACAAAGCAAGTGTTGAAAACAAACCAAGTATTTTTAAATACATATAGAAATAAGTGAATAATAAAATTTAGTAATTTCATCAATTCATTATTAATTATTACGAATAATAATCGAACCCATACTTGGAATATAATCCCAATGCTGTTGTTAACAATGCCTGTTAACAAGTATCGAAATATAATTTTGGCAATTTATTAAAATAAAAATATTTCAATTTTCGAGCCCCTACAGTTCTTAAGCAGTGGGCGTCACAAATACAAATTTCTTAAATAACTCTTACTAATTTCTAAGGATCTAACTTCACTCACAATTTCATGTTCTTAGCTTAAGCCGTTCAGAAGATATGAGGGGTGAAAAATTTTGCATATACATAATTAGTTTCACATAACGGTAAATTTTAGTAACGTATGGCAATCCTATTAAATCAGTTGTCATTTTCCTTATTCAGATTAAAAACATATCTTATAGAACTCTTGTTAGAACATTTAGCTCCGTAACGAGTGGGGCTGCAGGAAAAAGTTATTTCATGAAATTCTTTTTTTTTTGCAATATCTACTCGTTGTTAAAATTTCTTCTTTTTATTTCAAACGGTGTAAAAGTTTTGTAAACATATAGACGGACGGACGGACTAAGTGAAACAATATAGGCACATTTTTTTCAAAATTTTTTTTATTTAATTCCGTAGAAAAATTGAAAAAAATGCAATATTTTGCGTAGATTATTAATTTTTCAAAACAATTCAATTAAATTTAAAAATTCTATTTATTTTTGAATAGAATAAAATTGAAATATATTTAATTTCATTTAAATGTTATAAACTATAGAAACTTATTAAAAAAAAAATGGAGACATTCCACAATTCAATTCGCCTTGGAATAAAATATAAGTTAAGACGAATTTTATTATTATTAATTTTATTTTCAATAAAATTCTTAAATAACATTATATACAAATATATAACATATATAACTTTATATATAGTCATATAAATAAGTTATATAGTTGATAACTGCATACATTATAACCCACATACACAAACATATATAATTCTTATATACACTTAAATTGTACCAATCTTTATGAAAAATTACATTTTAAAAATAATCCTTTTAATTGCAAATGTCCTTTTCTCTACCGCTCTTATAATAAATACAAAAAAAAAAAATAAAAACCAAAAAATACGTTAAAAATATGAACCACATCTGGAGTCCATAAAAATATGTTATATTCTTTTTAGGTTTTTTTTTTTTTCTTTTTTAATTTTTCTTCTAGTTGTGTTTTTTTTTTAAGCTGATATGAACATACAACAAAAACTTCCTGTTACATTCCTTACATCCTTTTTATTTTTTTGGTCCTTTTATCGTATTCCTTAAAAGAAGAAAAGTACAAAAATAAAAAAAAACGAGGAAGATTATAGTTGCCCTTGTCAACTTTTAGATACCCGTGCATACCCACTATGGTGTATAAAATAAACCGTAATTTACTTCCCTTATACATTTAACTCATAATTTTGACGTAAAAAAAAAAAAAAAAATTAACAAAAAAAAAAAAAAATCACAAAACAAAAAACAAAATTTTCATTCATTGTCCCATAACTTTGCTTAAAAAAAAAAGAAAAAAAACATAAAAAAAAAAAAAACAAAAAAGAAAAAAAAACAAAAAAAAAAATTGGCCCACCCTAAAAGTCCGATGGTCCGAGTGATGTCCAACTTTGCGAAGTAACTTGCCCTATTAATTTACCTGCCCAATTTTAATTTTAACCTTGTAGCTTTATTAGATTCACAGTTATTGAATCGAAAACTTTGTATGGCAGCCCCCCGAAAATGGGGCCCTAACATTTTGAAACTTCATATAAGTTCTCGATCCATTATATAACTAACCGTGTGTAATTTTCAGCATCGTAGTATAATTAGTTTTGAATAAATTCATATTGGTGCAAAGAAGTTGTATGGCAGCCCCCCGTAAATGGGGCGCTAACATTTTGAAACTTCATATAAGTGCTCGATTCATTATATAACTAACCGTGTGTAATTTTCATCCGCGTAGTATAATTAGTTTTGAAGAAATTCATATTGGTGCAAGGAAGTTGTATGGCAGCCCCCCGAAAATGGGGCCCTAACATTTTGAAACTTCATATAAGTGCTGGAGTCATTATAAAACTAACCGTGTGTAATTTTCATCCCCGTAGTATAAATAGTTTTGAAGAAATTCATATTGGTGCAAAAAAGTTGTATGGCAGCTCCCCGAAGCCTTGGTCCGATTTTAACCAAAAACAATAGGGAACCTAGAAATTGTCTAAAAATGACTTTGTGTGAATTTCAAGACTCTAGCCCTTTTAGTTTTTGAGTTATCGTGCTGACACACGGACGGACGGACGGACGGACGGACGGACGGACGGACAGACACACATAGCTAGATCGACTAATTTTTCGATTCTGAGCCGATACGTACCCTTGGCACTATATCTAGCTCGTCTAGATCGATGCGTTACAAACGGAGGAGCAAATCTAATATACCCGATGTCATATATGTATGCACGGGTATAAATATAACATTTAAAATTACCCCATTATTTTTGAAATATGTGTGTGTTTTTTTTTCTCCTTTATTAAATACTTACAGTCATCGACAAAAATATTAATGTAAAATTATTCAAAAAGTAAACAAGATTTATTAAAAAAAGTATTTGCAATTATGCGCTACCTGAATTTATAAAGAGGTTTGGAAAATGATTTAGGCTGTTGTCGGGCTGTGTAGCTCCTACTGAAATAATTGATATATTTACTAAAAATTTTGATACTTAAAGATTCTGTGGTTCTTGTATGATATATATATATATAAGAAATTTAGGGTTCTTATATGACATTCCCACTATTAAAGTTAGAAAATTGATATAAATATTTTGAATATGAATATGTGTAAGTATATTTTTTTATAAGTGGGTATTTCTGTGTGACTGTCTTTTTTGTAGCAGTAAAATTATAAGAGAGTCTCTGAACAAATTTCTTTAAATGCGTTTAAACGCGCTAAAAAGCTTAAATTTTTATTTATAACCAAAGAGTCTAAAAATTATTAAAAAATAGAGAAAGCTCTAAGTATGAAATTTTAATTAATAATTTGTAAAAATATATTCGAGAGTTTTTCAAATCTTAAAATAAAAGATTAGGGGTCTGGTCTTTCAGATTCTAAATTTTTATGGTAATACTTAAAGTTCTAAGTTAATAGAACTAGAGAATAGAGTATCTTTTACAGGTTTTTGAAAAATTAATCTATTTGATTCTATTATTTGATTAAATAAGTTTATCAAATTCCAAAGCTGTAATATGGTTTCTTTTTCAGAAAGGAGCTCCATTCAAAAACACGAATAATGTGTTGTCAACGTTTTGTTTTAAAAAACGCGTGCGAATTTATTATCGCCCTCTGATTTCTCTGAACAAAAACCAAAAACCCCTCTTATAAAATTCTACCTAAGGATTAAAATATATATGAATTAGGATTTTTTTCCACAACTGTATAATATAAATATTATATGTATTATATATATTTAGATAATATATATAATATATTAATGCATGTATATTCGCAATTTTAACTTAAAAACTAATTAAATCCGCAAATATTTACGGTTAAGTCTGAATTGCTATTTTAGCGCTTCCGTTTTCTGTAATAATTTTTTTCTCTTTTTTTTATTTGTTGTTTTTATTTTTATTTTTTTTTTCTTGTTTTATACGTTTTTTTAGCCAACGGTATTTTACCAATATTAGGCAATGAGTTCTAAGCTCTATAAAGAAAATTTATTGTTCTTTGTTTTTCATTTTTTTTTTTGTTTATTTTTTTTTTATTTTCTTCTAGTTTTCACCATGATTGTTTTTGCACTGAAAATCCTTGCCTTTTTACTTATTTTACTTATGTGTTTATTGAGCTTTTTGTTTTCTTTTTTACTTCCTGTTTATTTTTTGATTTTTTTTTGTTTTTTTTTTTTTTTTTGTTAAAACACAAACAATTATACATATGAGACATGCATGTGTGGTTGTTAATTCAATTAGAATTATGAGTTGGAAAAAGGTTTTTTTTTTTTTTTTTATTTTTTGTTGAATTAACTGGAGAATTTTCAAGGATGAAAAGTATTTACAAAATAATAAAATAATGAAAATGTGAGTGGGTGAGGGGGAGGATGGGGAGGAAAATAAAAAAGATAATAAAACATCATAGAGTAATTTTAGTAGAAATTAAAAAAAAAACACAAGCAAAATAAGAATAAGAAGATAGGAATGAAAAATATAAGAAAAAGGAATAAAAATAAAAGTATTTAAGAATATAGAAGGAAATTTAAATGAAAGGAATTTTGAATTGCACATTTTATGAAATGTTATTTGGGTTCAGTGTTTATTTTATTTAAGAAATTATTCGAGATACAGCATTGTTTCATTACTTGGTTATATAAAATTATAAACTTATTGCAATCGTTTGAATAGCGCCACTTTATCTTATTTAGAATTGAATCAACGAAGCTAAGTGTAGCATTTTTCTGTCAAAGTAATATACTAAAGCGATTTGCGATCTCAAAGCGACTGGTGACGTAAAGGTAATGATGTCGGACTTTGAATTAGAGGAAACTCCGGTTCAACCTTCATCAGACCATATCTAATAAAAATATAATTTACAATTTATATCTTAATATAAAATTTATATACCTGCCAAACTTAAAAAGGAAAGGCTGAAACACTTGCTTAAAAATAAACAAATAAATGCATATAAAGCACTAAATTTTTAAACCAAATCAAAAAAATTTAGTATTGAACCTCTTTTAATCGATTATTATTTTAAAAAACTGAATTAGCAAAATTATCACTTTAGAAACCTTCTCTTTTAATTCTTGCCTGGAAATAGGACAACTACTTGAAATAGTCGATTTCAAGCTTCCCAACTGTAGCTTCAAAACTGTTTCTGGCTTCGTGAACTAGTTCCAAGAAAGGTCTCATACATTCAGAAAGCCAAAAATAGTATTATAATTTTTGCCAGAAAGAAATAGAATAATGATCTATAATTTCGGGATCTTTGGCTGGTATGGGTTTGTCTCTGTTAAGAGCTGCTTGCGAAAGTAGATATTGTAATCAGTTAAATTATTCTATGTATTTCATCATTCTTCCTATTATTTAAAAGTTTATGTTAAAAATTTATGGTATATTTATATTTATATATTTGGTATTTATTATCTCACAATGAGCTCAATCACTCGTACCGTATATTCAAATTTATAATTACATTCCATGAGCCGATATCGACGATGTCAACCCTCCTTTCCATGGATTCTCTTAAATAGCCCAAATTTTAGATGCTCAGTTTTTATCTGGTTTAAACTAAGCATCCCTGAGTGCCAAAGTCAATATTTCAGGTTGGTCAGATTGCCAAAACTAAATTAAATATTTATTTTGTTAAATTTCTTTTAAAACGCACTAATGAAGGAATGAAAAAATAATAATAAATTATAAATAATACAAAAATACTTGTAATACTTATACTATAAAACTTTTTAAGTATGCGGATAAAATGATTTTAATAAATTTTCTTTTTCTTATTATTCTTGTGTTTGTTTTAATATACAATCTATATTGTAAATATATATGTGTATATAAAATACTCTAGGAATACCTATAATACTCGTATATATATTTAATAAATTAAAATATAGTCAAATAGAATTTTAAGTACAAAACAGCTTATTTATTTTTAGTTTATTGATATTTTAAATATTTTAAAATATAAAAAAAATTTGCAATGAATAGGGGGAAAAGTATATGTACCTATATAGGAATTTATACTCGTATTTAAAATGTAGAAAATTTTTAAAAAAGTTTTTCTCACATTGACATAAAATTCATTCATAGTTGAATAAAGTTGCATAATATATATTTTAAAAATTCCCAATTGAAATGAATGATCTTTTTATATATTTTATTATTCAATGCTATTCAAACTATTATAAAATCTTCATCCGTTTTTGGCATAATGAATTAAAATTTACGAAATAATATTTTAGGGTAACTTGATTTTCATAAAGCATTTAACCCTTGCACGCACTACATACATAACTGGAAAGGTTTGCTAACCGTTTTTTTTCATACGTGCTTTCGTTTGTCACAACCCTAAATTTGAGTTTCATAGAACCATAAAGATTTTATGACTTTATTTTAAACTAACCCTTAATTATAAATTTGCAACTTAGACTTAACCCCTAGGAGCCAGTAATTTTCTCTATATTTATTATTTAGTTCTTTTTCATATTTAGTTTTTCCTTTTTCATACGTTGTTTCCACCGTAGCTTGACATCTACTATCTATTCCTAGGTTGCTCAGCATAGGTTCGGTTCGTCTACATTATTTAAATTGATTTTTGGTGGATTAACTATTTTTGCCATTACTTTTAAAAATTTAACTTAAAAAAGTCAAATTAAACTTAGAAATTAAGACAAAAGCTGTTGTTCAGCAATGACTTTATGGCCCTAATTTTAATATTATTTTATATGCAACCCACTTGAAGAATATAACAATAATAACAATTCAAAGCAAATGATTAACGTATCAAAAAGGATTAAAAAAATTTAAATAATTAATTTATTAGACTGGTTGCAGCCACTTATTCCAAAGAGGATAATGATGTTTTAACAACAGGTTTTGAACAAGAATTCAGTTCAATCTAAAAGCTGAATTTCAGGAACTTTTATAGCTTACATTTTTTTAGCTGAGATAGCTAAACCACATATACATATCAAGCACATGAAACAAATAAAAAATGAGTAGTTTGCTTTCAATTTTATTAAAATTATTTAATTTTGTAAATATCCAGTATTTCGTCTACAACATGCAAACTTCTTCAGTACTGGTACTCGATTAAACCTATTTAAATAATTCATTTTATATACATTTCACTCAAACGCTCAATAATAGATTAAAAATCAAGCACATTTTTACTAAATTTTAATCCACCAGATTTCCAACATCTTCCAAAATAAAATTTATATACAATTACCTAATTGTAATTAATACTAGAGAAAAGGTTCCCCCGCCGCGATTGTCAAATTGTATGTGCGATAGGGGATTGCATATAAATAAGTTAATACAACGTAAGATTAAGTATGGAACGACGATGTGTCATAAGTCCTATGCTCTAAGCTTACATTGAGTCCTTAGGCTCACTTCAATGATAAAACTTCATTGGGACTTCAGACCAAAGGACTTCTGTCACGTTACACATAGTTCTAATTTTTATATGAGAGACAATTTTAATTTGACAACATAAACTTTCAAACCAAAATGGCTTCTTATTGTGTCAAAAAATATCTACATTGAAAAAATGCCATACAAATCATTACATATTATTTCAACATCTTAAAAGTAGAAAATTCAATCTAACATAGATTTAGAATTTTAACATAATCATATTTTAATGGTAGGTAATTGTTCAAAAAATTGAAGATAATTTGCAACTGTATATAAAAATGCACACACAAACTAACAAATAAAAATAAATAACTGTATATGGCACATTAAGACAAATAAAACAAAATTTTTGTGAACTACCAACGTCACGCTCTTTTTACAGTCACAAATTAAAATGTTCTTTTGCATAAACCATAAATTTACTCATTTCGCTAAACTCATAAATTTCTTTGTATCTTTGCATTTCCTTTACTACTACATACATTTTATATTATACACTAGATATAATGTGTATAAATAAATAAATATAACATATAGATGAATTTTAGACTATGCAGATGAAAAGTTTTTCATTTATTTAAATTTATACACATTGAAAAATTTAGTGAACGCAAACACCCAAACAAATATTAAAATTTCATATATGCATGTGAAATAATTTGGTATGCAAAGGTGTATATAAAAAATTTTAAATAAAATGCCTTTAATTTAATGAAAATTATTTTATATATCTTTAGTTTTAAAATATTTTGATATTTTAATAATAAGAGATAATATAATTATTAACGGTATTTTATTTTAAATTAGTGTTAAAAAGCAAATTAAGTTGTTTAGAATATTATACATATACAAAAATAATTAATCATTGTTATTAAATATGTAACGGTCTTATGAAATGTTGGGATTTTTTAATAAGATAAATATTGTTGAATTTATTTAAATAATTAGTTCAAAGACAATATTGACCAAAAATCTTTTTAATATAAAAGTAGATAAATTATTATGTATTTATATCGCAATTTATTGGAAATATTATAGTAGTGCCTCTCAATAGAGCAATTTCATCTTAAAGAGTTGTAAGAGGTTTAAAACTATAAGTGTTCCCTTTAAATATGAAGTTTTTTTGGGTACATGCAATAAGGTCAAATGAAAAAAATCAAAATTAGTATTGCCGCTTTTTCCAGAATATTTCTACATAATATATAAAAATCCAGATTATAATTATGTGAATATACCAGATTCTGAATCATGAGAAATTTTGTAGTACATAAATATTTTGGAAAAAAGGAATACCCTAATTTTGAATCTAACTCTAAAATCTCTCCTAATTCAGAAATCCACATATACCCATATATGAATATTCTGGGAAATCGGCAATCTTGATTTTGAATCCAAGTCTATATATATATATATATATTCTGTAAAAGGGGAATACCCTGATTTTGACTTTAATTCTAAAATCCATCCTAATTCGGAATCTCACGTACACATAAATATATAAATGTATATATATTCTGGACAAAGCGCACAGCCCTGCTTTTGAACACAACTAATAACAAATGTAATTTTCACACAATTAAAATCATAGGCGAATAACAATGCAATTGTTTGTAGATTAAAAAAAAAATTAGCAATTAGAAATAAAATCAAATTGGCTTTATTTCAATTTTTCATATTGAAATAACATCAAACTTTAAAAATTAGTTTTTTTGGCTTAATTTCCAATACGATAATGAAATAAAGTCAATTGGCTTTATTTCATTTGGCCTTATTGCATGTACCTGTTTTTTTAGAAGACCCTATAAACTAAATAATATAGAATGAGAATATCATATTTAATATTGTTTCAATTTTAGTATCAAAGAATAATTAATTTATCAATAGGTAGGTTTATCAGAAAGACAATCACTGGTTCACCAATGAATACCTTAAAAAAATTATTAATTTTAAAGTGTAATACTTAAAAAAGACATTTTAAAATTCCCGATTCAGTTGCAGTGGTGTTATACTTTTTTTTTATAAATGTTTCGTATTGTAGGCAGTGGTGCTATATTTTTTGTTGTGTAATGGAAATATCACAAAAAGATGAGTAATAAATTGAAATATTTTGAATTTGATATACTCGTACATATATATATTAAAATTATTTTAATATTTTTAATAAAGTACGTTGTTTGATAATAAAGTGGCAAATTTAGAGGATTTTCAAAATTTTTTCGGATTACTTGAAACAATTTTGTTTTTCTTCCAGTTTAATTTGTGTAAATTACTAAATTTAGTTTTCATGAATCCTACAAGTGTAGAATCAAATATGCATTTGATTGTAAAATGTCCCTTTAGATATCATTGGTATTACATTACTTCATTACTAAGTGTAAAAAAACAAGTCATTGATACTAAGCAAATAATTTATTTGAATAATATAACTCACAGATATAGAATACCGTATAACTCAAATACAAAATTATTAAAATATAAACAAAATAGAATAGAATTTATTGAAAATCAAAGACGTTTCTACTTGTTATAAGGTCCAATACAATCACATGTAAGACCCAATACTATCTACAATTGTAAGTCAAATTCGGGTTGAGGTTGAAATCTCGATTTTTAAGTCTCGTTTTAGAAAATCTCTTCTGGCTTTAAAAAAAAAAGGGCTAATTATTCTGATTTTATATCCAACCTAAAATCCTTAAAAACCGGAAAGTTCAAAAAAAAAAAAATACAGACTTTGTAAAAACGAGATTTTAAAAAAAGGATTTACTAAATTATGAGACGCTTTCGTCAATTTCATTAAGTTCAAATCTAATAAGAGAAATATAATATCTTCCCTGTTTTGAAATGTTTATTTGGTATAAATTCCTTTTCCATTTCTTTAAGGAGTATAGAGCATTCCCCAAGTCTATTTAGACTAGACTTCAGTTTCTAGCTATCGTATAAGAAATGGTAGTTTTGTACGCCATCTTATCCTACACAACAGTTATTTATATATTTATATTAAAACTAATCTTAAATGTAATTACGATATAATTACACATTTTTACGATATTTTTTATAATTACACAGAAACCCCTTTGCCGTTGGTCAAGTACCTAAGGCATAGGCAAACTTATTAGCCTAACTGTTAAAATTAAAAAAATTAAATATTCTTCAAAATTATTCAACATTGTTAAGAATACTAAAGTTAAGCATAATTATAATTTATATGTAAAAATTTATAACCATTTCCTAAATTAAAAACATCTTAACGAAATCTCAACCTAAATTCCTTTAAATATAATAAACAGAAACAATTAAAAAATTATTTACATTAAACAGATTTCTTAAAATATTTGTTCTGAACTTTTTAAATCATATAAAAACTATTATCGCATTTAAAATAACTTTTAAAGAAATTACTCTAGATATTAAAATAACTTAACAAATTTTCATTAAAACAATTTTTTTTTTTCAAATTTCAACGCTATTAAAACCCAATATAATATAAAACTTTTGAATTTGAAAACTTGAAAAATTTTTTAATTAAATTTCATTTCAATTTAGTTACAATTAAATTCTCATTTATTTTAGAAACATTATTGTTCCTAGTTAATAAAATATAAAAAAATATTATGTATTTTTTTTTTTCGAAATTTTTAATTGCGAACAAATTCCAACTTTATCATTAAATTCCTTTTTAATATCTATCCATAATTTCTTCATCTTTATGGCGAAAGTTTAAAAAAAAAAAACTTCCAGTTAAATTTAATTTATTTCTTGTGTTTTTTCTTTTTTTTTTAATTTTTTAGCGAGTCAAGAAGTTACGAAAAAAACATAAAATGCAACTAAACTGTTTTGTTATTTCAGTTTTTTTTTTTTTTTGGGACAAAAATAGAATCAAGTTGCAATAAGCAGCACGTGATTTAAGAAAATTTCCGGAAAGAAATTGTAATGTAATAAAAAAAAAACTTTTGACTGTTTTATTTATTTTAAACTAGCAGATTTACCCGGCGTTGCCCGGAAGCTTGCAAAATGTAAAAACGCAAGCTTCAGCCAATTTTTTGAAATACTACTTTGCTTATAAATGAAGCCACAAAAAATATTTGTAGAGTTCCGTTAACCCATCGTGGCCCAATAGCTTTTTATAGGTTAATAGGGTTTTTCGTTGCTTTGTTATATATATTAGAAATTATTTAACCGATTAACTTCAAATTTTGTATATGTGTTCTTCTTTGAAAATGAAGTTCAATTTACTAACAGACTTGGAAATTGTTAACCCCTGTCGACCCGACGATTGTTCAAAAAAAAATTTGTAAGTAAATTACGTCCAATTTCTGAAAGTAGGTACAACTTCTTTGAATTAGGGGAATGCTTAAAAAAATGTTTTGTCGAGTTCTTTTAACCCATTGCGAAACAAAAACTTTAAAAAACAGTTTGAACGATTATCTCTAATTTTTCTATACATGGTGCTTCTTGAGAATTTGGTGCTCCTTGACGATAGAGTTGAGGATGTTAGGTTCCCGGCGAATAATGTTAACTGAATTAAAATGACTATTGGTCAAATGGGGATACTAAGTTTGCCATTATGTCATTATACTATGTCAATAGTAGTTATCTTGAATTGCCAACGTTTGAATAAAATATAGTCGATGGTTTAGAAAAGATTTAAAAATTTGCTTTTCAACCTGTATTTTGTTTAGTACTCACCTGAAAGTTGTAATACGCTCTTCCTCGTTTTTTTATTATTTTATGAGAGAAATGTAGGCTTATTTTTTGGAAAAACTGTTTTAAAATACTATGTTTTTAAGCATTATACATAAGAAATTGAATTTTTTGATTTTTAGATTTCATTTGAAGAAAACTGAAAATTTCATTGAATCTTTGTTCAAAACGCACAAACAGGTCAAAACCAAATTAACCATGTGGGTTTTAATTAAAATGTTGGTACAAAATTTTCAATAAAATACTTTTAATCGTATAAGAAAATAAAATTTATAGAAAACTTCATGGCGTCGTCGTGGAAAACGGGTTAATCGAATTAACTAAAACTTTTTGCAGCCTCTCTTTAGACTGCAAAATCAACCTGTAAAATTGGACACAAATCGAAAACACAAAATTTTTTGAAAGTCCGCCAGGCCGAAATGGGTTAAATTATTCCAACCAAGTTTATACAACTAATTGCGGTTGCTAAGAGGAACATTTGTGCAAAATTTCAAGTCAATTTGTCAAACGGTTTTGACTCGAAATCAAAAACATTGAAAAAGCTTTTTTGCGCCCTCGTGCCCAAACGGGTTAACCGAACTCAACAAAAATTTGTGCCAGACTCTATTGTCGACTGCGAAACCACCTTGTAAAATTGGACACAAATCGGAAATACAAAATTTTTTGGAAGCCCGCCACGTCGAAATGGGTTAAATTATTCCAACCAAATTTATACAACTAATTGCGGTTGCTAAGAGGAACATTTGTACAAAATTTCAAGTCAATCAGTCAAACCGTTTTGACTCGACATCAAAAACATTGAAAAAGCTTCATTGGGCCCTCGTGCCCAAACGGGTTAACCGAACCCAACAAAAATTTGTGCCAGCCTTTCTTTTCGACTGCAAAACCACCCTGTAAAATTGGACACAAATCGGAAACAAATAATTTTTTGGAAGCCCGCCGGACCGAAATGGGTTAATATTTTCGAACCATCTTTATACAACTAATTCCGTTTGCTAAGAGGAAGATTTGTGCAAAATTTCAAGTCAATCGGTCAAACTGTTTCGGCTCGACATCAAAAACATTGAAAAAGCTTCATTGCGCCCTCGTGCCCAAACGGGTTAACCGAACCCAACAAAAATTTGTGCCAGCCTCTCTTTTTGACTGCAAAACCACCCTGTAAAATTGGACACAAATCGGAAACACAAAATTTTTTGGAAGCCCGCCGGGCCGAAAGGGGTTAATTTATTCCAACCAACTTTATACCATTAATTCCGTTTAATAAGAAGAACATTCGTGCAAAATTTCAAGTGAATCGGTCAAACCGTTTCGACTCGACATCAAAAAAACGAAAAAGCTTAAAACGGCTCTGGAGCTGCAACCTGCTGACTTATAAAAATGCGACATAGCCTATGTCACCCCCCGGACTCCCAAAATTATTCCTCTAAAATTTGGTGTCAATCGGACCAGTGGTTTTCACGTGAATCCTGGACAAACAAACAAACAAATAAACAAACAAACAAATAAACAAACAAATTTTCTTCTTTATATATTAGATTATCACTACATCTTCTATCAATTATATGGCGCATAATAATTGAGAAACGTCATTTAGTTTGTAATTAAACTTAAAAGCTTTATACTTAACTTCAATAAAAAACACGTCAAAAATGACATCTAACAAATGCCCACGTGATTTTTTTCTGTTTTTATCTTCCAATAGGTTTTAATTGTTAATTAATCATGATGCTTTTAAAGGTAGATATTTGTTAGACTAAAGCTTCGAATATGTAGACAGCTAGAGGGCGATTTTGTGTGATAAAAAAGTTACATAATTTGAAGCTCTTTAGTCGCTCTTGTATATGATCAAATAAATGAAATGACTAACAATATGATTTGAAATTTTTTTTTAAAAGTCGCCTTACGCTTCAAAAATGACTAAGGCCTCAAGGCAGAGATAAAGCACTCAGATAGAGAGCGAGCGACTTTTATTTTACCCGCGATGTTCGCTCATTTTATGCGTCACTTCAATGTAAACCAATTTTTATGAAATTTTATTTCAAAATTTGGCGTGTCGCTTGCTGCGCTTTGAAAGTTTAAGAAGCGTATGTAAAAGTATGTAAAAGTTCGTATGTAACATTTTTAAAGCTTAGCTTATAAAAGTAAAAGGATTAAATCGAATACATTTCATAATAAACTAATAATAAAGATGAAATTAATGGTAAAGTATAAAATATTCCACTATTAGCAAGCGCGTGTAATCATGTTTGTCGACAGTAGCGACTGTTGTTTAAGTCACTACAAACTTCAAGGCTTTTTAAATAAAATTTAAATCAAAAAGGTATACAAAGTTCAAATTTACTGATATCTTCAAATTTATGCTCATCAATGTAATTTATAGATTTTCTGAAAATTCTAACTACTTTTTATTTTCTGTTATTTCGAATTTCTTCCTTATTTTATTTATTTTTACTTTTAAATTTATAATTAAAACAGTTAATTCGAATTAACTCAAAACAGAACGACCCTTATTTGAACTGAAAAAAAAAACTATTTTATAAGAAATTTACTTCGTATTTTAGCTTTCTTTCTCTTTCTATATTTTTTATTTCATTCTTTTACTCTAATTATCGTTCTTTGAATTCCAAAGAAATATAAAAAAAAATATTTTTAATTTTTTTTTTGATTTTTCTAAAAAAACATTTTGTAGGTCTTCTTTGCATTTATGTTTATTATTGTTGTTGTTTAATTATTTAGATGTTAATAAGTATAGTGATGTTAGTTGAAAGTACAGTACAGAGGTAGTAGTGATTGTTGTCAGGGTAATTGTTAAAAATTTTTGAAGAATTTTTGTTTGTTAAAAGAAAATAAAATCAGGAAAAAGAAAGGGACAGAAATAGTAATAGTCTGTTTTGTTTAACAAAATAAATAATAAAAACTAAAGCTATTCTTTAATGGGTAATAAGGTTCTCTATATTTTCGGACAAATGAGGGCAATCATTGAAATGATTTACATAAAATATTTTATAACAAATGTGATCCATTAAATTAACCTACGAACCATGTATCAAAAATGATTTAGGACTTGAGTCATTAAAATTCAACTACTTTTCAAAAGAACAAAACAATGATATAAAAAGTTGCTAAGTAAAGTTTGTCCCTAACAGTAAAACCTTTGATTGATCCATAGGAACATGACCGATCACATCTAATAAAAAAATATAATTTATGATTGAAATCGTAACAGTTTATTACACAATATAAAAAAAATTTAACTGTCACACCTGTAAAGGAAAGGCAGATTTATTCGGGAGCGTATGCAAATCTCTCCACTCAATATCTCGTGTATCAAAATCTCGTGCTTTTTATAATTTTGTAATTGAAATATTATATATATGTAGGAAATATAATTAAAAGCGATTTTCGGAGTTGATTTCAGAGTTTTATTAATTGTTTAACAGGAGCTGGGGACGCCAGCCCCGACTATCTTAAAAGTTTTGTAGTTGAAATATATAAGTAGGAAATACAATTCGGAAAGATTTAAGAGTTGGTTTCAAAATTAGGGTTTTAATAACTTGTTTAGCGGGGGCTATTTTAAAGGTTTTGTACTTGAAATAATAATGTAGTAAATTTAATTGGAAGCACTGTTTTAAAATGTTTTTTAATGTCTGAATATTGAGATGTGTATGCAAAAACATAATTAGGAGGATTTTTGTATAGATACAAAATCTGGATTGTACGTCTTTTACAGAATATGTGTATTTATGTGTAAAAGAGATTCTTAACTACAACAGGGATTTTAGGGTTGAATTCTTAGGAAGGATTATACACTTTTTCCAGAATATTTTTATATATGGATATGTGAGATTCGTAATTAAGAGGGAATTTAGAGTTGCATTCAAAATCAGGGTTTAAAACGCGATATTTTCACCCACGAGATATTAACACACGAGATTTAAAAACGCGAGATTTTGTACCCAACCCATTCTTCACTTATCACATTGTATGTGGTAAGGGACTGTACATAGACAAACAATTAAATCATAACATTGTTTTAGAAATTAAGTTTGAAATGCAAAATAAACTTTCCAAGAAAGTTTTCTGATTTTCCAGGATTTTATTTCTCTTTTAGGTTGAATTACGACTTCTATGAGAAATAAAGCCCCAGGGTATTATTTCTCATTTCAATCGAACTTGCAAATGAAAAAAACACAACAGTTTCATATAATTTTAGTAAAAACTTTTTAAATTTTAGTTAGATAACATCACTGACGGGTACAAATATATTCAGATTTTCTTGAACTATAATATCAAAAAAAATTAGGATTAGGCCACATTTTGGAGTTGTAATCGAATTTAAGGGTATTCCCTTATTATTTTGGAAAAAATTAAAAAAACAAATAATAATTTTACATATAAACTACATTAATATTACAAACTATACATATAAACCTGATTTTGTAACCAAAGTCTTGCATACATTAATTCATAAATACTCTGGAAAAAGGGTCAACTTTGATTTTTTAACACACTTAAAAATGCCTAATACAGAAGCTCGCATAGATAAATATATAAACACGTGCGTCATACATATTGTTTTGCATCTAATATTTAACTTTTATAAAGATTAATATTTTTAAATTTTTTTGTGGTTTAAATATTACAAAAATGGATTTAATTACATATTTAATGAGAAATAATAACTGCGGGCTTTATTTTTCAAGAAGTTGAAGATTCAATTGAAAAAAGAAACAATACCCCGGGGTTTTATTCTCAATTACTATAAGAAATAAGACCACAGGGCGTAATTTCTCATTAAACGGGAAATAATACACCGGGGGCTTTTTTTCGCACTTTGAGGTTCTTAATGCATAATTAATTGATTGCATTTAGGCAGTTCCCACTGTCTTTTACACATTGCCTGCTATGGTTATCACTTTTAATAGTCGTCACTTCCTGACTTAATAACTGAATAATTGGCAGTCATTTAATAAATTGATATATGAAAACAAATGGATTGACCCGTATTATAAATAATAAAATAAAATATTATATTTTTTTTTGGACAAATCTATAAGTATTTAAAGGACAAATCCTTTTTATTTGATATTATTATTATTATTGTCATTTTTTTTCGGTTTTTTGTACAAATTTTCTTTTGTCTTCTATAATTTTCGTTTTTAAAGAACTCCAAAAACAACAACAACAACTACTACAAAAAAAATCCTTTTTATTTTTCTTATTTCTTTTTATATTATATTTTCTTTTTGTTTTTATAATTTTTTCTTAATTTTCCACTTGACTAAATGTTGAAATGAGCTTTCGATTTGTTTTATAATTTTTTTTTTTTTGCCTTAATATAAAAAGTAAAGAATTTTCTTAGAAGAAAAACTAAGACAAAAAAAAAAAAGAAGAGATTGAAAATGAAAAAGAAAACAAAAAAAAAACCTACAACAGATTTTCATTCTAGATGTGAAAATTGCATGAAAACTCATTTATATTTTTTTTTTGGTTCTACTTCTCTAATTTTGCCTTTCTTTAAGTTTTTTTGAAAATTTTTCACGCATCTACAAGATGCTTTTGGGGTTTTTTATTATTTTTCATATTATTATTTGTTTTTTTTTTTATTTTTTTTTTTTTTGTTTTCTTTTTGGGGAAGCGACGATAATACTTATGGATTTAAAGTTAATTTAAAGATTGAATTTTCTCTAAAAGGTTAAACAATTTTCTTCAATAAAATTTATATCTAAAACATTGCAAAAGAACAGATAAAAAACAAATGAAAAGCGGAAGTGTTAGAAAAATTTCAAATAGTCTAGTAGCATCTGGTACCATTGGAATTCATTTTAGTCATAAAATAAAAAAAAAAAAATAATAAACAAAAACTTAATTTAAATATGCAGTGATTTGAGAAAATTACTGAAAAATCACGAAAAATCTGTAAAGGAAGAATCTAAGAAATTGAAAAGGATTAAAATAATTTTTAGTTTATATTTTTTTTTCATTTTCTAAGAAAATTTGTCTGGAAGTGGATGGCGATTAAAGAAAAGCGTTGCCCTTAATAAATACAAAACGTGTCCTTAAAAACAAAAAAATATTTGGGAATATTTTGAATTTTTTGTTTTTTTTTTCTAATCCCAATATAAATAATTTTTTAATTAAAGTTCACGGCTTTTAATTTTTGGATTTTATTGAATTGACTCGTGTAATAAAATGAAAATTTTAATATTGTTGTGTCTGCTGTGGTTGCAATAAAAAAGTTAATTATATTGAAGATCTGATGAAGATCTGATGTTAAAGTTTAAATACTTGGACTTAAGAGATAATATTATATTAGTATTTTTAATATTTTTGAAATGGAAATATTAATTTGATTGTTTCAATGTGGACACTTTATCACTCCATAGCACTTGTTTAAATATTTTAAGCGAAGTAATTGAAAGCGATATACCTAGTCCATATATTAAAGTAATTATGTCACTTAGTACTTATAGTTATTAGGAATGCTATAGGTTTGAGATATTTTCGGAACTCGTCTTGAAATACGGACCCAGAAGTCTAACATATGTGCAAGTTATTTGAATTTATTCATATTAAGTACTTCAACGATTCAGAATTAGTTGACATTTAGTATAAACTCGTTAAACTTGTTTTTTGAGAATGCAACGTTTGCCTATAACAAAGGGTCTTTCCTGTAATTTGATGGTCGCATAGAGTGAAAATTGAAATTTAATTGCTCAATAATCGTAAGGATGTAATGTTGCAAATGTTTAGAAAACTATGAATGAAATGAAATATTGAAGTATGTGCTTTATATCATTCGTGCTAGATGCTTATCCTTTAGTGATCGTATCGTATGCTTAATTTCACATGAACAAAATGGAGGTAATTCTCTAGAAGAACAATCAATATAAAATTAAAGTCATGTCCGTGCTTGCTTTTGGTTTAAATGGATGAATTTATATCGTTGAGCCTACCAAATCTATATAAATCTAGCTGGAAAACATTGAACAGAGACACTATAAAACGTTATACCGGTTCACAGAAAATATCAGAAGGCAAGCTGACCGTTTCCTATGTAAAAATACAGAAGAGGAGGTATCCTACGCAATTTTCATGAAACTGAAAATTCTTTTGAGATATTTATTAGGAAATTCCTGATTGTGTATATTGAGACATACAGGTTAAGAAATTGGTATATACCAGACAGGAGTATTCAAAAATTTTTTTAGAAATGGGGTGTGTAGGTTATAATTTAAAAAAAAATGAAAGAATACTTGAACCGACAGAAAAGAAGCTAAATGCTTCAATTTTAGATAGCAAATAAAGCTAATGCTTCTAATTTAGGGATAAAATTTGGGGAAATGCTTCAAGCTCTCACAATTTTGCTTCATTACAGAAAGTGAGAATTCAAATTTTAAGTTATATTTATTCCTATGAGTTTGAAGAATGCGCTGCAAAGAATTTTCTCATACTTAAAGATAATGTTCTTGCTACGCTACCTTATACTTCCAAGAAAAACCTTTGTTTTAATTCAAATAACTAAATATTAATAACACATCACTAAAGTGTGATTTTAGATTTTAAGTATAGATTTTAATAAAATTTAAATATTTTAGCTACTAAACTGAAAACAATGTTGACATTTCAACTATAACTAACCGAGGGCTGGGGATTAGGAGTTAGCTTCTCTATTGTTAGGTTGGAGTCGAAGTCCTATACAAAATAAGCCGACTCCGACTCCAAAAAAAATAATATTATGTATATGTTGATTTGCTTATGTTTAGTCAAACAGTTTATTATTTTGTAAGTTTTGATGTTATTTATATGTTCTTTCATTTAGTTTTGTGTTAAAGGCTGATCTTGAATTAAATAATTTGCTATTTATTTTATTATATATTTTTAATATAAATATAACAATAATTAAATTTAAATTTTAGTTTAAACTATTTCAATTACATATATACCGGTGGAATTTTCTAAAGAAAAATATTGCAGGTTCTTTAAGGATTTTTATAGAGTTTTATAAGGCTAACATTATGTAAAACTTGTTATATTGAAGTGTCGGAGGCAATTATTAAGGTGAAAAAAGCTGAGTCGGAGTCAGAGTCGGTAATACCCGATTTCTCAGCCCCTCGCCCACATAGCCTTAAGTTTAAAATTTTATATCAAAAAATCAATAATACATATATTAAAAATCAAATTTATCAATTGATATACTTTTCCTGAGCTAAGTAATTCTATAAAGCTAATAAGTAATTCTTATTTTTAACCATATTTATAAACACTTTTCCCATTTGAAAGAAATTGAAGAAAAGTTATTTAAGAAGACTTAGCTATTTCAAAAAAGACCAAATATAATAAGAATTAAAATACTCCATTAAAATTTAATATAATTAATTTGGGTTAAACCAAAGTGTATATTGAAAATATTAGTTTTAACCTAAATATAATTAAATTCATTTAATTACCAAAATATATTTCAAAAATTATTTTAAATACCAAAAAAAAACAGAATGAAAATCTCAATCACACATAATAAAATTCTTTTAGATACCACATACCAAAATTTAACACCAACATAAATACACCAGAGCTCAGAAAATTAATTTTCACCATTATAATCTAAATTTTATAAAAATTCTTTTGTTTGTAACAATGTTAGAGCGAGAGAGTATATAACAAAATGAAACCACTCAATTAAAAGTTGTACAACCCAACGGTATCATGAGAATGTCATTTATGCATAAATAAAACATAATACAAATATAACTATTTTAAATTTTATGTTTTTCTATGCAAGTTTACTGTTAGTTTTATTTTATTTGTCATTGCATTGAACTCGGAAAAAATCTCGAAAGTTTTAATTTTCAAATATGATTAACACTATCTGACAGTAAATTGACAATTTATTTTGACATTTAATATTAAAATGAATTAAATGTCATTTTCACTTAAAAAACAAGTTATATTTTATAACTTTAATAGGGAAGTCTATAATTTTTGATTTTAATCAGGACACATTTTCAAGGTACACAAAAAGTCTTGTTCTAAATTATAATTTAAGGTATAGTATCAAAATCTTAAGGTACCAACCTATAGTACCAAATTTAATGTTCATAGATTCTCTATAGGAAGATTATTGTAACACTTTTTGAAATATGCTGCTCTGGATTGAAAGCTCAAAAAGTTGAGAAAAGTGTTCTATAATGAAATTACGACACTGCAACAATAACTTTCATCAACTAAAAAAAGATTTTCTAGAATTGTATACACTTGCATGTACTTTTATATTCTGAATTGTTTTGAGCTACTTTTTTAGTTTACGAAATATTTGATAAAAACCTAAAAACTGTCCTAGAGAAATATTCTTTTGGGCTACCCGATGTTCGAAAAACTTACCAATATAAAAATAATTTCATATATGAAATTTTTAAAAGCATTCGTCACAGTGGTCTAGTTTATACATGAGTGCTTATACAGCCATACAAACGCATAGATAGTGACAGAGAGAAGCACAGATGGGCCGAAACCAAAAAAACTCATTTTTTGGGGTTTCTGTGCCACAGAGTAAAGCACATTTGCAAAAATCTTATGTTCCAATTTTTGGTACGAAAACAATACCTATCAATTATAAAATTAAACAAGTTACTTGACACCTCTTACATTTCGTTCCAGAAACGAGCTCTTCTTCCAGAGTTATCTACAAATTTGCAATGCTGTTATGCAAATCAAGGTTAGATGTACTAAAACAATTATGGGTAAATTAATCATTACTAGGAGTTGGAAACTAATTTCTTTCAATTGAATATAAATGATTTTATTGTGAATTGTGAAAATAATAATGCAATATTACTTTATCTTATATTATATCCATTATTCATTTTATTATACTGTCAAATTGAAATAAAAAAAAATAATAAAATTTTAACAATGGTGAAAAAAAGTTTTTTCAATAAAAAATTTGAATTAAAAATTATTATAAAAATTTTCTCCTATACATTTTCACCATTTTATTTTTTTAACCCCAAAAAAAAGTACTCAATACTTATCGTTTAAAAGTGTACTATAAAAACTTTTTGGAATTTTTATTAACTTTTAAGCTGAACAGATATTGTATTTAAAATAAAATATTATTAAAATATATTATTGAAGTAAGTTAATGGTATGCAAAAACCATATGATAAAATTTTTATGAATTGAAGGTGATTTGAAGGTGAAATAAAAATTTTTTAAAATTTTTGATCATATGGTAGTATAAATCCCAAAATACATAACTAGCTTTTATTTTAATTTCTTTTTAAATCTATAGGTATTTAATCATAATTTATATTATTTCAAATTTTATTACCAATGATCTAAAAGAACTGTTTAATAAAACAAAGGATTGATTATTTATTAATAAAGAGTCATTATAAGTCATCATAATATCATTATAAGATATCAATATAATTTGGGTATATATTTTTTTCTATATATAGCTATATATAGATTAAATGTAAATGATCCCTTCCGGAATTGTTTCAAGATTTGATTAGGGAAATCAGTTTTTGAATATATTTTCGGATAATGCTTATGTAGATCAATGAATGTCTGTGATAGAGCAATTTATTTAACATAACCTCAAAACAAAAATGTCAAAATAAGCCGAAAATAATATCCAGTTTTTGAGAACGATTTCCATCCAAGTGGTTTTTTTCTCATCATCCAAATTTTTAAAACAATACGTTTTAATTGTAGACGGGATTGAATTCATTATGAATATGATTAGATTCTTAACACTACAAATCCTCAAGTTTGCTCCGAACTTTTTAATTTCATTACGAATAATTACCTGGAGGTCAATTACGTTTCACCATTTCATATAAATTACGCGGTGATTGGCCACACTACACAGAATGCAAATGTAAATTTTTAATGGAATCTGAAAAAAATTTCCGCTATAATGTCTAACAAACATAATATAAAGGATTTACATGATGACTTGAAAAATTCAATTAAGGATTAGAGCAAAAGTACGATTTGATCTACTTTTTTAATAATTAATCTGAAATTTTACTTCAAGTTCTAACTAAATGTCAAAACTTCTGTTAAAAGTGATACGTGTTCTTGCAATTATTATTTAAATGATGCCTAAAAATTGGTTCCAGTAATGTCCAACTTTGTCAAGTAACTTACGCTATTCCTTTATTTGCCCAATTTTAATTTTAACCTAACAGCTTCATTAGATTCACAGTTATCGCATTGACAATTTTGTATTGTAGTTCCCCCGCAACTTTTAATTAAGCCGCAACATTTTGGAACTTCATAAAGGTGCTTGTTCTATTATATAACTAAGCGTGTGCAATTTTCATCCTCCTTCTATAATTGGTTTCGAAGAAGTTCATATATTTGTGCAAAAAAGTTGTATCGCAGCTCCCCGAAGCCCGGTCCGATTTTATTACTTAAACTGTCTAAAAATTACTTTGTGTAAATTTAAAAACTCCAGCTCTTTTAATTTTTGAGTTAGCGTACTGGCACACTTTAGGGAATCGATTCACCTTACGATTCTGACCCCATACATATCTTTGGCACTATATCTAGCAGGTCTTGATTGATGCGTTACTAACGGAGGAGTAATTTTATTATAATCGTGGCCTTATTGGTTTGCACGGGTATTAACAGCTTAAACCGCCTTTAAATTTTTAAAATATAGCCCCAAAGATGTCAATTAAAAAGCTATCAAGGTAACAAACAAAAATTTATGTAAAAGAGAACTCTATATAATCTACAAAATTAGAAACCAATTGTCTCATTAAATAAATCCAAACATTTTATAAATCCTCAGCTTTAAAATATTTTTTTAACTTTAAATATGCCTGAATTTTCTTAAATATTGTAACATCAAATGCACGGTCAAAATTTTATTAATTTGCTTTATATGCTTTATATGACAAGTGTCCATTATTTAATTTTATTTATTAAAATTTTGCTGCAGGGCATTTTCCATCTAAAATTAAAAACTTTTTTTTTTGTTATGTTGTAAACGGGTACTTAAATTATCAAAGAAGGTTTTTTCATGCACGAATGTTCAATAGGAAGTAAAGCATTTAGCGTTTTTTAAGAGGAAGTAAATACGAGTATAAACCACTATTCAAAGAGTTTTTTTGGTATTAGTTTATTGAAGGCGTAGCATAATTTCTACTAATTTACAAAATTTTAATTTTAAAAAAGTATTTTTAATTGCTTTTAACATTAGGATAAAATATAAATTTAAATGATTTTAAATAATTACTGCACTACTATACTACATTGCGCTAAAACTCACATTATTTTAAATTAAAGTGTTAATAAATAAACAAGTTATGCTTAAGTAAAAGTATTAGTGTTTAGTAGTTATAACTGTGAATATTGCATTATACATACATAAAATAAAAAGTCAAATTAAAATGAGATTTTTAAAAATTTAATTAGAGAGGTATGGACTACGGATCCAATTCTTTACAATTCCTCGGTTTAAAGTATAATTGTTTTAAAAAAAATTTTAAAAATTAAATCGGTTATTTGCACTCT
This sequence comes from Dolichopus griseipennis, assembly GCA_963082915.1. NCBI lineage: Eukaryota > Metazoa > Arthropoda > Insecta > Diptera > Dolichopodidae > Dolichopus > Dolichopus griseipennis. The sequence goes on along the minus strand of OY720441.1, from coordinate 19,866,380 downwards.
TAAAAAAAAATTTCATAACTATGTAACTGTTTTGATAAAGTTGTTTTTAATTATTTAGAACACTTTAAAATGCGATACCCTAGTTCTTAAATTCATTTTTCATATTCTACGAGCTTGAGTCTAAAAAAGGTTGTTCGTTCTTAATAATTTAACTATATTACTGAATCGAAATAAATATGTAGGAAATAGTTGTCAGTTTCAAAGTATCTCTCGGGCTTAACTTACCTATATTTTTGGCTAAGAAGAACTAATCACAGAGTTAAATTGATTTTTTACTTAACGATTGGATGACACAGTGGTTAGAGTGTTGACTTTCATGCGAAAGACCTTTGTCTTAATACACAGTGAAAGTAAAAAAAACTTTTATGGTTTTCGACTCGACTCAGCTACCATTCGCCATCGGGTTCCCGTTAATGGCTTAATCAATAATTAATAATTATAAATCTTTAATAAGAAATACATTAATAAAACAATATAAACAAATGCAAAATATGAACCAATAATTTAATTGAATAATATAACTCACAGATAATCAGATACAAAAATATTACAATATTAACAAAAATAGAATTGTATCTATTGAAAATTGAAACGTTTAAGTCGTTGCATATTATAAAACCTAATACTATCTCATTTTTAAATTGTATGTGGAATTCATTAGATCATTATCAGATCAATTCTAATAACCCGATTTTAATATGACCCTCCGTTCCAACATGTACTTATGGTATAGACAAGCTTATTAGCCTAACGGTTAAACAGTTAGCCTATAAAAAAAAAAGTAAAGTATTGTAACAAATATTACAAAAATACAATTTTAAATGCATTCAGTTTAAAAAATTATTCAAATATGAATTTAAGTTAAATTTATTTAATGCAATTTATTAAGGTGGTACTAAACCTATAGTACCTACTTGAACTATCTTTAATCATATAAATTTATGGCATTGAATAGTTTAAAATAAATGAAACCCATATACAATAAATTCACACATATATATTTAATTACAAGAGTACAACATTTTTTGTAATTATCTGAAAATATATTTAAAACTAATGTTAAAGTAATAATAGTTTAATAAAAGAATTAAAATTCACGAAACCAGTTTCAGACATATTTTTAAAAATTCACAATTAAATTTATTGAAAGTTGCACAAAATAGAATCGATTTTCTCCCTTTGGTATTGTTCGTAATTTTTAAAAATTACCCAAACCAAATTTAAAAGCTATCAGCTTAATTAAGGGTTGTAAAAGAGCGAACTCAAATGCAAAATTTAACTCAATACTCAACTGATATGTTGAGCTAGTTCATAGTTTAAGCTATACAAATACGCTCAAATTTTGAACTCAAATCAAAATTGATTTAACTCAAAGTGTGAACTTACGTGTATTGCTCAAAATTAACGTTGAATTGAAATTTAAGCTTTTTACAACCTTGAATTAATTCTACATTGTTTAAATTAACTATGTAATTAATCGTAATGCACACAAATGCCTGTAATGTAAAAAATTAGGAAATCCTTACATTTCCTTATGAATTTTACTTTGTTTCAAAAAACTTAAAAAATATTGTCAAAGTGTAATGAAATTTAAAAATTATTGAGCTTGTACTTTTTTACATGAAAAATAGATTTAATTAATTATAATTTTTATTTTTTTAAAAACGGTAAAACTTAAGCTAGCTCAAAACTAATATTTTAGTTTTGAACTAAATCTAAAACTATCAAAAATAGCCTAAATTTATTCTAATATTTTATGATATTTTAACACCATTTAATTTTTTATTTTATAAACTATTTAATCCCCAATAGCTTTTTTGTATTTGTTTATCTTTTTCAGGAATAGACATGTCGTATTTTAATAAAATAGTTTCATTATTATAAGGATCGTATTTTATACACTTATTTGCTCATGATTTTGAATATACCCTTTGGAATCTAGGTATATAAATAATTTGGGCGCAATGAAATCCGTTTTTAAACTATTTTTAACTATTTGATATTAAACCATTTTCTAATGTGTTGAGATCTTTCAAAATGATTACGTATAATTTTTATTAAAAAGTTTTCGAATCTTATTATATTTGCTTTACGGTACAAGCATTTATTCGAACCTCTTCAAATAAAATTAGTCTTTTTAAATCAGCTTGGTTCTTGGTTTCCAATTGTCGGTTCAACATATTTCAAAAAACGATGAATTTTTTTGAAAATTTAAGACCAATTTTGAAGAATAACCAAATTCATTTGAAAAGAGTATATTTTAAAAGTTTAATGTTTCAAACATATTTTTGAAATTATAAAATTTTTAAAAATTGAATCAGTACAAAAGAAATGTGGGATTAATATTAAAAAATAATATAAAAACCAATATTTTCAATAATATTGAAAATATATTGACAAGAAAAATCAGTAAGAAAAGTAAAACCACAAAAACAATAAAAATTTAGTTTTTATTTTATAGTATACCACAAAAATATTTATTCCCTAAAAGTATGCAATTCCCTTTGTTTTCGGAAATAAAACAAAATGAAAAGAATTTTTCTTTTGTTTTAATTTTCAGATTAAATAAATAAAAAATTATTCGAAATTTTAAAAGAAAAAGATTTTATTTGATTTTGAAAATATTTTTTAAGTGCAAATATATTATAAAATTCAAAAATAGAAGTTCACATTTTCTATACTTGCAGCATCAAATAATGTGTCCCAGAATTTTATAATTTCGATTTTTGTAGAAATGTCTAATAATAGGAAAATGAAAATGGTAAAAATTTTTAAAGTTATTTTCGAAATTTATTTCAAAAAATTTTTTGATGCAAATTTCGGATTACAAAGTTTTTGTTTTTTTTTAGAATTTTGTATAGGCTGTAAGAACTTCAATTTTAATATTTTTATTTTTGGAAACGCACTGTATCAGATTCGTGAATTTAATCCTTTATTCACATGTATATACATATAAATACATGTATACATATTATATATAATATAAATTCACTTTATTAACGCAAGCAAATATGAAAATTTTGGAAAACCATACACAGGGAAAAACGCCTGAAGAAAAAGGCTTTATATGTTTCTTAAAACGACACTAAATTCATGTTTTTTTTTATTTAGTAGCTCTTTTAAACTCATTTTAGCCATTTTTACTAAAAATTTTTATCCTTTCACTTATTGAGAAAAGTATTTTTCATGAAATATTATTTTAAAAATGTCAACATAATGTGACATCAAGTTATCCACGACTGTTTATCAGTTTATAATATAATAAATATCAATATTTTCATATTTGGAAGTTTTCCTTTTTTTTTTCGAGGGGGATTATTTTAGGGCATAAACCATTCAATTAATCTGAGTAGTCAATGTCAATGAAAATATAGTTAATAGCAAAGCAAAAAAAACTGAAATATTAATCTATCATTCTATTCTAACTTTAATATAATCTTTGTTGGTAAACTATTATAATAGAAAATAATAACCCTCATAAGTCATCATAAACTGAAACTTTGAATTCGGTTTTATTACTTTCAATTTCAATCAGGAATCAATTATTTTTATAATTAGCTATTTAAAACTGAATCGCTTTTTTATCACAAAAATCCGGCGGATATTTGTTATTCATTCCTTTAAACGCAAACCGTACTTTAAGTATGAACTTCGGCATAATAAGTATTGAATAATTCAGAGAAACAAACTAAGTTTCTCAGTTAAATCTGTTTTTTACCACAAAGTTCAGTTATTTAAGAACTTTGCTCTCACCAATATTTTAGTGGTAAAGACGAAGCCATTCATGTGGAAGTCTCGGGTTCAAACTCCGGTTTGATAATGTTTAATAAAAAAAGATCGTAAAATTGTATAATTATACCGTAATAGTTAATATCGTAATATAAGATAAAATTTCAGATATGTAAATAGTATATAAATAACTGTTGTGTGGGATAACAGATGGCTCACAAAATTAACATTTGTGTATTCGTAATCTTATGCAATAGCTACAGCCGAGTTATCAACGGCTTAGTGAATATATTGATTAAAGAAATGTCTGAATAGACTTAGTGAATACATTATACTTCTGCCTCCGGCTCTGTTAAATGTTTCTTATGCGCTAAAATTTCATAAAAAAAATATCTGGCCAATATTGTATATTTTATATTAAGCCTGAATATGTATTTTTCAATAATTGAAAAATATTTTTGTTGAAAATATTCGGAAATTTTTCAATTTCCAAAAAAAGATTTTCTATTTTTCAGAAAGTTTTTTTTGTATTTTTAGTTGTAGGTTTTACTTTGCCTTTTAATGCATAAAATTTCTAAAAATAACAGGGTTAACTTATGGTACCAATAGATAAAAGAATATGAAATATGTTAGAAAAGTTCACATGTTTTAAAATATCTGATAAGATTTCGCCAACTAAACAAGTTTTTTAAATTTCAATTTTAATTTTAGTAAAATTTCATTTTTAAGAATATGTATTCAATTAATAGGTAGTACTTTAATGGTTTATTAACTCGATGTAAGAGAAATGTTTTTGGAACTTTCTAGTTCCTACTTTTTAGCAGATTTGTATTAAACCTTCTTCCTTAATTAAATATATGGCTTGAGGTGATCCATAGAAACATTACAGTATACACAGTAAAATATTCACTGGTTCTTAGAATCCATTATAGGTTCTTAACTGATATAAAATTTTATGTTAAAAATTATAAAAAAATTTAAAATAACATAAAAGTTATAAACGCTATTAAATGATAAAAATATATTAATTTATTTATTTATGTACAGTCCGCTACCAGATAAAATGTGAAGTGAATCTGGCTTTGCTTGTCAGGTGTAGCAGTTATATATTATAAATTATATTTTTTATGAGATATGATCTGACAAGAACTTAAACTCGAGACTTTTCAGTCAGGTTGATAAGAACTATAAAAACAAAAATGATGCAATGAAACGTTACTCTAGAAAATTATAAATCAAACTGAAAATAGCTGTACATATATCTAACAAAAGATTACTTATGAACAATTATAATTTAAGTAACTTATTTCGAATTGAACCTTTAATTATATTATTTCACTTCTTTAAGAAACTAATTCATTTAGGTATCATTTAAAAGAACTTTCTAAAGACTTTCCAAAAAAAAACTTACCTAAAAACATTTTTTTCTCTTCCTTTATTAAATTGAAATTACATTAGATCGGACCCTTCTTCATACTATCTCAATTGAATAAAGTTGGCTTAAATAAAATAAACCAAACAAAAGCCCACTTGTACCTTTCAAAAGTGCTTAAAATTTTAAATTGCATAATTTTAGGCGCAATAAATTTGAAAATTAAAAAATTTGTTAAAATTATTAGTATATTGGAATTTTTCTATTATTTTCTTTTATAATGCTTTAAGGTTTGTAATATTGAGATACTTGCATTATTGACATGGCTTTGGCGTCGAAAGTATAATTGCGTTAGCTTGGTTGAGAGGATTGGCTTGGCCTTTGAATATTATGATAGTTAATACGTTTTCTGTGTAAGATTTAAAATATTAAACCTCATTTAAAACCTTTTCAAATACCTAAAAATTGCCTAAAATATTATTAAAGAGGTCGCATTTAATAAACAAGATGTTGTAAATTCAAGACAACATCTGGGTATTTAAAAAACTCACAATAATTTCTTGCCTTAATATGAGGGAAGATTGTAATGATTTTATTTCACAGTAATAGAAAAATCCTGCAAAAACTTTTGAAAAACAATACAATATCTTTATATTGTACTTGAAGATGTGCAACATAACATACTTTTCATATTCTCTTTTAGTTTTTGCTTTATCTCTTTTACTCTTACAAGTTCTTAACAATGAAAATAATTTTTTTCTTAAATTTTTTTCAATTTTTCAAAAGTTTTCTAAAAAAAATTTTAGAATTTATTTTTCTTTTTAATTTTTTTTTTTTTACATGGAAAGAAAAACTTTTCAGTCAAACTGAAGTTTTAATTAAATTTTTTAACAAATTGCATACAAGATTTTAGTAACTTCAAAACATGATTTTTTTATTTTCTATCTTCTCAATCTGTCGCATCATCACGGTAACACTAAAAAACAAAAAGAATAGAAAAATGGTGAACATAACAGTAATGCAAAAAGAATAAAAACCAGATTAGGAAAAAATTTATTTTATAAGTGATTTATCTGTTCGTAATTCGATAATAAATTTATCAAAATTAATTAGAAATCAAATCAAGTAAAAAAACTATCAGATTTAATTGAGGTGTGGTTTAAATTTATTAACAACTTAATAATTTAATTTTGAAAAACTAGTAATTTTATTTAGAAATTTTAAATCAAAGTTTTGGAATCGTGTTTTTGTAAAAAGATTTAAAATTTATAACATATGTTATTACTATTAAGTATAGATAGGTATATAATGATAAATGTAAGTTTATTAAAAATAATATAAGATAAATTTTGGATTAGTTTTTTGAGTTATTACTTAAGGCCTTATTTCATCCATAACACAGGTTATGCCAGCGTCTATTGTTTCTAGTTTATCAAAAACCCTATGACTTTACATAACTGCAAAGAAAACCTATTGTTAATTCAGTTAATTCGATAGCAAGATGCTGAACTTTTTTGGCATTTTTTCTCCCCTATAAACGACAATTTTACAACTTTTTTTTACTTTACTTTTTTTTTTAACCAACAAATGAGCTTCATCACGAAGCACAATTTTTTGATAAAAAAAATGGATCAACTTCAATCTGTTCTAGCGCCCAATCAGCAAACAAACGACGCTTTTTATGGTCAATTGGCATTAGTTTGTGAGCCAATTAAATCTTGTATGAATGTAGACCAAGGTCTTTAGGAAAAATTTTCCATGAGGTTTTTGCACACAATCTAACTTGTGTGAACGTCGACAAATAGATAAATTTGAATCTTCATTAACGCTAGTAATGAAGCACCGATATTTCTTCTGTACGTACAGTTTTTCGGCTTGTTGTTTTTGTTGTTGTATCGACTAGAGAAATTGCGGTCCAAAATCTATCTATAGTTCGATGAATAATTTGTTCTGATAGACGCATACGGAATCCATAATGAATTATGTACCATAAATTTTATTTTTGTGGATGTGTTTGAGGCGTTAAAAGTAAGAAAAGTGATATACGTAAATGTAGTTTAATAATACCAGTTATCCCAGTAACTATATGTCATATCAAACACTTCCTCTCTTAAGCGTGACATTTCTATATGCTCTTGAACGAATTTTACTTTTCGTACTTTTATGACAGTGAACGGAACATCATATAACAGTAGTGTTACCGTCAAATGTTATATTTTGATAAACGTTATATTTTGGCTCATAAATTTGATCAAATTAAAAAAAAAAACTTATTCTAATGTTAATTATTTTTAAATATTGTGTTCCAATCTAAATAGAACACAATTGTTTAATTTCTTGCGTTCTTTACCTTCGTCATCCGAAACCTTATTCGGAATCAAAATGAGATTAATTATCAATTTTTATTAAACCTAAAATTAAATTGAAATACATGAATGATTTAACTCTTTTTTTTAATAACTCCAGATTAAAAACTTTTTAAATAAAATTTTGGGTATTCTAAGGTTTAACTAGTATCCGCGTATAACCAAATGACTATATATAAAAGATAGCTGGTGTTGCCAGTTTTAAAAAAATATATAGTTTTAATGGCGCATATTATCTTTTAAGGACGAAAAGGACATTTAAAAGTATCCTTGTTATTTTAGTCTATTTTACAAAAACCGTTATATCTAGCGATCTGTTCAATATATACATATTCTTTCAAAGCTATTAATTAAGATGACGGTCTGGAGAATATTTTAACGTTTATTTGATGACGATAAGTGCTACCATTTTGGAGATATTGCAATTTCAAGTGGAAATTTAAAACAAAAAAAAAAAAAATTTTGAACTTTCAAAAAAACTACTATAACTATGAAATTTTCAAAAACACCCTGTATTTTTTATTATACTGTTAGAAAGGTCTTTTGACACTCTTTCCAACGGTATATAATAAGTATGGTATATATTGACAAATAGTCCCACCAGAGAACATGAATGAAAAACTAACACAACAATTTTATTAAAAAATACATTTTCATACTTTATTTCTCATAAATTTATTTTGCCTATTTGTTGGGATGGTGTCATAATTCCAAAAACAAAATTCCAAATTTACAATATTCCAAAGAAAGAAAAAAAATAATTCCAAAAAAAAAAAATTCCAAAAAAAAAAATTCCAAAAAAAAATTCCAAGAAAAAAAAATCCAAAAAATATTTCCATAGCTTTAGCGAGTAAGAATTTTAGAGTTTGTTACAAAATCAGGATTATACGCTTTTTCCAGAATATTTATACAAATGTATACGTGAGATTCTGAATTAGGAGGGATTTTAGAGTTGAATTCAAAATCAGGGTTTCAATAATTTGTTTAGCGGTGGTTTGGGGGCGGCAGCCCCCTCTATTTTTAAATTTTTATTTGTTGAATAATGCATGTAAAAAATAATTAGGAGAGATTTTATGGTTGGCTACAATTACAGGATTATACGCTTTTTCCAGAATATTTATATATCTGTATAAGTGAGATTCTGAATTAGGAGGGATTTTAGAGTTGAATTCAAAATCAGGGTTTCAATAATTTGTTTAGCGGGGGTTTGGGGGCGGCAGCCCCCTCTATTTTTAAATTTTTATTTGTTGAAATATGCATGTAAAAAATAATTAGAAGAGATTTTATAGTTGGCTACAATTACAGGATTATACGCTTTTTCCAGAATATTTATATATCTGTATAAGTGAGATTCTGAATTAGGAGAGATTTTAGAGTTGGATTCAAAATCAGGGTTTCAATAATTTGTTTAGTGGGGGTTTGGGGTATTTGTTGAAATTTGCATGTAAAAAATTACTGTTTTTAAAAAATAGTTTGTCATTAAATTTTGATTTTTGGAATTTTTTTTTTTGGAATTTCGTACCCAACCCTTTGTATTTTTTTTATTTATACCTGGAAACATATTTATAACATATAAAAATTTTTTTTTCAATAATAAAATTATTTAATTCATTTAAAAAATACGGCTGAAAAAATTGTAAAACATATCAACATTTTTTTTTATACAAAAAAAATTACAAAACAAGAAATTTTTTATTTCATAAATTCTTATATCTTCTGAACGCTTTAATATAGACATACCTTATGTATGCCCAAATTATAGAAAAAAATAAGAGCTTTCCAAAGATGTAAAAATATTTAGGGGGTTTTTTGCAAAATTTTGAAAAATATGAGTTTTAAAGAAAAGATGTTACAAAATTTTTTTTTTTTGCAAAAGTTTTCATTTTTGAACTACAATATCTCCAAAACGGCAGCACCTATTGTCATCAAATAAACGATAAAATATTATCCATACCGTCATCTTAATTATTAGCTTAAACTGAATACATATATATTGAACATATCGCTAGTTATAACGGTTTTTGTAAAATAGACCAAAATAACAAGGATACTTTTAAATGTCCTTTTCGTCCTTAAAGGATAATATGCCCCATTAAAGCTATATATTTTTTGAAAGCTGGCAACACCAGCTATCTTTTATATATAGTCATTTGGTCCTACGCGGATACTAGTTAAACCTTAGAATCCCCAAAATTTTAATTCCAGTAATTTTTATTTTTAATACAAATACGTACAACTTCTAAGCTTCTTCAATCTTCAGTGATTGTACTCAATTTTTGAAAATTTTTCTGCAACTAAAACCATAAACAAAATTTCTAATAAATTTCTAAAAGTCAAAACAATTTTACTCAATAAATCGATATTTCAAATGATTTCAAAAGAAAAAATTTTTATTATCAGAATTTACAAAAGTATTTGTCAAAAACTGAACTCCTTTTAGCAATTCTGAATGTGCTTGTCAATCAAATAATTTTAAAAATCAACCACATTTTAAATTATTTTATTTTTGAAATTTCTGAAACCACACTAAAAAACTTTCTTGGAACAACAAAATTAATCTTTATTTTCCAAGTATTTAAGTTGTCATTTAACCTTAATGAAAAATTTCTAACTATTTAACATTTACCATTTTATAAAATTTCAGAATTTATATTTATTTGTTTCATTATGTTTCTTTTGAAAATTATTGTAACTGAATCTAATCAATATTATTACAAATTTTATTTTGGAAATTACATAAAACACCATAAAATTTTTTAAAAAATAATAAAACAAAATAAATTTTCTATTAAATTGAATTATTTTCTTTTATAACCTTTCATTTATTTTTTTTTATATTTTGTTGTTTTCATGTTCCGTTTCCATTCACTCAATTTCTTGTCCCATTCCCATTCAGCTTAAAAATTGAATATTTGTGTCTCAAAATACAATGTATAAAACCCACTCAAAAGTTTGTCATATTTATGAAAACTCTTTAAAAAAAATGTCAATATTTATTTTCTAAAACTTTTTTTAATGCCCAAAATATAAAAGAAAATAAAAAAAAATAAAAAATAATAAAAAATTTATTTAAATCCACCTATCCCACTACAAAAAATAAAATAAAATAAACTTAAGATATTTATATGTTGGATAGTTCTTGGATGGTTGGATTGGTTGGACTTAGCTTATCAACTTGTTGAATTTTTTTTTTTTCATTTTTTTTTATTATATTTCATAATTTTGGCTTTTGTTTTAACTAAATTTACCAAATAAAATGCTTTTGGCATCATAATAAAATAAAATAAAACTTTTCAAAAAAAAAAAATTAAAAAGAAAAAACATTAGATAAAAAGGGATATCCTCAGATATCCTATGGGATTTCCGTTAATTTCTACATGAACTTTTTTATTTTTACCCAAAAAAAAAAAAAACTGTAAAAAGTTTTTTGAAAAGAAAACCTTTAAAAAACAAAATAAGGAAATAAAAAAAAAATGTTGTTGTTGTTTTTCTTAATAATTTTTATAGAATTTGGAGAAAATTAAATTTTTTTTTATAAAGCTTATAAAATGTCGTTAGCCGAATTGCCGTGAAATGTTTTATACAGCATGTTCTGGTCAAATCTAGAAATTTTTCTAATCAAATTCAGAAAGGTCGTGATCTACTAGTCTCTTTAAAATGGTTAAAGCGTTTTTGAATTGACATATGAAATTTTTTGACACATTAAAAATTTGAGGTTCCAATTATATTCTACTAATAGAAACTGAAATGTTATCTCTTTCTATATTCAGTATTTTGTATTTGCTGAAAGAAGTCATTAATATTTTAAAAAACGATAGAAATCAATGCAAGATAAATTAGAACATGACAATCTCGAAACTCTTAGGTTGCGCCGTTGGAGATACGATAAGTGATAAGAGCGTCGATAAGATCATAGCGTTGAAAACTATGTACATAGTTTAAATAAAGGTGTTTATATTGGAGAAGTTATTAATCTACGATTACAATATAAATTTTACGCTCTTATCGATGCTCTTATCACTTATCGTAACTTCAACATAAACGCATCTTTAGCATCTCTAGACATCATGATACCACAACCAACTTATGAAAGCTTTTTATCATGGGTACCCACCAATTGTCTATGTACTCAATTTGAACTTATTCCAGCGGTTAGAACTCGAGATTTCTCGAAAAGTTTAAGCGTTTCTAGCAAAATGAAACAACTTTTGTTAAGACGGAACAAATTCCATTTTTTTTTTTTTATTAAATTGCCTCGGTAAATAAGCTATGTTATTTTGGAATTTAGGCTTTGTGCATTAATATACCATGCATTAACACTATTAAATAAACCGAAATGCATGATAAGAAATAATTAATATGATAAAAAAATATGATTATATGAATTTTAAATTCACGGACGTATGTTTGATTTTGAATAGTCGATATGGTAAACCAAAGATAAAGAACCGTATCATCTTATTTTCAATCCCACAGATCAATCACCCACTTGAATCAAACTTTATTCTGTTCATTCCACTTTCATGAAATATAATTTCATAATTTACATTGACTACTGGACTGCCCGTCATCTAAATTCTCATTTCTAAAACCACTGTATTATCAAAATATTAACTTCAATTCGTCATTTGAAATCTTTATTTTATATTCTTTCTTCTTCTACTTGTCAATTTTGTTATTTTTTCTCTTTTTAAATTCTTCCCCAATATTTTATTGCTCCTAAAATTAAAAGGTGTACCTATGCTTAAAAACATTTTTTTCTACCTATAAGTTTTTCAAAATTTTGTCAATAAATCATTTTCAGTTGTAAATTATAAAAAACAACTAAAAACAAAATTAATTTCATCCATTATGGTACAATTTTTATTTTTATTTTATGTTCATTTTGTGACAAGCCAGCCATTTATAGAACCGTTCCCATTTCTTTTTTATTTTCCATACAATTAAAGTAAAAATAACATGTGTAACATTCATAAAATCAATTTTTAAATATTTTTTTTTATTTTGGAATAAAGCCAATCATTAAAGAAAACTAGAACATAAAAAGGATTTCTAACCTCAAAATAACAAAAAAAAAAAAAATATGAAAGAAAAGCCTAGGTCATTAACAGTCTTCTGACTTTTTATGTGTGTACTGTGTTGTCAATAAAAAAAAATAAAACTTTTGAAACGTGCAACGAAAATAACATATACATATATAATTTTATATTTATCCCATTATTTTTGTGCCTTGTACCCTACTTTTCATTCCGAAGAGTTTACAAAAGTCATTGCCTACCTCCCCCTTTCTTTCGTTTGCTTTTAAATTAAGTTAATGTGAAGGTAATCATTTTTTCTATATTCATAAATGAAACATATACAATTTATATATATTTGTGTGTATTTTTTATTTAAATGCCAGACAGGAGTTCAATATTAAAGACCCTATTTTCATATATATATATATAGATATATTTGGTGTGGACACCAAAACCCGATCGTCATCACAAGAAAATTGACTAAAAAAAATCAGAATAAGAAAAATAAAAAAATGGTGAAAAACTTTTTTTTTGTTGTTTTTTCATTAGAAATTCAAATCAGGGTCACCATAATTTTTGACAAGTCATTTTAGTCTGTCCAAAAAGTCAAAAAAAAAACAAAAACTCTAATTCGAACCCTAGTTCCATTAAAACAAAATGAGACCCCAAAAAAAAAAAAAGAAACAAAAAATCATTATTGATAGGATATTCAAAATTTTTTATGTATATTGGTAATTTTGTTTTTTGAATAGCCATTCTCTAATTTAATAATTTTGTGCATAAATAAAAGGTCGATGGTCAGATTAAATATTGTTTTGAAAATCACCTGCTTTAAGAGTTTAGATTAGTAGGAGGAGCATTTGAGATCCTATATGTCTGCAATTCGCAATGTTATATATATGATATATTATATGTAAAAAAAAATCCAGAGTATTATGACCTAACACCATTAGCAGCAGAGATCTTTGTAACAGTTTACAGATGAAGAACTAATAATTAGATGATCCTACCGCATGAATAGAGATATAACGGACATACTCTAGAAAAATCCTCGCTTAGTATCCCAGAATAGAATGTGACCTTCAAGGAAGCCCAATAGGTAACTGACATCTTAACACATTGTGCCTAGCTTCGAGAAAGTAAAATTGAAAAATATATACCTAAATAATCAAATGGCTGAGTGGCACAGTGAATAGAGTGTCGACCTTTCATTCAAAAGGCTCCGGTCAGAGTCTCGGTAAAAGGGAAATAGAAATACTTTAACTGATTTTTTAAATTGACTCAGCTACCATTCGCTACACCTATAACTAATAATTATATGTATCTTTAATAAAAAATACATTAATATGAAAATATAAACAAATAATTTAATTTAATAATAGAACTCACAGATATAGAAATATCTTATAATACATTATAAAATTATTACAATATTTGACAAAAAGAATTGTGTTTATTGGAAATCTAAGACATTTTTACATGTTTTAAGGCCAAATAATATCGCACGTTTAAACTGAATGTGGAATTCATTAACAATTCTAATAATAAGAATATAATGTGGGCCCCAGCTCCGAGACGTACCTATGGTACTTGAAGCTTTATTAGCATAACAGTTAAACAGTTAGCACTTAGAAAAAAAAACAAGGCCGAGTTTCAAATGATTTTTGTTTTTAAACTGTAAATGTTCTAAAGATGAAAATCCTTGGATCAAGAAAATATATGACGCTTCTAATGATTAATCAGTACAATAATATCAAGAGTAATCATAAAAACGAATCAAGTTACGAATTATGTTCAAAAGCGTAACTAAATACAAAAAATATCAAATTTTGGATTAATATAGATTATCATGTCAGCAGCGTCACATTTTCTAAAATTAAAAATTAAATAATTTCTACTTGTAACTCTCATCCTGTCTGCTTGTTATTACGTCCTCCATTCTCCAACAAGTTATACTCAATTACTTTTCAGCTAAAATTGATTATATCTATTTCTACATTTATGCACACTACAATCAATCAAATACATACTACATACATACTTACATTATAAGGGTCACTCAACAAAAATTTTGGAAAAATAATAAACTTAAGTAAAATTCAAAATGATTTATAATTCTATTTTAGTCTTAAGTTTATTACAAATAAAAAAAAAACAACAGGTAATGTAAATATTACAGGTACAATGTAACAACACCAGACGGTAAAGAAATTAAAATTTAATTTCTAAAAGTATATAAAAAAGAAATGGTACCCAAAAATACAGAACACCCACATCTCCACACCCCCACACACCCTAACTCCCAATCTTTGTATAGAACCAAATCACCAAAAGTAAAAAGAAGGTCATTTGATTTTATTAAAGAGATTTTAAAGGAAAACTTGGGATTATGGGATTGGATTTTCCTATAAGGCAATATTAAAAAAATTATACATATATATATTTATATATATAAATTATAAACACACCCCCACAAAAAAAAAAAAAGATGAGATTTGTTTAAAGTTTTTTGTTTTAAATATTTATTTAAAAATATTAAGAAAATTGTTTAAAATTATCCTGGAAAAAAATTTATAAGACAATTTAAGCCAAAAACCCCTGTCTTTATTAAGATTTTAAGAAATAGCACCTTAAATCCCTACCACCCCACATTAAACTTATTTCATAAAGTTTATAATCTCATTAATTAGATTTGTAATTTCTTATGTTTAAGAAAATTAATATAAAAATGGTATGAGTATGAGACTTAAGACCCTACATTCTTTTCTCTGTATAATTTTCCATTTTATATAATAATGTTTATTAATTTTCATTTTTTTGAAATTTATATAAAAATAATTTGAATATTAAAGAGAATTGGGTTTTTAAAGAATAATTTGGGAAAAGTTTTAAAATTGAATCGAGACTTTTTTCATCGAAATTGGTATCATGTGGCGTTTTAAATAGAAACTTATAATGTAACTATTGGGTTGTAATTTTAACTTAATTTAACTATTGGGATTTATAATTTTAACTAGTCTTATGAGATGAAACCTTTGATGGCAAACTATTATTAATTACTTTTCTTTGTTTAATTTAAGATTTTTAATACATCTGATAAAGTTTATAATTAAAATTTTTAATAACTATTTATGAAATTAATAATTTAGAAAAAAATTTAGTACATTGATTTAAAATTAATGGAAAAATTATCAAAGTTTTATTAAAAAAATTTAGAAAAAGTGTCTAGTCTAATCTGAATTTTTTATATAGTTGTATTTAAAATTTTTACATTTACATTTCTGAAAATTATTAAGAAGGAAACTCTTAAATATGCATCGGACCAAGGACCAGGGCACTATTGCACGAATCACTAATAAAATAATCATTTTTTGATAACTGAGTGTTAATTACAGATCACACTTTATTGGTTTGTTGTCGAAGTGATTTCGATGCAACAAGTGGTTGGGCCCAGGAGACAAAATATTTCTAGGTAACAGGAACTTATGAATAACTTAATATAAAAAACGTTTTTACAATATATACTTTTATTAAAGTATGGGGCTAGTAATACTAAATTATAATACTAAAATAAAAAATTGATGGTTGATCTTGGGAATTTATTACTGTTTTAATATAAAATTAAATTGCTGGTATAAGAAACAATTCTTTTAATGTTTGTAAATTTTTAAACTTAAAATATTAAAAATTTTTATTAACCACAAATTGATTGTAGCTCTTTTGTATTTAAAGGTGTTTTAATATAAAAGTAAATTGCTGGACTAAGGTTAAAATAAAAAAATAATTATTTCTAATTTCAAACTTTTATATTAAAACACTTTTAAGTGCAAAAGATCTATCATCAATATTTGATTAATAAAAATTTTTAAATAAATAACAATTACATACAATAGCATTATAACCTTTTTATTTAGAAATTTTGAATGTTAATTTTGAATCTTTATTTTCCATAACCCAAAATCTTAAATTTTCACATCACTACCCTTAAAACCAAGCCGAAGTATATTTGCAATAAAGTTTTTATTAGTTTTTGAAAGGGGGTCACGAACACAAAAAGAAACTACTTTCAACTTTTCTCAGTTATTCTGGCTACTGCGTCCCTGACTTATAAATATTTACACGATTTATAATTTTTTTAATATATATCACGTGTTTGATTACAAGGTTTAGTTCTTCATTTAGTTAGCTGCTGAATATCTTGGACCTTTTTGTAATAAAACTAATTTTTCAAGGAAATTTCTAAAATAGCCTTTCTCAACGCAATTACAAATCTTAAAGCACTCACATATTTAATAATCCAGGATGCCTCAAAATTACGAGATATTTTAATAAAACTATCCTTCCGTAAGAACTTTGTATCTAGTATTCCTATAGTTAATTTACTTAATACACTTAGAGTTGTAGGACATTTACATGTACATTTAGTACTTTTGTGTTCAGTAACCTAATCAGTGCAAGTACCTTGACTGGTAAATTTTTCAATTATGTATTTTCTTAAAAGTATACGAGTGCAGTACAAATACTAATCCATGACTTCACCGATACTTTTCCAGTATTACCAATACCAGTACTCCCAGTACCGTTATATAGTACCATACCAACAAAAGTACTGATAATTGTACTGTACAGTTACATGAAATCATACAATTCTGAATACATTTTAATTAGCATTTATGAAACTTTTAAGTACTTTAAAATTTTTGTGAAATATTAAACTAAAATTAGCAAAAAAACTTAAATTATTATTCAACTTACAATTTCTTTTACAATAATTAATAAATTGTTATTTATTTTATGGCAACTCTTTTTATTACTATACACCACAATAAAATGTCAAATAACTGTAATGATTTTTTATTTTTTTTTTTTTGAATATCCGTTAAGTACTAATAAATAAGTTTATCCTGTACCACAAAATAAAAAACATTCCGTATATTTTTACTGTTAAATATTAAACGTATATATACATACTTACACTCATATACACATACACATTTTACTTTATGAATTCAACGCTGTTATTTATTATCAAAACCGTTTTACTTTAGGCAATAATATTACTTAAAATTTTTAGTCAATAAAAGCTGTCATACAATTTTCCATAAAATGTCACTCATACCTCCTATATTTATCCTTTTCATTTAATATTTTTTTTGAATTTATTTATTGTTTTTTTTTTTTTTTCTTTTCATTTTTTTATCCTTTTTCATATGGACAAAACCGTTATTTACGAAACCGTTACAGCCTTAATAAATTTCATTTTTATGATGTCCATTTATTCTGCATGATCACCTGATACACTTTCAATTCTTTTCTTTTAATTTTTTTTTTTTTTTGGTAGCTAGCCATAAATAATAACTATAACTGTAAATGTTATTTTTGAAATCAATTTTACTGTTATAGATATGTTTAGTTATTTTTTTTACCGTTACATTAGGTTTGTTTTTTTTTTATGATTATTAGAAAGAGATTGGAATAAGTCAAATTTACCATTTTCATATTTAAATTTATACCGTTATTACTTTATAGATTATATTTTATTTTTTAGAAAAAAAATGGAGCAAATAATACAGTTTAGTCTAGTAAATATATAATTTATATGTATATGTATACTTATATATTGTATATATGTGATAGAAAAATTTCACAAAAATTATAATAAATCTGTATCACATCTACTCGTGATCACTCATTCCCTTAGAATGAATAAGCGACTTGGAATTCTAGCCCAGCAACTCTTTTTTCCTTGCTACAGCTAAATTCGTTCGTACAGACACATTTACATAACATGTTTCAATATCATTAAAACAAAACAACATGTAGCATTTAAGTTGGATATCAAATAAATACACCCTTAGACAGCAGCATGTATTGTTCAAATTATGTAGTAGCTGAATACATTTAAAATATAGACTAGAAGAGTTTATATAAAACACTCAGAAATATTATTAGGAAAAATAGATTTCTAACACGGCCATCCTGAAAAATTCATCGTCCTCGATGAATCCTTTAATCTCAAATTTTAATTTATTCTACAACTTACCAAAGTGAAATTTTTTTTTTTTTTTTTTTTTTTTTTTAATAATCTTTACTTTATCACGGCTCAGAGGCAATCTTAAGCTTGGCTGAATATAACTTACTTTATCACAGCGCAGAGGCAATCTTAAGCTTGGCTGAATATAACAACTTACTTTATCACAGCTCAGAGGCAATCTTAAGCTTGGCTGAATATAACAACTTACTTTATCACAGCTCAGAGGCAATCTTAAGCTTGGCTGAATATAACAACTTACTTTATCACAGCTCAGAGGCAATCTTAAGCTTGGCTGAAATTGTCAATTAAACAATAAATTTGAATAAAAATTTTCCTTTTTTTTTCTTTATTTAATTCAATAGTAAAACCAAAAGTTTCAAAAACAAAATTATCAAATTTTTAAATTTTATAGTTTAAATTTACATCAAACAAATTCAAATTAAGTTATTATTTTATAAATATAGTACATAAAATGAAAATCAAATGTAATAAATAAGTACAGAACTGCAAATGCAATTTTCATCATTTTTCAGTACCGTCAAAATTTTCATTGATAGGTTTAATAACTTCTCTGGCAGCTACTATTATTGTTTTAAAACCTTCTCTTTTTAATTTATACCTATCATTAGGTAAAATACCAACAACTTCATACGTTCCACGATAGTGAGACTGTAACTTGCTTTTTCTAATCTGGTTACTTTTATAAACGACTTTTGCACCAATTTCAAGTCTTTTAGGTTTACATTTATCTTTATCAAACCTGATTTTCATGCGAATTGCATTTTCTTTTAATCTATCGTCTGCTAAAGCACGAATAGATTCTACATCATCATAATCGGGTTCTATGTTTAATTCAGATAACAATGCACTAATTTCTGGAGTACGCACCGTAACGCCAGTAAGTATTTTCATTGGAGAAAACTGTGTAGTTTTGTTAACAGTAGTATTAAGTGCCAATTGTATGCGACCAACATATGTAGTCCACTCTAAGTTGGTATTTAAATTGGTTCTTAATAAATTAGCAACAACATCGACATATTTTTCTACTTGACCGTTAGCTCTACTTGTACCCGGAGCAATAGTGTGATGTTCAATTCCATATGATGTACAAAACGTTTTAAAATCTTGACCTGTAAAATTTGTTCCTTTATCAGTTATAACTTTACAAGGTACTCCAAATAATGTAACAAAATTTTTAAAATGTTCAACAGTCTCAATAGCATTTAGAGTTTTACATGGAAGTAAAATGATAAACTTTGTGAAAGCATCAATAATAATTAACAAATATTTTTGATTATCTTTGTTTTCTTCATGAAAAGGACCCATATAATCAGCATGTATTGTGTGAAAAGGTATTGATTTCTTTTCGATCGGATGTAATTCACATTGCTTTTTCCCTGATGGTCTTTTTGCTACTAAACAAATTATACATGCATTCACAAATTTTTTAATATTTCTGGTCATGGAAGGCATCCAAAAATGTTCTCGCATTTTATTCAACGTCTTTTCCCAACCAATATGACAATTATCTTCGTGGTATCTTCTCATCAAGGCTAAACGACATCTTTGAGGTACATATAATTTAGGTGAGTTCTTAAGGTTTCTATATAATAAACCATCTTTTAACACATATTGTGAACAAGTATTTGAATCTTCTGAATTTAATTTATCAATTAATTCTTTCGAAGCTGAATCTAATTGTTGCTCTATGTTTAACCAATTGTCTGTTAAACTATTTAACTGATTACAGCTCACAGAAGGTATATTTCGGCTTAGATAATCTGCGTGTAACATTGTTTTACCTTTTCGATACACAATATCAAAATCAAAATCCTGCAGATAAATCCACCATCTCGCAATCCTTGGTAGTAAATCTTTCTTTGCCTTTGTTGCTTTTAAAGCATTGCAGTCGGTAACAATTGTAAATTGGATACCCAGTAAATATATTCTGAAATGCTTGACAGAATTTACAACAGCAAGAGTTTCTAACTCGTAGCTGTGATAGTTGGTTTCATAAACTTTAGTTGCCTGACTGTAATAAGCTACCACATGTAATTTTCCATTCTTTTTTTGAAATAAAATGGCACCATAGCCAATCGAACTTGCATCAGTATGAAGCTCTGTAGGTAGTTCTGGATCAAATATTTTTAAAATAGGCTCTGAAGTTAATTGTTGAATGATATACTGTCTGGCCTCTTCAGATTCTTGATTCCATTCAAATTTCGTATTATTTTTGGTCAATGAAGTTATACATTTTGTTTTTACAGCGAAGTTTGCAATAAATTTTCTAAAATAACTTGCTAAGCCCATAAACTGGCGTACTTGTTTTACATTTGATGGAACAGGTGATTTTACTAAAACATCAATTTTAGTTTTACTTGGTTTAACACCTTCATAAGATACTTCTCGCCCTAAATATTCTATTTTTGTTTTCAAAAATTTACACTTATCAATATTAAGTGAAAATCCATTTTTTGTCAATGCTTGCAGTACCATTTCTAATTTGTCAAGTCCTTCTTCTATTGTTTTAGATGGAATCAGAACATCATCTAAATAAACTAAAGCGACTTTATCTTTCAATACACCCAAAGCTTTGTTGATTGCTCTTTGAAACACGGCTGGGGCGTTCGCAAGACCAAACGGCATGCGAAGGTACTCAAAATGTCCATCTGGGGTTACAAATGCTGTT
This sequence comes from Dolichopus griseipennis, assembly GCA_963082915.1. Lineage (NCBI taxonomy): Eukaryota > Metazoa > Arthropoda > Insecta > Diptera > Dolichopodidae > Dolichopus > Dolichopus griseipennis. Next base: position 19,845,172 of record OY720441.1, on the reverse strand, counting down.
TTTTCTATTGAATCTTCAGCAATTGGTATCTGATGAAACCCTGATGCCATGTCCAATGAAGTAAAAAGTTTATTTCCAGACAGTCTATCAAGCTGATCATCGATTCTTGGAAGAGGATACCGGTCTTTAATGGTAATTTGGTTTAATGCTCTGTAGTCGATGCAAAGTCTATTTTGTCCATTCTTTTTTTTTTACTAAGACTACAGGACTAGCAAAAGGTGATTCACTTTCACGAACTATTCCATTTGATTTTAAATTTTCAATTATTTCTGAAATAACATTACGCTCAGCTAGAGACATCCGATAAGGACGATAATTAATGACATTATCTTTTGACAATCTTATATTTAAAGAACCTGATTTAACAGTAGTACTTGGGAAACCCTGGACAATAAATTTGGAGTATTTTTCTAAAATAGAGTTAATTCTGCTTTTATGGTCTGATAGTAAAAAAGTTTCTGTTTTATTTACTAAACATGAGTGTGATGAATTTCCCTTCAATGTTGAACCGTATTTATTAACAACTATTTCTAAAGTTGAGTCATGTAAAATATCTCTTCCTATAATCATATCATATTTTAAATATTCTGAATTTATTATATGAAATGTAACATCTACATTTATTTCTTCAAACTCCACCAACAAATTAATTTTTTCAGTGAGCAAGATTGGTATATTACTTATTCCACAAACGGAAAGAAAATGGATTGTTCTCTTTTGATTCAAAGTTGTGGCTATATCTGAACGTATTAGTGAGCAGTCTGATCCTGTATCTAATAAACAATGATATATTTTATTTTTTACCACCACAACTGTTGTATTATTTAATGCATGAGGTTCATGTCAAATATTTATATTTTTTACTTCGGCACGTTTTTTTTTGCCCAACATGTCTCTTCATCGTGTCCAGTTTTTTGACAAAATTTACATTTTTTTTCAGTTTTAGGTGGTACTTTATTATTAAGTTTATTTCCTGGACAATTAATACGAACATGACCAGTTTTTCCACAGCTGAAACACCTTTTCTCATTCTCGGTTCGCTTACGTTTATTAAAATTGCTGGTGTGATCATTTACATTTTTTCTTTTTTCAAATGAATTAAAGTTTTTATACTTCATGTTTGTCATCAATGGACTTTCTTTAATTGAAGTTAAGTGATCAATCAAGTTTTGAATGGATGTTGGCATTACAAATGTTAATGAATTTCTTAGACTTGTTTCTGTAATGCAACCAATAACAATTTTTATTATTTTGTCTTCTGGTATTGAAAATGGTAATCTGTTGATTTGAGCAACCTTTTCCATCACAAATTCGGTGTAGTTATTAAATTCTGAACTTTCTGAATTTGAAACTTTTCTTAATTGGCTGATTATATCTGATCCGCTTGAAAAAGCATGTACCATTGAAGCACGTAAATCACTCCAATCATAATGCTGGAATCCATATTTTTCATACCAAATTTTAGCGCGTCCTAATAATGCCGCTCGAACTCTTGGTATAACATCAAAACATTGAAGATTATCTCTCTTTATCCTCATGTCTACGTCCTTACACCATGTGTCTATGTTTACCCTTGAGTGGTCCGGATCAAAACCAGGAAATCCAACTATATCTCCCCGATTTCCTTCATTCATAATTGATTTTAACGCCCTTTGCAAAATATCATTCATGTTTATATTTGTTGAAGCCTCAGAAGAAACATTACTTGTCTGATCATTTATTGAAGAGTCATTATTTTGATTTGCCTGATTCTCGCTCATTTTGTTATTATTTTTTTTTTTTTAAATGTATTTTATGATTTTATAATTAAAATAAAACTGTTTGAGAATTTCTTACCTTAGAATCAGCTTTCAATAATTTTAATTTTTTCTTTTATCACTTACGTTTTCTGTGACAGTTAGTTAGTGACGGAGATCTTATACTCAAAATAATATTTTTTTTTTTTCTTTCTGATTAAATTTTTTTCAGTGTATATTTTTAATTATTTCACAATAATTCTATTTACTTTTTCCAAACAAATTATCTTATATATTTATTTATAGTTTTTCTCTTTTTGTTATGTTTGTTTTTTTTTTTCGTTTGTTTTAAATTTTATTTTATTCTCTTTTCTTTGTTTTTTTTTTTTTTAACTCATTTAAGTATTTTTAAAGAAAATAAAATATTTACATATACACATATCATGCATTTATTTTATAATTATAATATACCCCTACAATTTATTAAACCCGACACAATACAATACACTATTAAACTTTTTTTTTTTTTTTATTTGGTCTTTGTGGAATAAATGAAATGTCGAAACATGAATAAACAAATCGAATTTTATTTAAGTATGTATTGTATGAAACAAATGATATTGCGAACACGACACGCATAAACAAGTCAAATGAACATTTTTTTTTTTTTATAAGTTCACAACTTAAAAAACCGTTTGAAAATGTATGTAGGTATGTGTAAATAAAATAAAATTTTAGCACACTTATTGTTTAAAAAAAGGTTGAATTATACAGTTTCTTAATTTTTTATTTAGAAAATAATGAGTTTTAATTATTATATTAACACAATAATATGTTACTTATAACATATGTTAGACACTCCATCAAAAATTCTTTTTTTTTTCAGATTTAAAGAACACATTAATATTATATCTGAATACAGTTATATACTATAATATATACACACATGTACAAAGCATTATATGAAAACATGCAACACTTTTTATTTTTTTTCAATTAAATCAAATTTTTAAATTTAAATTTTACACTCTTATTTATTTATATTGGGTAATATCCCACTTCTGATGATAGAAAAATTTCACAAAAATTATAATAAATCTGTATCACATCTACTCGTGATCACTCATTCCCTTAGAATGAATAAGCGACTTGGAATTCTAGCCCAGCAACTCTTTTTTCCTTGCTACAGCTAAATTCGTTCGTACAGACACATTTACATAACATGTTTCAATATCATTAAAACAAAACAACATGTAGCATTTAAGTTGGATATCAAATAAATACACCCTTAGACAGCAGCATGTATTGTTCAAATTATGTAGTAGCTGAATACATTTAAAATATAGACTAGAAGAGTTTATATAGAACACTCAGAAATATTATTAGGAAAAATAGATTTCTAACATATGTATAGAGATAGAAAGAAATAAATACTGTACATTAAAAATTGTAATAAAAATAAATGAAAATAAAAAAAAAGAAAATGGATTTATTTAGTTTGATTTTTTATTAGAAAATGCAGGTAACTGTTTAAAGTTTAATTTTAATTGTACATTATAAATAATATAAATAAAAAATAATATTGAAAATCAATTTTTGTAATAGGTTAAAAGGAAAACAGATTTAAGATGATTTAAGAGAAGATTTTAGGTAAACGTAAAAATCAAGTAAATGCTTTCCTTTTAATATCTGCTTAAAATATATGAAAACAAACGGTATAAATAGAAAAATATAACAGTTTTAATAATAGGATTAACCGGTTTAAATCTGAGTATTAACGGTCAGTAAGTGATAGATTTGATGATAATAGCTGTCAATATTTAATTGATAGGATGCATAAAACTGAACTCAACTATCACTTCCTCTTACATAAACCACTCATTCAAGAATATATTTTGTTTGGAATAATAGTTTTGGAGTTCAATCTAGCTCAGTCTTATGCACTCGCGGAATTTAGTTGATTTTAATAAAAACCATGTAAGATGACTTCTAAAAAGTCCGAAACTTTCTAAAAGAGCATCAGACTACAAGACAAAATAGAGGTCTCAAACCTTTTTAAAAGTTAAAAGGTATTGGCACTTGATCTATTGAATTAAAATCAATAATGCCTCCCTTTAAACAATTCCAACGCAATCAGGGAGGCCTTAAGTGTTCACTTCTACACATTGGAAATCCCTAGGTGGCTCAAAACTAAGCTCATGAAAATTCATTCATTGTGAGAACTGCTAGAATATGGAACATGCTTCCATCTAATGTGTTCTTCTCAGATAGAAATAGACCTTTAAACAATTTGCAACGTTTTAAAAAGAACTTAAATTCGTTTCTAACCTACCACCCAACTTTCTTCTTCTATCCTATTTTCCTTCTAACTCCTTAGCCCCATAGCCAAGCCTACATATCTATTGTTTAGCTATGTATAATGAAATTCGTTTATAGAGTTTGACTAAAAAAAAGAGAAAAAAAACTTTTGATAGTTTTTGTACTGCAATGAATAAAGAAACACATGTATTGTTTTTTAAAAAACTGTTTTGTCGGAACAGTAAAATTAATCGAAAACAAGAATGGTTGACTTACTTCCTAGCTGAACAAATGATCATGAATCCTTATTTTGGTTAATCAGATCAATGGACAAACTGCTGTATAAAACCGGTCGAATCTTAAAGAGATGACTTCTAATACTTCTATTTGAATTTTAAGAATAACCCTTTAAGCATTTGAAGACTTTTCAAATTTTAAAAAAATTTTAACACAAAATTTCTTTAAATTTATTCATAATCAATAAAAAAAAATGTTTTATATAAAATGTAGCTATACATAATCATACATCTATAAATTCAAATGAATATTGATTTAAACTAAAAGATTATTTAATTGATCACGATGTGTTTTTAAATTGCATTCAGGGTTATAATTTTTTTACTGTGTTAAAAAAAAATTTAGAAACACAGCAGGAATTTTTATTTAAAAACGTGTCTCCAATTTTTTTTTTGTTTTTATTGGGAAAAATTGTACGCAAAATTTTTAATATACAACTTATAAAGTATAGGTGGAGACATTCTGTTTAAATGGTCAGGTCAAATTTAAAAATATAAAATTGGCAATTTTTAATAAATTTTAAAGCTATAAAAACTATAGAAATATGAAAAACTTTTATAGAATAAAAATTCGTAAGTTTAAGCAATTTTCACATTTTTCTATGTAGTAAATAGTTATAGAAACTTTATTAAAATTGTGATAAATTTGGATCAACTATTTATAAGTTAAGTGTTATTAAATATGTTTAATACTCAAATTTTTTACCACCTTTAGAGTTTTACAAAAACAATAAATGAAATATAAATTTAATTTATTAGCGAATGCATTCAGACATAATCTCATGTCAACAACAGCATTCTATTTTTTTTTTAATTAAAAAACTGTCAAAAACGTCAAATTGAAGTGTTTCGTCCAGCCAAACTATTAGACATCTCAGTGGGTAATACTAGTGTTGGACAACCCAGACAACTCTAAATAAATTTTGATCTAACAGCTACCTTTATATAAAAAATTATTAAAATCATCTGTGAGTCGTAACAATAGATCAAAGATTTACATATCTAAAATCAAAAATTTTTTCAAACTCAATAATTTAACAAAATTTTCTTATTTCATTCTTAACTTTTGAATCAATTGGCTTAATTTTTTAGTTTTTAAATTTAATTAACTTAAATTTGTACTTTTACATTCCTCATTTTATATATTTTAGAGTATCTTTCCAAAATCATTGTTTTATGTAAGTTTTATGTAAACTTTCTCTATCAATTATTTAAATCTAAGTTAAACAAGCCCATTTTTTGCCGGACCCTTTCTGCGAGAACGTACCATCTATTCTAACTTTACTAAGCACAAAATTTTGTTCTTATTTCATGCTCTTGTCAATGGCGAAAATTAATTTTACTAATATTTTTTTACATTAAAAAATACTTAAAAAAGATGGAGACATTTTTTACATCTTCTTTATTTCTTTAAAATTCTTCTTTATTTCTTTTTACTAATAATTTCTCATCTTCTTTATTTCTTTTTACTAATTCAAAACTAATTGATGACCACCAATTTGGTTATTTAAATGGAAGCAGTACTGAATCAGCAGCACTCGAAGTTGTGAATTTCATTAATACAGCATTGGACAAAAATAATTATGCAGTAGCTATTCTATTAGACTTAAAAAAAGCTTTCGATACGGCAAATCATGATATACTTCTAAATAGTCTTGATAAAATGAGTATTCGAGGAGTTGCAGCCAATCTATTCCATTCCTACTTAAAATTTCGTAAAATCAAAACTAAAATAAACGAATTTATTAGTGAAGAAGCAAATCTTGAAGTTGGAGTTCCTCAAGGCACAGTTCTTGGTCCTATTCTTTATTTAGCTTATGTGAATAGTTTTAACAAAATTGGACTAAGTGGACATTATTCAATGTTTGCGGATGATACCATAATTTTATATAAAGGCAAAAGCAGTAATCTACTAGAAGAATATATTAATTTGGATTTAAATAAAGTTAGTGAGTGGCTAGACCAAAAGAGACTAACGATTAACGTAACTAAAACTGATCTCATCATTTTTAAGCAAAAAAATAAAGAAAGCATTAACCTATCAATTTCTATTAATCAACAACAAATAAAAAGAGTTAAATCATCTAAATATCTAGGATTAGTTATTGATGAAGACCTATCTTGGAAAATACACATTGAAAAATTAAAAAAAACAATAATGTCAATAGTAGGTGCCATTGGAAGAAGTCCTAAATTAAGCGAACAAGTTGCAAAATTAGTCTTTTACTCTCACATTCAGTCTAAAATACGGTACTTAATTCCAGTTTGGAGCCAGGGTAGCAAATACATTATCAATTCAATAAGCATCCTTATCAACAGAGCTATAAAAATTTTATACAGATTACCATATGATTATCCGACTACTCAATTGTATTATACTTGTAACTTGCCTTCTGTTGAACAAACAATATTTTTAGAAAACTGTAAGTTAATTTACAAATTGTCAAATAACCTAATGAAAAGCAACCTAAAACTACAAACAAATGCTTCAATTCATAATCACAACACAAGAAATGCAGAACATTACCGACTAGCAGCACCCAGAACCGAAAGAGGTAAAAGAGACGTTATGTTTAATGGTATAAAAATTTTCAATAGCCTTCCTAACAATATAAAATATGCTCCTAATTTAAGATTATTCAATAAAAGATTGAAGGCTGTATTGCCAAAAAATAATAACTAAAAAAAAAAAAAAAAAATAACAAAAATAAATAATTAAACTAATAATATTTAAATTGTTTAATTAGATTGAATTATATTTTATTAGATATAAGCTAGTTATAAGTGAGATTTATACCAGTTTTTTTGTAACTGTCTATCTCTATACAATAAATAAAAAAAAAAAAAAAAAAAAAAAAAAAAATGATGTCTTCATTATTACAGCACATTTTTTAATTTATTAAAATTTTTTTAATTGTAATTTGTTCTGAATATTTAAAAATAGGAGGAAATTTAAATAAAATTTTAAGTAATTCAAAAAAAAAAGGTTTTATTAATTTTTTGTAAAATGTAGACACCATTAGCATAAGAGAATTTTAATATGGTGTATTTCAATGCGTTTAACTGAGATATGGTTAAGATTAAATTCGTTTTTCCAAAGAATTTTTTAAAATATGTATTTGATTCCATTGTGTATCTAGGTTTAAACCATTTTTTTATCAATCCATACACCATGATTAAAATTAGAACTTGTAAAAGATTTAAAATTAATAATAACAAGGATTTAAGTGGCGCAGCTAAATTTAAGTTAAAATAAGTAATCTTTGCAATTTTTTTTTCAAGAACAATAGTAGTAAATAAATTTATGTTACATATTCTCTAAATAAAATCACCTTAAAAACCATTCTAATATCAAAATTAGTAATTAGATTCAATTCATATTCAATTTTACTCATATATAACTCTAAACATACTGTTTACTGCATACTTAATAATATTTTAATACCATCATCATAGTTGCATCAAATAAAAGAATCACTTAAAATTAATTTAATTTTTAATTTTGTTATTTTTTTTCTACCTCCTGTATCACTTAATCAACACAATCCAAAGTATTTACATTTTTTCTCAAAAAAAAACTGACAAACTCCAGCATCTTTTATCACTCAATAAACACAATTTAGAGTAATAATATCTTTTACAGAAGAAACCAACTAATTTCAGCATTTTAAATTCCAACCACATAATTTAAATAATGTAGTCCAAGAAATTATAAATATATAGGTACTTTAATAATACCTACCCACCTTGAAAATAATTTCAATAGACCACCTACATATTCAGCTATTTTTATAAGCACTAGCATTAAAAAAAAATGTCCTTAGGCAAAACATTAAAGTATAAGTAATAAAAGTATAAGTAAAAAAAAAAAAATTTTAAATTTATAAGTTCCATGGAAAACATAATGGACATTTTCCTGTTGTGAATCCCTAATATAATAAAAAAAAAATAAAAACTGTTTATATAGTTACACATTTTTTTTTATTTATTAAAATTTTTTTCTCATATTTTAATATTCGCCTCTATTTATTTGTTTGTTACCTAGTAGAATAACCAGTACATCATTCACTCAATTCTGACACTAAAGATGACAATGAGTGTAAATTTTTTTTCTAAACTGCTGGCCATTTAGTTAATAAAAAACTCAAAAAAAAAAAAAAATACCGGTTTTTATTATAAATTAAAACCGTTACTTACATTTTGTTTTTCTATCTTTATCTCTTTCAATTTTTTAAAAAAAAAAATTTCTAACTGTAAATCCTCTTATCATTAATCTTGCTTTGTATTACGTTCTATTTTGAAAATTATAATATGTATGTATATATGTATGTATATATGTGTGTTAGTAAAAAAATTTACAACTGCACCACCATCATCTTGAAATTGCGGACAAAAATCTTTATTGTGGGTTTATTTAAAAAAAAAATAAGAAAATATTTATTATATTCATTTATATTTTCTATTATTTTTTTTTTACCGCCATTTTTTTTTGCTTTTCCTTGAAAAATAGACATACCAACACCAATATGGATATTATAATGGTTAGAAATGTTGTAATGCAGTTGCAGTATTATGCACTCCAATATGATATTATGTTTTACCCTTATTAAATGATTCTTAGAAATAAATATTTTTAATTGACAAAGAAAAAAACCGTTATGTTCAGATAAAAAAGAAAAATTATATCCAGCATCCCACTAAAACAAGGCTTTTCTATATTGCTTTGCATATTATTTACAAATGCATTTTCTGCATTTATTAAATATATTTTAGAAATACGTACTTAAACTCACAATTTTTTTTTCAAATAGTTTGGCATTCACTTAGATTTTATCACTTTACATTGTGGTTTAGTAGAGATGTAAAATGCGGCAGTTGTCTAGATTTTTTAAATCTTTTCTCAGTTAAAATGAGCCGAAAGATCAGTTAAATGTAAACATGAGCACTGTATTTTAATATTTAACATTACAATTTGTAATTTGGTTGTAATATTAAAGGACACAGCATTCAAACTCCAGTACAATTTCACTCATACATTGTAAGAGACATATGGTAACTCTTATGACTGAAATAAGATATTTGACGTTTATTGATTGATACAAACATGGCGTTTGAAGATGTCATAATTTGATTTATGTAAACATAATAACTTATGTTAATAGAGTAACAATTAAGTTTAGTTTCTAAGAGTCAGTGTTCAGCTTTATGACAAGTTATTGTTAAATATAACTTAGTAAATATAAACTAATATTTTTTGTAAGTATTCAGTTTGTTAGTTTTTGTGAATATTAATAAATTAAATATTTTAATTAATATTAGAATTTATGTACTAAAAAAATTAAAATAAGTGTATACTATTTTTGACACACCGCAGTCAACCAACATTACAACATAAATCCACCGCACTTGCGATTCAACAGCACTGAAGTGCTTCTATTATTTACAACAATTTGTGTCTGAAAAATGTCAATAATATGAATATTTAATCTATTTTTAAGTGAAATGTATATGAAATAAATAAAAAACTAAGTAGTTTCAGAAACTACTATTATCCTTTTCTTGATTATTTGAATACTGCCACTGAAGATGGCTGTATGTCGTAGACAAAATACTGGTATTTGTAAAAATTAATAAATTTTAGTGAAATTAAAATGAAACTATCGGGTTTATGATTAAACATTAGCATGGCTTTTCTGTCTGGGATTACATATGATCTGAAAAAAACTATAGTATTGACAGATTCCAGATTTGCTTCAACTAAAAGTTCAAAAACGTTTACAACAATTCACATTTAAAGCCTTCCCCTAAATAAAATAATTTAAAAATTTAAAGCATATGATAAAAATTTAAAATAAATTAAGGTTATGTATACTTACATGGAAATGTTTGATTTTACTTTATAGGTTTATAAGAAATTAAACTTTAATTAGCTTAGGCTATTTTACTAACGAAGTAGTTTTTGTATTTAAGTATGTTTTTTTTTTACTCCCATTAAGTTTCAAGTAGATAAATTAAATCATTTCTTGGATACTTGAGTGACTTTTTCATAAACTTTTTGTAAATATTACCAACAATTTGTAAAAATAGTTGTTTGACTTCGAATAAATTATATGAAACAATGAAGTGCATTAGCTGTTTTTCTCTGTTGCATCTTTTATGTCTTCTCTTCTTCTTTTCATATAAAAAAAAAAAAAAATTTATAATAATTAAATATAATTTATTTCATAATTAAATTAAATATTTAAAAAAAAAAATCTTGCGCATCATATTCATAAAAATATTCAAATAGAAAATTTTATTATTGCATTACTGAATAGTTTTCATTCTTTCCCTTTAAATTAAATTTGTAAAATTAAAAGTATCTAATCTTTTATAGTAGTTTCAGTTTAATTTTAAATTTACTAACATTGATTAGAAAAGCAAGCTTACGGAATCATGTATAAGATGCATTAAATTATTGCAGCGTTGCCACATAAACTCAATATACACTTCAATCCGTTTTATGGTTTAATTAATTTAATTAATTATTTTAATGATTTACAACTTAGTTCTTTTTTGCTTAGAATTAAGCAAGTAGTGTTTCCTTATCTTCTAGGTTATTTTTTTCCGTTATTTCATGTTAGATAATCATGTAACATATATGAATAAACCATGCTTCTTTTAAGGTATTTAATTAATTACTGGCTGGGTGTTACAATGATTGGAGTGCTGATAATTCATTCGAGAAGCCCAGGTTCAAATCCCAGTAAAAGTAAAAACCTTTTATTTAGTTTTTGACTCGGCTCATCTACCGTTCACCATTAAGTTGAGTAAAATCAATGGCATTTTATTCTTCAATTTTTATTCTTATTCTAATCGTATTAGTAAGTTTTTTTATTAGTTCATGTTATATTTACTTTAAAATTTTATTATAATATAACTCACAGATATACAGGGTTTACACTTCAAATGCAACAGTGTGCAATTCAAATTGACCATTACAAATTTCTGTTATAAATAATTATGATGTGTTGTTTAATTATTTTTGTTAATTTTTAATTTGATTACATTTGTTAAAATTATTTAATTCTAAATTTTTAATCAACAAATTTCTGTTTGTTTAGATTTTTTATAATTATTTTAATAATAAATGTAACTTTTTGATACAGTTTTTACTATTGGTTGAATTTGATTTACAAAAGGTTGGATTTGATTTACAAAAAGGTTAATTTGATTTGCAAAAGGTGCAATTTGAATTGGAAAAAGATGAATTTGAATTGACATTTGGTCAATTTGAAATGCAAAATGATCAATTTGAATTGCACAAGGCTGAATTTAGAGTGCAAACCCTGTAGAAATAACTTATAATTCAAATATAAAATATAAAAGTCTCATTAAAAATCTTAGACGTTTCTACTTGCTATAAAACTTAGTACTATCTCATGTTTAAATTGTATATGGAATTTATTAAAACATTACTGGGTAGTAATGATAGATAGAGAAGATTATTTTCCTAACAGTTGAAAAGGCATTTAAAATAAAAGTTGATGATTCTCTTAAACGGTAAATTTAAGGCTGCTTTGTTTAACTCAATATTATAAAATTTAATGACGCTGAAAATAACCAATGATGAAAACTTACTCGTTGTACAGGTAAAGGAGGCAATTATTGAAAAATAAATTTCCAGAAAAAGCATGCTAAAGATTGTACTAACAATAGGTATTCTAATAAACTTGCAATACTTAAATATTAAATATGCTAAATTATTATTTTAATTTAAATTCCTTTGGGTACTTTTACATTTTTCTTTAATATTTAATTTTAAAGTTTCATCAAAAAATTTTTATTCAGTTTTTGAATTTTAATTTTCATTAATTAAAAAAAAAAAATATAAAAATTTATTTTAATGAAATATAATATCAGTTTTACATTCATTTTTTATGTTAGGTATTAATTTTATTGTTGTCTAACAACAATTACAACAACAGCAACAACATAAATATAATAGACAAGAAATATTACCGTTATTTTAATTCAAATTACAAGAAAAATAAAATAATAATTAATTTATATACACCTTGAAAAAATATTTTTACTGTTATTTTTGTTTTTATTTTCTGTTTTATTTTTCAGCAACAAAAAAATAAATTCAACAACAGAAAATAAACAGTTATTAAGGAGTTGAAATGAATGTTTGTTTGTTTGTTTGTGTCTGCAACCATAACAATGATGAAAACTATTATAATATCTAGTTGAAAAAAAAAGTGATAATGATGTTGAAAAGAGAAGGTACAGAGTCGAAAGAAGAGTAGAAACAGAGGTACCAAGCAATCTACCTACATTCAAATTTAAATATGATGAAAATGATGCAATGATGGTAAACAACAACAACAACAACACCAACACCAACAATATTTATACCGTTTTGATTATTATAAAATTCTTTTAATTTAAAATATGTAGAATTAGCAGAGCTCATTATGAAAAATAAAAGTTTTTCATTTTGTTTTTTTTTTTAACAAAAATAAAATGGAATAAAATCACAGGACTTACAAAGAGAAAAGTACCGTTATGCTATTTACAAAAAAAAAAAAAAAAATTCATAAATAAAAACAATAGAAGAGGTAACAACTAAAAAATAAGAATAGAAAAAAAACTTTTATATTTTATATATATATATTTAATATTGTTAAGTAGTATATAAACTTATTCATAACGGTAAAACAAATAGTATAAATGCAATAACAGTAAAAAACAAAGTGTCGGAGAACTTTAAGTATAAATTTTTTTATTCATTAAAAAAATAAAGATAAAGAGAAATTAAAAATAATTTAAACAAAAAACCATCATATGGAATTTATGAAAGCTTTTAAATTTCGAAATGAAATATGAAATTCAAATGAAATTTAAAGTAAACAAAATACTAATTAAAACAAGTAATGAAAAAAAAACAAGGGTTTTTAAAAAAGCACATTTTCAAAATTATATTGTATTACACACTGAGTTTAACTTTGGAAATATTTACTTGGAAATAGTTACTGCTTACTTATAAAATTTACTGCTAACACTAATTTTTTTATTTTAAAGTTGTTATAGCCCTTCAATGGGGAAGGCTGAAGGCTTTAAAAATTTCAGTTTGCATAACCAATTCGGAATTTTAAAAATGTGCTTATCAGTGGTATACTGGACATTGCTATATGTCTGGGACTCTTGTAGTCAAATCATCTATGCTACTATTTCTTACCAAGTAATATTGGTGTAACTACATCACTCTTATATCACTTCTTTAAAGCAAAGAATCTGTTGGCAAGGTCTAGTATGATAAATAGTGTTAAAATAAATATTTCATGATGGGACGGGATAGGATCATATCTTTAAATTCATTCGGTTCATGATTAAAAAATGGAATAATAATAGAGTCAAACAAAAACGAAATTCGAAAATAAGGGGAAAGAAATTACATGAATAAAGAAAAAAAATTAAAATTATATTACTGTTACCATATCATATTCATAAAATTTTAGAAATAGAAGAATACAGAACAAAGAATATAAATTGTTTTCTTTTTATTTATAAACCGAAATTCGAAAATTAAAGATTGCTTTGATATTTATTTGAATATATTTTTGCATTAAAAAAGTGCACTTTAAAATTCAGTAGCCAGGGCAGTGGTGTGAATTCTTCGTATTGCAGGCAGCGGTCTTGTGTTTTTTATTGTTTAATGAAATATTACAAAAAGATAAGTCATACATTGAAATATTTTCAATTTGATATACATATATATTAAATTTATTTTAACAAAACGGATAGAATTTTGGTATCAAATGGAAAATATTGCATATTAAGAATACAGCTGGCATTGCACAATTATTATAAGATGGTTATATATTCGAAATGAATTATTAAATCTAAATTTTTATTGTTTAAAAGTATTTATACAAAATGTAATTTAAAATAATCAAAGTATTAACAAATTGTCTGAAGTAACTCGGTATTGCAAAGTAGTAAAAAATGACAGTATAAATGCTGGAAAAGATAAAATACTTTAGCAAAAACGCCTAAAAAAATTGTACAATTGCACAGGGTTCTTACTTGTAGTAAATTAATTATTCACAGATTTCAAAACACTAGCTGAAATTATTAAAGCATGCATTTGTAATTCACACATAACTTTTTGTTATATAAACTTTAACTTCAAGAAGTTTAATCTTCCACATTAATATTTAAAGTGCTAGTGTAACCTAATTAATTTTATATCTAAAAAAAAATTTGCTATAATTTTTTGCTTTTATTAAAATAAACTTAAACCTATGAATGCAAATGATTTTCAAATTTTTCATAAAAATTATGAACTTTTGTCTCGAAAAATTATTATAAATTTTTCTTAAAAGACCTGGAAAAAATGTAATATTAAATTTAAAAATAAACTCCTTCATTCACTCTTAGCATTTCTTAAAATCCTTTCATTTAAAATTTTAATTAAATTTAATTAAACCCAAAATTATCCTATTAAAAAAAAAGAAACAGTATGTCATTTACTTCAAAACTTATATTAAAAGAAAACTTTTAAAACAACCAATTATAGGTTTTAAATTTGCCAAAATTTTAAACACTTTTTCGCACGCTTTTTGTTGTTGTTATTTTTAATTCATTCATATAAATGACAGAAGCACAACAACATCAAATTTTCAATCCTAGTTTCATAATTTCTCTCAGTATGAATTTTTTTTTTTTGCTGAAAAACTTTTTGTATTTCTTTATTTTTCAAAACTTTTCGGTTTCTTCTTTTATTTACATTTTAAGTTAAACAAACTTTGAAACTCTTTTTTTTTTCACTCTTCTATTTTTCTTTCATTTTCTTTTTCTATCTTTTTCTTACCTTTAATGAGAGAAAATCTGTTCTGACGCAACAGCAAAAAAGTTCCAAATTATGTAAAATAATGCAACACTGACGAGTTGTTATCTCTTTTGTAATAATGATACTAATTTGAAAAAAAAAAATAAGAAATAAGAAACAAAAAATTAAATAAAAAAATTTGGCAGTGTAAAAAAAAACTTTTAGAAAAAAATATGGAACAAAAATCATAGTAATATAGCAAGTATAAGAAATATGGAAAATCGTTTTTTCACTCATTGTGAATTTTTGTTGCATTAAATTTAAACCTTTAAATTCTATAGATTTATATATAGTTTAGTTTTTCAAAAATAAATTAAATTTTATTAATCGGCTTATTTGATCACAAAATAGATATTTGTGACTCCAATAATTGTTTATAAATACAAAAACATAATTTGAGTGCGAAAGTAGCTCAAAAATTGAGTGCTTCGCGATTGTAGATTTTGATTAGATTATAAAGGTCGATGTCCACTATATAGGCACTTGACAACGATCCGACGTAATGAATGGCCTCGTCAGACATAAAAATGTAGTTTAGGATGTTTTCGTCCTGTTCCACCATTTCAATCATTTTCTGGCAAAATTGCAAACGAATCGGCAATTTTGCTGGGTTTAGTTTACTTGTTAGTTGCAATTTATATGGAAATAAGTTCAAATCTCTTTGCAAAGTTGTCTGCAGTGACTATCTGCTAATATTCATTTGAGCAGATAAATTCCTTGTCGAAACTCAAGGATTGGCTTGTATAACAGCAGCTATTCCTTTTTAACGCGTATTACAGACTACAGCGCGTGAAAGCGGCGCACTATTCAAATTCTTTTTTTCTATATCCCAATCATCCATAATATGTATTTTAAATCTGTAAGAAAAAAAAGAAATGGATAAGATTACTCAAACAGAAAAAGTTTATTGCGATTTATTTTGGTAGCAGCTTTCATCAGCCACCCTTTATTTATCTAGACAAAATACTAAACACAGTAATACTACAAAATACTAAAATACTTAAATATAGGAAAAGTATATAATATATATAGTGTTTACTGATTATTGATTATTAACAAATAACTATAATACTTTACAAAATAATAAGGACGTTGTCCACCTAAATATAATGTTTACGTCAATTTTTACTATGTGCATCTAAAACTTTAAACTACGGTGTAAATGTCTATGCAATATTTTTTTTACTTTATCCTCCTTAACATCATGTTGACGTCAATTTGTATTATGCGCAATATTATTTTGACTTTAATTAAAGTTTGTTAAAATCAAGGAGGGTTAATGTGACTCTTCGTTGCGTCATCGTCATCATTAAGAAAATTAAAAAAAACTAACTAGGGATTTTTGTTTACAATTGATGTAATTTAGAATTAAATAAGGTATAATTATAGTTATCTTTATAAACTCGGGCTTTAATACAACATAAAAATTATTTTATTAAAAATATTTAAAAAATCATATAAATAAATTCAAAGTTGCCGTTTATATAAAATACAACAAATATACAAGTAATTGACAGTCAAATCATCATATCATTAGTATCAATGATGACGCAAGTTAAAATTTATCAAACTCTAATTAATTAAAACAATTAACTAATATTTGACAACTATAAAATATTTTAGAAATAATCGCATTATTTTCTCTAATTTATTTTTAACTCTTCCATCCATTCGCAATTAAATGCCATTTTTCGTTTAATTACTCCTAATTATGTTTATAGGGTTAAATTTTTTTTGTAGTCACGCGTTTAGTTGACAATTTACTTCCAAAATAAGAACAAAAAATTGGAATTTTTTTAAAAGAAACTTCATAATAGGATTTAAAAATACGATTTATGTAACACTTTAAAAATTTTTAAAGTCGTAACAAAGAAGAAAAGCAAAATTACAAGAATATTACAACAGGATTGCAACAACGTATTTTTGTTGATAAGAGACATTTTAGTAATTTTTTATGAAAAATTCAAGTTAATTTTTACTTAAGCGTTTTGAAAGATTTAAAGCGAATTTCGTTTAAGTGAAGCTCTTTTAAAAATGACATTCAAGCTCTTTTAAAAATTACATTAAATTTAAAAGGAAAAAAAATAAAAAAGTCAAAAAAAAAATGTAAATGAATTGAATGAAATTAATGTTGTTGGACATTTTGTGGAAGCCATTAATTAAGATAATTATGTCTAAGAATTCTTAAAAAAAAAAAAACAGAAAATATGTCCATAAAATAAACTAAAAAGGGAATTTACTTTAAACAAGTTAATTAAAAATGTCTGCAGTTAAAAGAAATTAAATATAGAAAATAAGATGGAAGTTAAAATAATTGACATAAAATGTAATGAAATAAATGATATAATATTTGTAGGAAATAACCTAATAGTATTACGGATATACTTCTTAGATATTATAGCCTTGTTGAAATAATTTAATTTTAGAAAATGTTATAGTTCAGAAAATAGTTTATTTATAATTTTATTTTAATGAAAACTTCTATTCAAAGAAATTCGGAAAATCTAAGAATTATACTGTCGTCCTAAGAAAGAAAGTCTTTTCTACATTTTCTTGGCTTTAAAAAAAATTTGTGAGACATTTATATTATGTCAAATATTCCATTATTCCGAAAATTCACTTTTGGCGCTTACGACTTTTTTCCGTAGCACGGCAGCATAGGTGTGACTCTATTTAATTAAGTCTGAGGAAGTGTATATGATATACACGTTCTGAAAGTTAAATACAAGAACAGCGCGATTGGTCTAATGGTGGAACAAACAAGATACAAGAAGACTAATTTAAGACTAAGGGTGCGTTTATGTTGGAGCTGCGATAAATGATACGAGCATCGATAAGAGCATAGCGCAGAAAGTTATATACATGATGTTAATAGAGGTGTTTACATTGGCGCATCGCTTTAATCAACGATAAGCTGTATACAATTTTATACCTTATGCTATTATCGATGCTCTTATCACTAATCGCAGCTCCAATATAAAAACACTCTAAACCACGTAAAATAGAGGTTTCAACTGAAAGACCTATGCTAAAGATAGAAAAAAAGGTTATATTTATATTTTCCTATGTATAAATCGAATTAGGGGGAAGATTCAATTCCCTTGTGCAGATAGTCCAACGCTAGTACAACCTACTGAGGAGTCTAAATACTCATCCACTTTGGATGGACGAAATATTCCAAATTGACTTTTACAAAAAAAAAAAATAATGCACGTGTTTGAATGTCATGTCTAAATGCGTTTTTATTTATTTAGAAATTATATTTCTTATAATTTATATTAATTAATTTAATTTTGTAAAACCTTAAAGATGGAAAAGTTTTTTGAATAATTAATTTATTAAATAATACATATATAACTAATAGAAGATTATAATAATTCCCCAAGTCTTCAATCTTCTTACATATTTTCTAATAATTCCTCTTTAACTAATTTTTCAAAAAGTATCAGTAGTAGTGATAAAATTAAATTAAAAAAGTCTTCAACAACTAAATATAAGGTCATTCTAAACATAAATCTATGTGTGAATTATTTAAACTTATTAAATAACAAACTTTTAACCATAGGGGTTAAATTTAATGGAACAAAGATCATTAGCTTCAGTAAATTTCATTATATTTATAAACGTTATTAAATGAGTATACGCCTATATCGAAATACGAAATCTTTTTTTTTGAACCTCAACAATTACTAAAATAAGTTCACAAAACAAAAAGGACACCATTAAAAGCAATTAATTAAATCCAACACAACACAACAAAAATATGTAAAAAAAATAAATTTATTAAACATAAATCATCATCAGTTTTTTTCATAATTACCACAATTATATCTGCATCATATTAAAAATTGTTTTTTTGTTTTTTTCACCCAAATAAAAAATGAAAAAATTAAAATTCACTTTCTGAATACATTTTGTTTTTTTTTTCAATAATTTATATTAAAAAGTTGGCAGGTTTTTTTCGGTAATTTAAATAATAAAAAATCAATTTTTTATAAGATATGGATCAAACTATATATCGCACTATAGGATTAAGCAATATTAAAAACAAGTAATGAAATAACACTAAAACATTAAGTGAATGCATTTGACTTAATAATACAGTACAACTGCAAAATTCAATTTACAGTTACACGAACCTCAAATTTAATTCGTCTCAGATTTCAGGAACTTAATGAGATGAGAGCAGAGCTACCTTGTACCAATTTTTAGGTTTCTATCTGCAATAATTTTAATAAATTTAAAGATATTCTTGTAAGGTACCACAACCATCATGTCAACTTATTCTAAGTTTTGGAGATATAATGAAAACAAGGCAAAACACACATGTATTAAATTTCAAATTTCCGTCTTTATAAATTAAAATATGCATTTGATAATAATTTTAAAGATATGTTTGTAAGATTTAGAGAGGTGTGTAGGAGATACCTGAACCATCATCCCAATTCAGCCTAAGTTTTGAAGAAAACATGGCAGAAGACACTTCAAATAAATTTCAAATTTTCTTCTTTAATAGCTTGTAAGATATTTGTTTGATAGTAATTTTAGGAATATGCTCCTAAGGTTTAGAGAGATGTATGGGAGGTATCCGAACCATCATTCCAATTCATCCTTAGTTTTGGAAATATAGTGAAAACATGGCAGAACACCATTGTAATATATTTCAAATTTCCTTCTTTTATAATTTTTAAGATATGCGTTTCTTCGATCTTGAGAGGTGTATGAGAGGTACCTGAACCACCATTCCATTTCATTCCAAATCTGAAAAACATAATCTAAACATGATATAGCACCTATTTTTGCATTAAAAACGTAAACTATTTTAAACACGATTTTCATTAATAATCATCCATTGCAATAAAAAGAAGCAATTTCATTAACTCTGGTATTTTCATGTTCGATTACTTATATTAATATTTCATTACATTTGATTTCATTTGCAAATTAAAAATGCAAGTTAAAAATTCTATCAAAAGAACATTAAATTGAATAAAACCCAACTAATTAATATTTAATATTAAAAATGGTTTTGGCTACATCAATATTATTTATTAAAAAAAATAGGTAACATAAAAAATAAAATATTATATTTAAATTGTTTTACCCGGATTTCTTTTATAACAGATTTTTTGTTGTTTTTTTTTTTTTTTTTTAATTATCCTTGGAAACAACCATTTATTGGTGTTGGTCGTGTAAATTGCAAAAAAAAAAATATTATTTATTCATCAGACATATTGTTAATGGTTTTAATGAACTTTAATTAAATATTAAAAAAAAATTTAAGAACGAGATAGTAATTAGTACTTATCTATAAATGAACGAGACAAATATATCATTCTAATTTTATTTAAAAAAAATTTGAAAAAAAAAAAAAACAAATAGACAATTTTGAAAGAATTTAAATATTTAGAAATAAATAAAATATCATTCATTTTAAATTTTTAAGAGCTTTTTATAGCGACTTAAAGTTGATGTTGCATCATTCTTCCAAATATTCCACGTGTTTTTTACAATCCCTATACTTACTTACTTGCTTGTTAGGCACTACAAACCTTGAAGGTTCTGGGCCTTATGTAATATCTCCTTCCAATCCTCTCGGTTTTGCGCATATCTCCTGGCGATTAGCAGTTTTTTTTAAGTCTGCCCATGTCTCATCTTCCTAACGGAGGTTCCGTCTTCCTCGACGTCACTTTCCGTGAGGTTTGGCTTCAAATATTTTCTTGACTGAAGCATTGGTTGACATTCGCTCGACGTGACCGAGCCAATGAAGGCGCCTGATTTTGACTTTCTCATCAACATCAACATCATTATACAGTTCATAGAGTTTGGCATTATATCTTCTCCGTCAGATCGCGCCAGGTCGTTTACAGGACCATATATTCTAAGTGGAATTTTTCTTTCAAAAACAATCCTTATAGAATCTCATAATCTAAACTTTCCCTAAACCCAATATCTTATAATCCATCAACATCCTTATCCTCGAAACTAAAAACAAAATTTTTAATTATAACAAAATTATATATTGTTCAGGGTTGTAAAAAGCACAAATTTCAATTTAACTCAATTCTCAGTACAAATTTGTGCTGACTCACACTTTGTGCTGATTCATACCTTAAGCCATATAAAAAGACTCATTTGTTCAGCTAGATTAAATTTTGAGCTGATTTGAATCGGGTGAATTTGTGTGAACTTTTGAGTATACTTTAAACTGTAACTATACAATATTCGAGTTTAATTTGAATTGAGCATTATATTTGACTTCGCTTTTCTATTACCCTCATATTGTCTTATCAAGTAAAGCAATGAGAGAACAAGTATTTATAAATTACTACTCTTATTAATTTCAAAGGAAACCATAAGAAAGTAATTGATCATAAAATTTCGAAACATTTAATTTGTTTTTGGAATTCAATAGGTTCAATACAACAAATAATTTTTTCAATTAAATATTGGCCTTCAAAAATCGGAATTACAAAATAAATATATAATTTTTTTTTTTATTTTTTCTTTTAAAATATTTCCATAATTAATAACTTTCATTTAAAATATTTATTTTCTTTAAAAAAGTATTTAAAATATTAAATATTTAAATTTAAATAAAATCATTCAATAAAAAATTACATATTTATTTTATGTTTTACATTCCAACGGATTTCCGGTTAAAATTGGTTAATATTTATAATTGTAAATATTTTAATTATTTTTTTTATACATAAATAAAGTCATAATTAAGGTAATCAAACTGGATTATAATATCAAAAATATCCCCTTGGGTCTTGTATTTAAGATAAAATTTATTTGCAATTTAAAGGTCCGACAGGACATATAGAAAAAGAACCTACTAAAACAGACATACATTAGTCAAGCCGAATAGATAATTTGAATAGCACTTTTTAAAACTATCATTAATTTATTTTGCTTATATTCTAAAAGCCTAGTATACAAAGGTCTAGGTACTTCAAAAGTCGTAGTAGTATTAGTTTGTTGTAGTACATTTTGTGAACTGTTTGTAAATTAAACGTAGATAAAACGTAGAAATAAATCCTAGATGGATTTATAGCGTTTGTTAATATTCTTGTAAAGTCTGGTTACTTAATATGGAAACTCCCTCGACCTCATGGTTCAATTTAGCCCATCAGCAAAGTTGTTCTTCTTTTGGAAAAAACGTATTCATACCAATTTTGATTAAAATCGGCTGAAATTTTGATGAATTATTAGAACATGACATTTTCGAAATTCCTATAAACTTTAGACCCAATGATATTATAAACAATTTATAAAAGCTCCTTCTAATGGATTCCCACCAATTGTATATGCAAATTCGACGGTTTCAACTCGAGTTTTTTGATTTGGCACTTCTAAGAATTTAACCTTCAAAGTCGGCTGAAATTTACACGAGCCATCGTGCTCTCAGACAGCCACACATACAACAACACACAAAAAACATTTTGGATTTACGTGTTTTCGATAAAATGGACCAACTTTTGTTAGAATAGAGGAAATTCAATTTTCTGCACCGTAGAACTCATATCCTTTTCTTCTATAGTAAGAAAAGATAAAACTGGGGAAAGCTTTATCTACACAATGTGATATCACTCCTAACTTCTTATTATTTTATTAGCGATTAATAATATTTTGTCATAATTAAGACAAATAAACCGTCTAAAACATTTAATTAACTATTTAATATTAAATATAATAAATTTAATTATTAAATGCAATGACATTTATTTCAAAAATTATTTATGTGTCTGATATTTGGGACTCATTAAAAAAAAAAACAAAAACTTAACAACTTAAGTTATTTATTACCCATTTGATTTAACACACTTTGAATATAAATTTTTAAAAATAATTTATTACACATTGCAGTAAAATTGTGCATTAAAATGATTTAAGAGAACTGTTAAAATTTCGAAATAAAAATTTAATGATTCATATCATCATTAAAACCCACGGATTTTTATAGATAATGATTTCATATTGAAAATATCTACTCAGTATTCAATAATCAATATTTTAATATAATTTTTGTTTTTTATCACATTTCTTTTATTTTAAATTCAGAAATATTCAAAAACTTAATATTAAAGGATTTGGGCTGCAATATATCTAACTATCTAAAGTTATCATTTTATTAAGTCTCATAAATATTTCTAACTTGTTTTATGGATCTTGCACCTACACTAAAACTTAGGGAGATTCATTGGAAATAAGACATATAGTATAAATTAAGATTTGTATAACAAATTATAGCAATGTCCAAAACTTAGTGATATACTGGAAATTTTAATTAAATAAAACTCGTGTAATATCTCGAACAAAAGGCATTGAAGGGCCTAAATTTAAAATTAGTCAGTAGTTGTTACAAATTTCCAAATGTTTATTGTGATAATTAAAGTATTTATATCTCGTCGTGTCTTATATCTCGTCTTGTGGGGACTACATGTATTAAAGAAAAAATTACAATGTCATGGCTTCTAGCTTTCAAATAGTTACTTTTATCAAATAATGCCCTACTAGTTGATCCATATGATACATTATATAGAAGGTATTTTGATAATGAAAAAGCGAAGTGAAAATTTTCAAAAGGCATCTACGAAATTAAACGGATTAGTAGGGTGAGGTCGCTATTGGCAAAACTAAACTGCCGCCAAAATCATAGCTTAAGAACCTATACTGCTAGGGTATTATAATGGCTGGGAAATAAGGATGAAAAAGAATAGGAAGGGATGTATCAAGTTTATTAAAGGTTAAATAGGAAGCTTGAAAGCAATAAGTTGACATCTTTCTTGAATTTTTCTAAATTATTATTATTGGATAGCGCATATTGTGATAATGTGTTTTATTCCACAGCTTAGAGTTGCAGAGACTTATAAAATAATTTTATATTTTCTACGACATATTAAAGTGATTAAGGTTGCTTATATTGATTGATTGACGTCATCTGATAAGTCAGTATTGCATCTGATAAGCTAGTATTCCAGTCATCTGAAATTTAAAATATTTCGATTTCATCCTGAATGAAAAATAATTAATTTAAAATTATTTTTAGATACCTAAAAATATCTGCATTACACCTGTATGATTAAATTTAAAAGAAACATGTCCAATATTGTCAGAAATACTTTGGATAATGACAAGCATATTTAATTCAAAAATAAAAATATATTGCTCCAAAGTGTAATATAATCAAAATGTGTTAGAGAATCAATGATTCATTTAAATTGTGTTTCAATTTTCAATTAAATCATTCAAGAATACGGTACAGGGTCAGAACTCCCAGGGTCATAAGTCCCTAAGGGACTTTGAGTTATGACCCTTTAAGTGAGTTATAACTTCCTTTATTAAATTATTAGTTACTTTAGGGAGTTATGACCCATTAAGTGAGTCATAACACCCTTTATTAAATTTTGAGTGATGATTAAATTGATGATTAAATTGTGTGATTGAGCGTAATATATTAAAGTCAAAATTTTGAAATAATTTCTAAAAGTCTTTTCTGATTTTTATAATTTAAAGTATGATAATATAAAAATATATATAAGTAAAATATTAAATGTACAACAATATGTAGGCATTTGATTTTAATAAAAAATCAAAGTTGACCCTTTTTCCCGAGTATATGTGAATTCATTTATGCGAGACTTTGGTTACAAAATCCGGATTACGCTTTTTGCAAAATAGCCTTTCAAAATGTAGTTTAAATGTAAAATTTTTGTTGTTTTTTTAATTTTGGAAAAAGGGAATACTCTGATTTCGAATCCAACCCCAAAATTTGTATCCGTCACTGATATTATATAATTAAAATTAATATTTTTTTAAAATTTACTAATAACCTCTCAGCTGAGAACTGTATAAGGGAGTTATGATCCACCACGCTGAGTCAAAACTCCCAGGGCTATAAGTCCCTTAGGGAGCTTACTGCTATAAGTCATAAGTCCCTAAAGGATTTCTGACCCTTTACCCAAGAATACACCCTAGTTATATGATATACCTAACAAAACTTGAATGAAAAATTATCACCATTACATAATTTGTAAATTGATAATAAGTTTTCAAATTTTATAATAAATTATTTTAAATACAATTTAATTTAATTATATATTTTATACATATATTTTCAAAAATGATCCATCACATTAATTTCCTATTAATCATTTATTGTGAGTGCAACAAGTTGCTATACATATATTTCAAAATACAAAAATTAGAATCGAATTTATTTAAGTTGTTAAAATCTGGGACATAATTATAATTGTTTTATTCTATTTTTACTCATATTTTTCAAAAATAATTATCAAACTTGATAAGTTTTTAATTCAATATTTTTTTGTTTTATATCAAACCATAATTGGCATATGTGGTTGTTGTATTGTTCACAAATTAAATTAAATTTTATGACAATGTTATATAGACTGTAAAAAATTACAAATTGATTACTTTTAATGCAAAACGCAAAAAAAAAAAAAAAATCAAAAAAATATTTGTAACGATAGTGGTAATAGCGGTAAATTACAAATACATAAAATGGTTATAAATTTTTATCATATTTCAAATAGATATATTTAATTTTTTTTTAATTAATGGAATTATTGATTCTCAATTTTATTCAGAAGAGGATTGGAATGAGTTCATTGATATCAAAATGAAATTTAAAAGCATACATTTTTAAAACACAGTTGGACGCAAAATTGTTTTTCACGGGTGCAACGCGTTTTTAAAATCAAACTCCATCCATTGTATTACAAAATGTTGATAGATAATACATTTGTCAATTTAGTTAAATTTATGCTAAACCTTACCGCATAATTTTTTGCATCAATGTTGAGGCTTCATTTTCAGGGAGCTGACATACAAAGTTGTCAATTCGATAACTGTAAAACTAATGAATCAATAAAATAAAGTAATAGGGCAATTGACAAAGTTGGACATTATTGGGACCACCTTTTAGGTTGTTTATTAAAAATTATGGGCTAGGGTGAGTCAAATTTTTTTTTTTAATATAATACCATAAAGGAATTCATTTATGGTTATTTATACATCATAGTGGGTATGCACGGATATCTAAAAGTTGACAAGGACTACTATAACCTTCCTCATTTATTAATTATTTGTGTTGTTAATTAGTTTTATCGAATTATGTTTATAGAATTTGAAAACATTGAATTTTTGATATTTAATTTAATTACAAAATTCTAAAAATGGATATTTAATATTATTTGATGTTTTAAAAATGTACCTATAATGAATTATCAACATTATGTTAAACTTAGAAATGGTAAAATTAACTTGATAATCGAAAAGTGTATGATAAAAACCAAATAAAAA
This sequence comes from Dolichopus griseipennis, assembly GCA_963082915.1. Classification (NCBI taxonomy): domain Eukaryota; kingdom Metazoa; phylum Arthropoda; class Insecta; order Diptera; family Dolichopodidae; genus Dolichopus; species Dolichopus griseipennis. The sequence continues at coordinate 19,818,635 of OY720441.1, read as the reverse complement.
ATATTAATTATAATTAATAGAAAGTATTGGAAAGGGAATACACAAAGAGTCGCTACACCTATGTGTTTGTATAGCGTGGTATCTCTCACCAAACAAGAAAAGTAACTATTCTTGAATAATACCATATCCAGCGTACTAATTAGTGATAAAAAGTTAAAAATGAAGAGAAATGACTGTATTATATTAATTCACTTGGGGTTTGTCATTTCAATGTCAAGTTTAATTTCTATTATAAAAGCGTATTACTTTTATCTAATTTCTAATCCCAGATAAGCTTTTAACAGTCAGTTTCAATATTACTTTGCACTGAAAAAGTGAAAAAAAAAAAAAATAAATAAAAACAAGTTATGACAAAGGGTTTTTAAAAAAGCACATTTTCAAAATTATATAGTGTTATTACTGAGTATTTTATCGAAATATAATGTCGGAGTTTCAATGTTATCGTTTAATTTACGAAATATATTCACTGGTGACTAAGTTCCTACTTATTTTTTAAAAACAGTAAATTTTTGATTTGTAATTCCTAATAGCCCCTCAATGGGGAAGGTTGCCAAATTTCTCAAAGATCTAATTTCTAAAGTTTTTTTAAATATACGGACGAAACATACATACGGGGTGAACGGATGGACAGAGTGAAACTATATAGACACAGTTTTAAAAAAATTTGTCAAAATGTGTTAAAAATTGGGTTGGTAGCCACAACATTATTTAGTTAGTGTACGTAACAACTGTCTAATATTTTGTATTGGTTCTTTTGTGGCAATTACCTCTTGGAGGAGTTTCGATATGAAGTTTACTAAATTTTTTAACATTTGTGAGTCAATTTCACTCCACATTGTGTATAATTACAATATAATTCTTGTAAAATAAAATTGTGTATTTTACAAAATGTCAATTTCAAGCCAAACATTTTTAATTCATTTCAAAATTCCCAAATTAAAGTAACTCTTATGTTTCTCTTTGGTCGAAAATTGTTTAAAGCTATTTGTTTTTTTAAAGTAAATAATATGTGTTGGAGTTTCAATAGCTGTTCACTTAGAATAGTTTTGTCAGTACTTTTGTCATCTTCCAAAAGTTAAAAATCGAAATTTAAAATTTTTCAATAACTTTTTTTTTTAATTAACTTAAATATTCATATTTAAGTAATATTAGTTCTTGAAATTTTGAAAATGCCTACGTACTAGTGCCAAAAATCAAATTTTTGAAATTATAATCCATCGGTCCATAATATGTTTTGGATAAAGTCAAATATAACAAATAAAACTACAAATTATAACAAATTTCAAGTTTCCATCTTTATTAATGTCGTAGATGTTTAGTTATCGTGGTTGTTAGATCTTAGGAGGTAAATTGGAGATATTCAAACTTTTACTTTAGTTCATCCCAAATTAAGAACATTATGCAAACAAGACAGAACACCCATGAACCAAATATCAAGTTATTATCTTTATTAAAACTCAAAAATTAGCTTTTAAGCCTTAAGAGGTATGTAGAAAGTACCTAAACCATCGCTCTAAATATTTCCAAACTTGAAGCATAAGGGAAACACCAGCAAAACTCCTGGTATTTAAAGGTTCCATCTTTATTGGTTTGGGAGATATGCTCAATTGCCTTTGGTTCGATCAGAAGCTTCCAGCTTCTAATGTGAATTATACAGTTTGAAGTTAAAATTGTATGCTTTGCATTACCATTTCTCATATATAATGTAATTTCATGCTTCTATATGCTTAATTAAAATAAAAATTAAAGCAGCCAATATTACATTATCGAAAAAGTTGTTAAAGTACAAGTTTTCTTATTTGTTTTTTTTTTTTTGTTTTATTTTGTCAAATAATCAACGAAGCACAAATAATTAATTTTTTTTTTAATTTAAAACCGCACGTAAAAATTCCCCAAATTTTTTCCATCGGAGATTCCTTGTAAAACCACACAAATAAACAAAAACAATACATATGTGTAAATAGTTATATATATATTACAATACAATCAACATTAACCTATATATAGAATTGTTTATTGTATCATAGTCATTTTAACATTTACATTATTGCATTTTCAATTTCAAAAACTCTTTTATTTTGTTTCTTTCCTTCTTTTATCATTCTGCCCCTTTTTTGCACTTTTTTCCTCATCAAATTTTTTCTTTGCATCGTTTCACCAAACATAACCACACATTTCTTTAACCACTCATACACACGCAAACATGGTACAAGCACACAATATAGATACTTTTTAATTTTAACCTCATTTAAACTGCCTTTAAATATATTATATCCGTCGTAATCAACATAATAATCATTCATGATAATGATGTTGATTAAGATGATGATGATGATAATGATACTGCTTCTGATAATGATTATGATAAATGTTTACAGATGCAGATAGATACAGTTAGCAGATGCAGTTAAAAAAAAAAAAACAAATTATTTTCAACTCCTACAACATTTGCTTTCAATACAATTTAATTTTTTTTTGTATATTAAAAGCATACCACAAGAAAGAGACTGGAAATGAAAGAAAGAGACAGAGAATGAAACAGTGAAAAGAAAAGAGTAAAAATGTTGCAGTTTTTCTTTTACATAATTAAAAAAAAAGCAAAAACAAAAAAAGAAAGATCAATTTTCTTGAATACGCAACATACGTATATATTTTTAAAAACAAAAATGTGGTTGAAAAAACAATGATATTGTATCATATACGTAAATAAATGGATAATATTTTAAAAAAAAGCTTGTTCATATTTATTTAACGTATGAAAAACGATGAAGAAAATAGAGTTGACTGGGCAAACTCTGGGATGTCTATTATAAATTATACAACATCAATTTGACGTTCCTACGTGTTTTTTGAAATCTAGCGCTGCCGATCTAGAGCTTCCCTTGCAGTTATATTTTCTGCTCTTTTAATTAACTGCCCGATGCATCTATATTTATATACTCATATTTACTTTGCCAACTATGGGATTTCCAGTATAACTCATACCGCATCCATTACGCCTTCCTCCATGTTTCAGATAATTTAGCGCTGCTGATCTACAGCTTCCTTTGCAATTATATATTCTACTCTTTTAATTAACTGCCCGATGCATCTATATTTATATACTCATACTTACTTATAGGATGTTCCTTGTACATGCTGCAGAGTTACCTATTAAATATTCTGTTTGTTGCTATAAGAGACATATATATCTTTTGGAATTTCTAAATCTTCAAGTTTGTTGATGCCATTTTTACCATAATTTATACCGTAATCTAAGCTAAAATATTTTCGAACCTGATTTACGAAATTACACAAAGAAGTTTTGCCTAAAGACTTCATAAGATAATTTCTTACCAAATCTGTAGGTTGATTATTAGAACATGTATTTTAATGTTCTAGTTACATAAGCTACACAAACTTGAGAAGTTGCTCTTCTTAAATTTTTCACAATATTTGGATTTCACAATAATTCAACTATCCGACATAATATGAGGCTGAGTTATGTATGCTTAGGTAGAAAAAGAAGTTGAGCTGCAGCTAGTTGCTGTTCTCAGCAAAAGTGCATTTTCTATTTACATAAACTTCATCAAATTTTTCAAATCTCCCAATTTAGCTCTTCTAGTGATTAAGACAGATTAATCGAATCATTCGATTCTGATCCGATACATACACTGAAGTTTATTCCAACACATATCTTTTCACATCACAAACGAAATACTAAATTCAGAACACCATTATAACTGTGTTCAGAAAAGTATAAAAATATTAAAAAACGGAAAAGAATAGGCAATAATATAATACATATGTGAAAATAGCAAACGTAGAAAAATAAAAAAAGACAACAAAAAAAAAAGAAAGAGAAAAACATATTTTATTATTTAAATTAGGTCATGGTTAGGGTTGCTTGCTTATTTAAGTAGAAATTATTATTATTAAAATCAATACATATAAAAAATTGACAATATTTATATAAAATCTTTATTATTTGATTTTAAATGCTGCATATTATCTTTTGAATGAAACTGAATACTTGGGGGGTTCGTTATAATGTTAAGGCCCTAGAGGTTTACTATTTTTTGTATATATAATTTTTTTTTTGAAATATAATAAAATAGATTGATATAGAATTTTGGGAGCTTCCGCATTTTCAATCCTTTATATTTGAAGTTATTGAATTTAACTCAAAAGGCTTAATACTCAAATACCTCCAACAACTTTACAAAAAACTAAATACAGGTTGTGAAATTGCTTATGAATTTTAGTTTATTATGATTTTTAGACTCATGCAGGTGGCAAATTTACCAACGCGGAAGTGGACGTAAACTTGTTTGGAATTTTAAAGAAAATTTAAGTATAAAGCATAATTTTCGAAGCTTGTTACTTAAATTTTATGGTTTTTTTTAAGATATTAAATTTTGTGCATCATAAAATTCTTATAAGGTTTTATAAGCCACGAATCCTTCAAAGAAAGATAGATTTAATATTATTATAAAGTAAACAGTATATTAGATATTAATAAACTCCCTGTACCCGAATAGCTAGATTTAGGAGTTCCTACCAAAGAAAAACGTTTTTAATTGAGGATATGGAACTTATTTTCGGAAGTTTGGGAGACATTTTTAACATATAAAACTACTATTTGTTAAAATTTTACATTTTCTCTTCTTGTTTTTTATGTTTTCGGTTGGCTCTTAAACAATATTGAGATTAATTATTCATTATTTCGTATCTGTTTTTTGAATAATTCGTAATTTGAAAAACATTTTATCAACTATGAATAAATAATAATCTACATGTATTTTTTTTATCATTAGATAAAAAAATTTTTATGACAGATTTTAGATTTTCTCCACGTAATAACGAAAAATTTTTCTAATTAATTTCACTCCACCCTTCACCTTTTTAAAACTTTTTTCAATTCTTGAAATCTTTAAAATTGAAACAATATTGCTTTTTATACAAAACTTTTAAACAATTTTATTAATCATGAAATCACAATTTATCGATATTAATTCCGGAATATTGATATATTCTCATGTAATTGAATTCATATACGTTTTATACATATATACATTACATATTATATACATAATATACTTACCTAGAAAAAATTAATTTTCCACTTATTTTATTTAATGTAAACTAGCTTCGGGTAAACTTAACTCCTATTATCAATAATTATACCACAAATATCGCACTTAGCTAAATATGAACTATAAAACCTTCTCTAAGATTGTTTGGTATTTCTTGTGATTTAAATCAAAAGGGCCACTGACAAGATGATTTAGTGTAATCACATTTGCTTTTACAGATTCATTTTCGTATGACTCTAAAAACTAAACTCGTTTCAACATCGGTTATATGAAATAATATCGGATATTCTTCCGTTGAGGGGACCCAAAATTTCGAGATGACGTCATTTCATAACGGTACTTTATATCTTCAAGTTTTTGTGGTTGAAAAATGCTTTACAAAATTTTCTTAATATTTTTGACCTTATTTAATTTACGTAAATTACTACAAATAATTATGACAATTTTGTAATGCATTTTTCGACCACTAGATGGCGCCATCGGTACTAATGACATAAATATTCGAAAACTTGGAGATATAAAGTACCATTATGTGATAACGTCATCTCGATATTTTGGGTTCCCTTAACAGAAGAAAACCCATAATATCTAAAAACAAGTAGATCCAATTTTAAAATTAAAAACAATTTTAAAGATTTTTGTATTAAATATCAAAAGCCGCATATCACAATAAATGACAATGTTAACCCTCAACTGCCTTATTAGCTAAATGCGACCCTCAATTACCTGAATGTATTTGAATTTCATTGTTGTTTAATATATGAAAATTTCAAAAGGAATCAGAATTCATCAATATTCCAAAGAATATCCAACTTTTAATTGTTTGTTCTACAGTAATTTCTAAACCCTTTAAGGTATTGTAATTTTTAAAGATCTTACTTTTTTCAGCGTTTTATTTCATTATTTCATTAATAGAAGGGAAAGCATGAAAAAGGGGATAAATTCTGTTTTTAGGTTAATAGTGTTTGTTACTTTCGTGACTTTAATGTTAAACGGAGCTATCTAACGGCTTAGTTTTTTTGCATTTAAAACTTTTTTAAGGGGAATTACACTCTTCTCATTGCAAACCCTTCAGTTACACTTCTCACTCTATAAGCTTCTTGAATTCAGTGACTGATAGATGCAAACAACGGATATAAATTGTTTTTTCCAAGATAAGTTTAAAAATTCTTTAAAAATTTATTTAATTACAATCATTTGGGTACTTTTAATATATGAAAAGGCATGAAAGATGACCAGACCTATTTAATGAAGAAAATCAATTAGCACGATTTTGTAAAGATCTAACAACGGTTAACAATAAAGAAAAATGCTGGGAGCTTTAATACTCTTAAACAAGATATCAACTCCATTATTTTAAGGTGATTGAAATTAAAGCATTGGAAATTTAAAATTGAAATAACGATGAAAATTCAAAATTTTTTTTTAAAAATTTTGAAAAATTCTTGCGACATGAAATAACGGTTTTAATTGAAATACAACAGTAGGAAAATTTTCATGATTTGAATTTTTCCTTGTTTGTTTCTTTTGTTTATGATCTAAACAGGTGGCTAGAATACAAAGAAAGATTTCTTTTATTTTTTCCATCCATTGCAAACATGTTTTATAAAAAAAAAACAAAAGCAGCAACAAGAACAAATTTAAAAAAATTTTCCAGAACAGAGAAACAAAGAAGTACAAAGAAAATACAAATAACAACATATACATACTATTGTTAAAAGATTTTCGTACTTGCAAATGGAAGAAAAATTTACAATGAAAATAAAGAAAAATCATTTGTTTTTCCATCTTAAAACTGTTTTTCTACCCTACATTACATTACACTATACATACACCACATTCAACTGTTCAATGGGTTCAATGTTTAGTATTTAGCCACAATTTAATTTAAATTATTTTTAGGGTGTATATTGTGAAAAATTTTTATTGGGTCATTACGGAAATTTCTCGCGCAATTTTCTTTTAAAATATTAAAAAAAAACTTATTTACTCAATTTGGATTCTTTTTTTAAAGTGAGGGCAGGGTTAAAGGTTTAATATTTGAAGCAAAATTATTTTAACTTTTGAAAGCTATAATATACATAATATTTATTTTAAGGTTAGAAGCACACATGTAAACTAAGTAAATTTTAATTTTGCACTCGCTGTTTTACATCAACGTGATCGGGTGGTGTAACAAAAGGAGAGGGATCGAAATTCACTTGTAGATTTGTGACTGAACAAAAAGCTAAAAGTCCCCGGAGAAATATGACAAAACGAGGGCACACTAAAAGGATGAGACATTATTACCTCTTAGTAAATTTTAACCATGTGATTAAGTTTTGAACTGCATTTTGAAAATAAATAAAGCTGTAATTAGAAAGCACACAAAGTCGAATTTATTTTTTATTTTATACTTTAAAAAATTTTCCAACTTTAATAATATCAGAATATTGATTTTATTAAGGTATTCACGAAGTCTATTTAGACTAGTCATCAGTTTCTTCAATCCTTATATTCACTAATTTTGCCATTGATTAATTGGCTGTAGCTATTTTAAGATTATGAGTATACAAATGCTAATTCAGTGCGCCATCTATTATTTAACACAAGAGTTATTTGTATATTTATATTAAATCCTATCTTATATTACGATATTAACTATTACGATATAATTATACAATTTTGCGATATTATTTTTATTAGATATGATCTGACCGGGGCCAGACTTCGGCCAGACTTCCCACATGAAAGGTGGCGTCTTTACCGCTACTAGGTCAGATAATATCGAAATTCATAAGTCCAAATTGAAGCTGTTAAATGATAAGTTTTAATGGACTTAGTTGCTTTTTAAATTGTATTATCAATCAATCAACTGGAAAATTCTGTTGTGTACAAAATCTATTATTATTTTGTTTGAATATAAATCTGCAAACATTGCCTTTGCTTGTTAGGTCTATAATCCTTTTATTAAGTTAGAGTGCCATTACATATTAATTTAGCACTTATGACAACTCAATTGTTCATAAAAACTATTTAAAATATTTTAATTTTTTAGTTTGATTAAAACTCTTATTTAATTTTTTATATCAGATTTTCGAATTTCTGTGAAATAAAGTCTAGGGGTATTAATTCTTCTATACAGATGATTCTTGAGAGATTATAGGGTATTCCCCTTCTCCACAATTTTGATTCCTACTTTAAAATCCCTCTTTATTCAGTATCTCGCTTTCATATATACTGAAAATCCTGATTTCGAATAGGATTCTAAAATGCTTCCTAATTTAAAACCTTTCATATACAAAGGTCTAGGAAATAACACCCCGGGGTTTTAATTATTATTAAATGTGAAACTACGCCACTTAGAGAATTACAGTCGCGGAGGATTTAAATCTCTTTCAATTCAATCTTCTTGGGAAATAACACTCTAAAATAAAAGTGAAATAACACCTTGTAGTTTTTTTTCTTATTCAATAGGACATGACCCGAGACCTTATTTCTTGATTTCCAATGAGAAATAACACCCCCGAAGCATGCTTTTGTTTCACGGCTTCCAAAATGTCATATAAATTTTTATTTTGACTTTCCATTGTTCACTGTTCTAAAAATTCACTTGATGCGACTCTGTTCAATTGTATACAAATCAATTTAATTGAATAAAATTATTGTAAACATGAGACCAGGGTATGAGTATCAAAATTTTTATTAAACCTAAGTTATATTCTGCAGTATAATAATTTTTAAAAGGGTATTATTTAATAAAATCGGAAGGGTAAAAATATTACTTGCGTTTATTTATTTTTATTTTTTATTTCATTATTTATTATCCATCTCATTCTTTCATTCATTTTTAAATAAAAACAACTAAATATAACCATCTTATTCTTTCGTTTTAATTGGTCTACAAAAGTGGAAAAATAACACAGAAATTAAAAAAATATAAATGGCTGTGCATTAATGAAAATTATGTGGCCGAAATGTTGGAATTTATTCAATGCCAACACAAATATTTATCGTGTATTATTAAAAATAAGAGATTTTTAATGATAGGTCCCAAAAACTTGGGGGAAGTGGGGAGGGGGAATAAATTGAACAGCAAAAAGGTATATTTGAGGAATAAATTAATAAATAAAAGAAGTACACAAAAAAATGCTTATAATAAAGAAAATACTTGGAAAATATTCGGGAAAACATTAATTACTTCAATTCAACAATTATAAAATTATTATTTTTTTTTTTTATTATTATTGTTATTATCGTTGTAACTGCTGATTTTGTTGTTATTGTTGTTATTATTATTGTTTTTTATTAAACAATTTATTGGACCAGATGTTTAACAATGTTAAAGAAGTTCAATAAAAGTTTAAAGTTTTTACAACAGATATCCTTTTATTTTTCAAGGATATTCTCTTGTAAATATATTTTTTTTTTTAACTTTAAATCATTTTGTAATTACATTGTGTATATACAAGTTAAATATTTATAGACTTTGCATATATATATAATATATATATATACATAAATACAGCTTTTAAGAGTATAAACGATGATGCTGTGTCGTGGCTCTTTACAAACTAATTAAATAATTAAAAATTAATTTAAAATTAAAAGATATAAATTATTTAATTGTTTAAATGATTAGATTGATATTATCAAATGAAAATTAATAAATTCATATCAAATCTATTATTTAGACAGGTATATATATATTTATATATTTATATTAATATATATATAAATATTTATGTACGTTAATTAAAAGATGGTGTAGAATTTTTAATCTGATTAATTTTTAGGTCTTAAATAAAATGGAGGTTTAAAATGAAAAATCAAAAAATTAAAAGCTTATCAAAATTATAAAATACAAAAGATTAATGGATAATGGAAGGAGAGATTTAGGGCAAAAATTCAAACAAAAATTTTTTTGAAATGATATTTAATTGAATTTTAATATAATAATTTTAAATTATTATTACATATCTACAAGTATCTATCTATATATATAAAAGCGAATGCTTGTTTGTATATTTGTTTGCATGTATAGAATAGACTCCTAAACTGCTCAGCCGATTCACATGAAAATTTGTATATAGAGGTTTTTTGATACGGTTTAAATAATTGACTTCAACAGTTTGAACGATTGACTTCAAATTTTGTATATGGGATGCTCCTTGAGAATTGAGTTGACACTATTAACAGTTTTGGAATTTGTTAACGCATTGCGACCCAACAGTTTATTATAGGTTTTTTCGTTACTTTACTCCAATTTAGAAAACGGTTTGACCGATTTTCCTCAAATTTTGTATACGTGTACCGTTTTGAGAATGGAATTAATTCTATTAAAAGATTAGAATTTGTTAACCTATACCGGCGCGACGATTATCCAAAAAAAAATTGTAGAAGCATATTAAGTCTAATTATATTAAGCCTCCATTGAGAGGCGCAGCAACGCACACCAGGAATTAGCTACTATGTAATTAAAATGTATTATAAATAGATAAAATTGAAAAAGTACGGTTTGTAATTCAAAATATTTGATAAAATATATATTAGTTTTATTTATTTAGCTTACCGAAACAGTTTCAGCAGACCAATTCCACCTATGTAAATTTCAGACATCCGAGTTGAAAAATCCCAAGATACTAGAATTATGCTTATATAAAAACTAGTTTTGTTTAACAGCTATTCGTAACCGTTTTTTATAAAAATTAATTTTGTAAGAATTTTAGAATCTTAGCTCTCGTTTTTGAGTTACAGATCTAGCAAAAAGACAGACGAATGTAGCTAAATCAATTCACATTTCTATTCTGACCCATATTTGATGGCGTGAAATACCTCGGATTTTTTAAGCAGTAGTAGAAAATATTTTACGTCTTTAAATCTCCTATAAACCCATACTTGTAATACATAAAAATAAAGGTTATAGTTTTTCAGGTGCCTTTTTAGACTTTTTTCCTCCCTTAAGAAAAAAATTTTAATCTGATTCATACAATTTAGTTTACATGAATCTCTTCTACTTTTATATTGTTGCAAACATATTCGCAAATGTATTAGATCCTTTGAACTAAAGCTCATTCGAGTACCAAAAAGATGGATTTTCCGTTTGTTTATAGTACTACAAGCAGAGCATTTTTTAAGAACAGTTTTCACGTATCGGAAGAATCTCAATATTGAAAATTTTATATATTTATGAAAGTTTTATATTTTTGGGAATATTGGTCATAGGTAAATTAAAATTGGTTTCCTTTCTGTAGCTTCAAATTAAGATATGCTCCAATAAATAGATATCTCTAGTTTGTGTATCTGTCTAACTGTCAGCACGTTAGATATAAACTTAGATGTTTAAATTCATCTAAAGTTTTAGTTTGAACCATTTGGTAGTTTTCTTTTTATTTTTACCTATTGCTCAGCTCAGTTATGCTTTGTGCAGCTGTTATATATAGCTGTTATATAATTTTTGGAACCAATTTGCATATCATTGAATTTAATATAATTTAGTGATAAGAAATGGTTTTCGTACATAAAAATTTAATAAATTTCTTCCCAATACACTTTATTTAAAATTTTGTAGAAAACTTCCTTCCCTTAAATAAACAATTTTATAGATCAGAACCTACAATTAAAAGTCTTATAGAAATTGACACTTTTAAAATTATGTAGAGTATATTTTTTTTTTTAAATTCCAATACATCGTTATGCATATTTATTCCTATACTTTTCCAATTTTATTCCCATTTAATTACAATCAACTTTTTCTAATGCTATTTATTCTAATAAAGTAGATTATAGACGATTTTTTATTTCTTGACTTAATATAAAATATAAACCATTCCCCTCTCTCCAGTATTTCTTGAATTCCTTAACTAATTCGATTAGTTCATGTATAATGAATATATACAACTTCTTATGTAAAATTAAAATAAATTAAACCCACCTTTACATTGTTACTTAAAACACTTAATAATTTTAATATTACAATGTAATTAACAATGTGACACCTTAAGAAACAACACGAACCTCCTACCTTTATACAAAAATTAATCAAAATTCAAAGGTGGTAATAAAAAAAAAAAAATATACAAATTAACTTTTTAGATTTATTCTGATTTGAATAAATAATAATATACATATACAATAATCGTACATTGAATTTAATTTGTAACAAAAAACACAAAAAATAGTAATAAAGAAAATGAAAATATAATTAAAAAGAAAATATATTTTCATGTTTGCTATTTATTATTCAAAAGAATTTTCTAGGTTATATATTTTCTTTTTCATAAATTTTAAACCATTAAACAAAATTTTCATTTGGTGGTAATTCAAAAATAAAAGTTATTAATAGGAGTACATTTTGAATTGAAGTAACTATATGGAGGGAAAACTTTTTATTGTTAATATAGTAGCAGAAAAACTTTAAAGAATTTTTAGAATTTTTTCAAAAGTTCCTGGTCCTTACTTCAAACACTTCATTTCTTAAAAAAAATCGGTAACCAACCTGGAATTCCGGATTTTAGGAAACTAGCAACTCCTTTGAAATAAAACTATATTAATGCCTTCACTTAAAGTATAATTATAAGTGGAATTAGGTATACTACTGATACTCATTCATGAAATATTCAATTGAAGTTCGAGCTTCTTTTTTGCGATAAATTCCTTAATATTCCCTTTATACTACATAATCCATAATTTCTAATCTCTATTTTTCAACATATTTTTCTAGTACCCATCCTCAAAATCAATTTTACATTTTTCTATTGTAGTCTATTGTAAACATGCTGCTCAGGATTCCTCTAGGTTTACTTATGTTTACCACGAGGTTGCTCTAGCTGTCAAATACGTTCCCAAAGAGGACGTTTAAAATTAGACTAAACTATTGTAGATATGCTTGACAGCATTCCTCTACTAAGTTTCCAAAATTAACCACGGGATTTCTCTAGCTATCAAATACGTTCATAAAAAGAACGTTTAAAATAAGTTGGCTATTGATTACATGGTTCAAGCGTTACACCCAGTATACGTATTTCACTAATAATATTATTAATTTTTTGGCCAACTTCAAAAAGTACATTAAAGTTCATTGAAGAAAATCTGGAGTTAATTAATTTAAACCCTTAGTTTAGGTAAAAAACTATATAAAGAGGATTTACAGTTAAGTCGTCGAAGAAGGCTTTTTTCAAAAGAAACTTAATATTTTAAGAGTTAGGCGCGTATTAACCGTTAGATATGCATTAATTAAATCAATTTTGGTGAAACTCCAAATTTTTATTAAACGGAATTGATCTCTTTCAGCTTTCTAAGTTCCAAAGTGAATTTTATAACTTTACATAAGTTGTATTTTCTTCTTCCACATAAGATACAAAAGAATATTCAAATTTTCATTTATCGCCCCTATCTTTTCCCAATCTTTATTTTTCAGCTTTTATACTAAAGAAGCGATTCGGTCGGTCATCCTATTCTTCTTGCCACATGGGAAGGTGATTTTTGTAACTAAAAGCTTACATCACTAAGGAGATTTGGATCTTGCCAGATGCTTTAGGAGAGTTTCGACTTCCTTTAGAAAAAAACCATGCCTATAATAAAACAATTAAGAAAAATGTTTAATAAGACAGCTTGTCACTTAAACCATATTATATTTAGCATATTTTTGTAAAAAAATAAATTGGCTGAAAAAAACTTTAAAGTGCTTGAATAGAAAACTCATCCCCCGCCTAAAACTAGAAGCAAGAAATTTCCTGTTCTTTATATATTTTTTTACTTTTCACACGAAATATTGAAAAGTTACCCGTGAATTTTACCGTATGTGGTAAAATATACTTTGATTATATTATCTGAAAATATATATTATATATATTTGTTATATACTTTATACACATATGTGAATTCAATATAAATAAAATATTTTTGTATTCACATACATTGAAAAGTTGAAAAACTTTTTAAAAAAAAAACAAAAATTTGAATTTATGAATTTAATGTGGTTTTTGTGATGAATTAATAATTTTCAATTTTGAATCTTTAATGACGAATTTGAAGAAAAAAAAACACAAGAAAGAGAGAGAAGGAAGAAAAAGTGAGAATAATTGAAAATTGAAGGAGTATATAATAAAAGTACAAAATATTTTTTTTTTCTTTTTTCTTTCTTTTATATTTTTGATCGTAAAAATCAAAAACTTTGGTTTTATTAGCAGCAAATTGATTTCACACATTCTTCGGTCTCCTTCAAAAAAATTCTTTATTCATAGATCTTCTAGATTTTAATGTTATTGAATATGGATTTTAATAGATTTTTTTTGGTTACCGGTTGTTGGTTGTTGGTTGTTTTTCTTAAAAATAAGAAAATTTTTTTAAGATTGCATCAGATTGTCAGTTATTTACTTTCTGTTCCTTGATGAATTACTTTAAAAAAAAATTAAAAATTTTATAATGTGATATGTGTAAGTTCAAGGAAATGAATTCGAAATTGATTATAATGGTCTTTTACAAAGTCTTAGTTCCTCTTTGTGGCGTGGTTCTTCTTAGTGAATAAATTTCCATAACCTCGAAAATAAATGATTCTATTTTTTTGATTCCAATGCACTGTAACGAGGGAAATGGAAAGCTTCGATAGCCACCTATTGCCACCTAGAAAACTAAAACCACCAACTTTTGTTTTAATCAAATTTTAGAGAAAGACCTGTGATAAAAATGCGCAACTTGACTTCGAGGATAGTGAGATATGTGAAAAGATTTTTGGGAATCGGTTTTGCAAAATATAGAATTAAGGTGACGTGATGATTTGATGATCACGAATTTCCATAATTATTGTGTAGGGATGAGCATTTGTAAACTTCTGTAACTTCAAAGAAGAGAACTAATATCTACAAGACCCTTTGTCTGGTATTATTGGGTGCAAGAGTAAAAATTAAATTTAGCTAAATTTCAAATGTCACAAATAAAAGATTAGGGGCTCAACTATAATGCTTATTACAGATTTAATATATTGATACCTATATACTACGAGTATATTCCTATAACATTTGTTTGCAATGAGATCGGCTGAAGTCAGTATAAGAACAACCATTGATGAAATACTGTGATATTCAATCTTCTAAAATTTTGGAACTCCAATGAATCAAACTCCAATGTATTTGGCAAATCACATCTATCATACGAACGATTAAACTTTTACATAATATTGGCCAATTCAATCCTCAATATATAATTGCTTGTGGTATAATTTAGAAGTTGTCGATTCATAATTTTGTTTATAATTTTTATTTTATAGCTTTTTTAATGGATTTTTGTCTTTCAGACATTTTTTTTATCTTTTGGTTGCTTTTAAAAAATTTTTATTGAATTTAGCAATTATAATGCCTTTGGTTATTAAAAAACGAAATGATTTTTTTTTCTACAGATTCCATTGTTGACTTGAGGAACATAAATTTTTTTATTGAGCGTTTTATTGGAAAGTTATTATTAGATGGTAATGACTTTTTATTTTATTGAGGAAAGTTCTTTTATGGGAGCATTTGTGGGAAGCTGTTTATGTATGGTATCGAAATTAGTATTAAATTTAAAGTTGTTGCAAAAATTGTTTGGTTCGCTTCAAATTATACAAATGATTTCATTTGAAATTGGGCTTACACGCCCAATTCAAAATTGAAGAATAAGTTATTGAACCTGAAGCATAACTTAACACTAAAACATATCTTCTTTTCTGATGCTTATCCACTGCTGGATGTTGGCGTGTTTATGTTGGCATATTCCATTCTACTTGTGGTTCACTTCGTAATATTTCTCAGCTAGGATAGTTTTTTTATACCTACTCCTCGTCTTCTTTCTATTCTGCCTCAGACAATAAGCTGCAATAGTTCATATTTTGTTACTCACATTATATAAACAAAATAGGCTCATTTTCGTTTTTTAATTATTAAAAGTAATCGTCTTTCCTTCTACAATCTCTTAAAAACTTACATATTAGATACGTGATCTGATACGTTCAAGATATCTTTAAAATATGTCTACAGGTCCACATCTCAAATGCTTTCAATTTGTTTAACATAACCACTTTGAATGTCCAGACCTATGATGCAGAGGATAATAAAACTGACACGACGAAATATTTAAGGATTTTAAAGATTTTTGTAATATTATGAATTGTATATTGTACTTATAAAAAGCATTTCCAGCGATTTATATTCTGCATTTATTTTCCTTACCAGAATTCCAGTCTTCATGTAAACAGGAACTCATATATTCAAAATTGAATACACCTTCAATCGCTCTGTTATGTATAGTGATATTTGCGAATTGTAAGTTACAATTATTGTACTAATATTCATAAATTTCGTTTTTGCAACATTGATATTGAGACCAAATTTTTAACTCTGTTGATTCAACTTACTTAATAAATATTGTGAGTTATATTGTAAATCGTTTAATTAACAGTAATTAGAAGTTTTGTAAAGATAAACTAACACGTATACTTTTACAAAACTTAAAATTGAACTTAAGTGAATTTTATATTAAATGAGCTCGTTCTTACTCCAAGTTAATATTTTTGTGGAACCCAATGTTCTCTTTGTTATTGACACATGAACAATAAAAATTCATTTATTTTTTTTCCGAGATTTTATAACAAAAAGTGTTTAGTTTTCAACATTTTGATCCTTAGAAAAAATATGAAACTAAGAAATGATTTCTCATAAAGCTATCGAAATTTTAAAAAAAAGTTTAAGTTTCATAGAAACCAACCAGTTAAACTTCGGTTCCGAAAGGTAAACTATGCCATATTTTTTTTAAGTGTTAACTGTTCAACTATTAGGCTAAAAACCCAGTCTATACCTTAGGTACATGTTAGAACAGCGGGTCATATTATATTCGTGTTATTAGAATTGATCTTAATGAATTCCACTTGCAATTTAATCGTGAGATAGCACTAGGTCTTATAACATGTAGAAAAGTCTTAGATTGTCAATAGAAACAATTCTATTTTTGTTTATATTGTAGTATTTTGTATTTGAGTAATATGGTATTTTATATCTGTGAGTTATATTATTTAATTAAATTATTTGTTTATATTTTGCATTTATTTATATTGTTATATTAAAGTATTTTTTTATTAAAGATTTATAATTATTAATTATTGATTATGCCATTAATTTGAACCCAATGGCGAATGGTAGCTGAGTCGAGTCGAAAACCAGAAAAGTTTTTTCACTTTCACTAGAATTGGAACCCGGGCCTTTCACATGAAAAGTCGGCACTCTAACCATTGTGCCACCCAGCGGTTAAAAATATGTGAAACATTCAACTCCATTCACATAATTCCAAAAGTCCTTCCAATTTTATCTCGTGCTGTTTCCTTGAATAGATCCACAAATCTCAATAATCCATATCCAATAATCTTTCAAAAAAAACGTAGCAATATAAACATATTTTTTTTTTTTTTACAAAAATCACACCATTTTTAAAGTTCACTAATTTCTATGTTTTAAATTGTTATTTTTTGTAAATTATTTGAAAAGTTTCCTTAGTTTTTGTTTTTGTATTTTTGTAATACTGAAGCTATAAAACATTAAATACGAAACACAAGTTTCCATTTTCTATCCATTTTTTTTTTTGTATTTCTTTTACTTAAATTCTTAATTCTTCTTAACAACTTTCAATTTTTATCTATTGCGACATCCTTTTTAGTTTAACGGTAAAAATAGAAAGAGAAAATAAAATTTTATCCCTTTTTAACATAAATAAATTATTTCTTCTATCTCTTGCGTTTTTTTTTTACTTTTTGGTTACATTTTGTGCGCTACTAGACAAAAAAATAAAAAAAAAAAAAAAAACTGAAAATAGCGTTTTTTGTGTGACAAATAACTGCGGACATAACAATAAAAATTCCGTACAAACCACTTCACATTTATATAAAAAAAAAAACAACAAAAAAAAAGCAATAAAACCAAGAAAAAAGTGAAATTAAAAAAATATATATATATGTATAAGTACACGTCGGAAGAATAAAAGAATTATTTAACCGTTATTTGATATTACAGTACTTAAAATTTATTTTATAAAATTATTTTATAGAGTTAACGGTAAATAATTTTCTTTAAATCCTTCTAACTTAATCGAAATTTATTAAGTCAACTAGACCTAAGCTTGCTTTAGGACTCGAACGCTCCTGGGACTAGTCTAATTTGGAGTTATACTATACTCCACTTTAGAACCTAAATTTTTTTTTTGCAGCCTAATCAAAAAAGTCCTAGCAACAGTTTAACTATCATTTTGCAGCAATCATTTTGCAATCATGAAGAAGTGCTTTTCTCATGTCATCCACTAAAAAAGCTCAGTGTAAGAAGAATTTAAAATTGATAGTTACCAATGAAATCTTTAAGTTCTTGCAGTACGAATAATTTTTAAAGTTCTTGAATGGGGAGGGATATTTAAAGTTAGAACTTCGTCTACGTTTTATGAAATACGGAGTCGAAACTTTTACCTTGATAATAAACTGGAAACCTTTGAAATGTGGAAGAACTCTATATAACAACGCTGATAATTTCGTAAATAAAACGCGGGTAGATTGTGCGTAGCTCACATATATTGAAGTTCTTCGAATAATAAATCAATGCTGAGAGCTTCTTACAAATATAAAAGAAAGAAAAATTTAATATTTTAGACATATGATGCGAAATCAAAAGTCTAAGCTCCAACAGCTTATCGTGCAAGGCAAAATTGAAATAAAAGGGGCATTGTTTGAAGACAAATATCATGACTACGGTACATCGGGAAATGGACAGGTGTATCAAATACTGGGGATCTAGTCCAAATAGTGATTGATCGAAATGATTACAGAAGGATTTACAACCTCAAGGACATTTGATAGCTAACATCCAATAGTGGATAGACATCACAAAGGAAGAGAACAGGACAAATTTTTATGGAATACCAATACAGGATAAATTTTGTACAATTACACAAAAAATAACAAGGATAGAAATATTAAAAATTGTAATGTCCCATTAAAACTTATAGATATAAGTTCTAAAAGACCTTAGATGAACATTCAGCAGCAAGTGCCGTTATATATATTACAAGACATTTTTTTGAAGATTTTTCAAATTACATTTCCATAAAACCTAAAATTAATGTCAATTTACCTCACTTATTCAATCAGTGTAAGTCCTCCTGCACTATAAAACAATTTTAAATTCCTTGTTACTCTAATAACAGCTTTTCAAAATTTATTTTTACTTCCATAAACTAACAATTAATTTTTTTGTTTTTTTTTTAAAAAGTGATGAAAAGACAAACTGTCAGATTGCCACTACTTCAAACTAATTTAACTTTACTCTCAATTAAATAAATTCAATAAAAAAAAATAAAAACAAAATAAAATAAAAAATAAAGCAAAAAAAAAGATAAAAAGCAATTTGTAAAAATTTTTATAAATTTTCATCTTACACCACTTTCATTTCTCCAAAAGAAAAAAAAAATTAAAAACCCCTTAAATATGAAACATTATTAAAATTCATTCCTAGGTAAAAAATTGTTCTATTCCACTAAAAAAAAATAAAAATATAAATCTTTACATTTTCATTCCATCTTTTTCCTTTTTAACATTTTAATATTTATCCCGGTTTTTATTTTTTTTTTTGAAAGGGACCTTCAAAATTCCTTTTAAAATATTAACTTTGAAGGATTAATTCATCGCGATTTCATATTTTCTTATTACACAAAATTTAATAAAAAAACTGGAATGATAAAAAAGTAAAATGTTGAGAATTAAAGCATATAATTTTTATCATAAAACTTTTTTTTATCTCTCTCTCTCTTTCTCTCCCTCTCTCTATCTCTTTCATTTTGTCTGTTATTCTATCATTTCGTTTTTTATAACATCAACTACAATTAAAGAATACAAAAAAAAAACAAATTTTTACGTTGACATCTTAGATCTGGAATAGTATGAAGAGTTTAATGATATGGGAAAATAGGTTGGGAGTGTTTTCCCCATGACTTTAGCGTATACTTTAATTTAAGGTCTGATAAACTAAATAAAAGCAAAATGTTATTTAAGTTAAAGACTCTAAACAAAGGCGCTAATGTAAGTCCCCCGGAGACTTTGAGTTATTTCTAATTATAATCCACCAGGAAATTTTGGCTTATTTTTTGGTTCATAAGTCCCAGGTCAACTTTTTGGGATAGAATAATTAGATAATATAATTTATGAGGATAGAATAAACCTAAGAATGCAATTTTATATTACTAAAAGCCGCACTTATTGAACGGAGTATAAATGTCACTTTTGAGGTACCTTGAAAAGAAGGCTTTACACGGATTCTGTGGATAGAAAGTTGAACGATTAAAGTTCGTGCAGCGAAGAATTATTTTAAAACACTACAAGTATGCTTTTAAAATTTATTGATTATAAAGATTCAAGGTATCACAACTTAGAATTAGTAACTTGCGAATTTCTATTCAAGTTTACTGCAAAATAAAATCAAAAGATGCTTATTAAAAGAAACGAGGCAACCATATAATTATAATATAGCCTACGTAATGTTTAAGAACAGAACATTTAAGTATAGAACATTAATAGATCACAATGTCTTAAATTTTTCTCAATAATAGTTCGTAGTTTCCCAACGTAGTCTCTCAACGTGCTGCTCTAAGTCTAGACTAGGCTTCAGTTTCTTTAATTGTTATATTCACTAAGCCATGGATGACTCGGCTGTTGCTATTGTATAAGATTATAAATATACAAATGTTAAATTTGTGCGCCATCTATTATCCTACACAAGAATTATTTATATTAAACCTTAACTTATATTATGATATACTTATACAATTTTACGATATTTTTTTTATTTGATACGATCTGACCGGGGTTTGAACCCGAGACCTTCCACATGAAAGGCAGTGTTGTTACCGCTACACAATTGGTTAGATTTTTGCATACCGCTAGGTACTTATTACTAATCCATGTTTGACAACTAGCAGAGATTTATCTACAACACACTTCAAGAGCTTGGGAAGAACTCATTTAAATGTATTTCAGGGTTACATTGAACCGATAGAAAGTTTGGAAAATTTGAAAAACTGTAAAACTGAAATACAAATGAAATAGATATAGATAGATTAAATAGTTGATGCTGTAGGAATATATATAAAATCTAGAGATTTGATATTCTTAAATATTCCTTTCTTTTCTTACTTTCTAATTTAAAATTATAACACCACTCGTGCGAAGAAGGATTTAATATTTTTTTTTTATTCCATTTTGCACCCATTTTCATTTTCATTAGGATTAAAATCAAAAATGCAAAATAATAAAAAATTGAACAATATTTTGAGTGTATATACCTTTATCTTAAAAACCAGTCACATTAAATCTGAAAAACTCTAAGAACAAAAACACAAAAAGAATTTAAGAGAATCTATAAAAGGTTTCTGGTACCGTCATCAGTTTTTTAAATTTTATTTCCTTTTTTCTTATCATTTTCTGATGAATTTGAATGATGAAAAGATGAAGAAAAGTAAATGTTATTTTTTTTCAAATGACCCTCAAACAAATTAATTTCCACTTTTATTTTTTTTTTTTAAATGTTTCACTTTTCCCTTTCGGTTTCACTTCTTCTTTTTTCTCCACTTCTACCAACTGTCATTTCAATGATTTCATTAAATTCACTGTTAAAATCGTCTGCTACTATTTCTATTGGCGCACTGCTGAACTGCTGAATCAAATTGTAATCTGTGGAAAAAATCTTTAAAAAAATTTTTGCAACCGGAAGCAAATTTTAAAAACATTTTAAAATTTTCTAAAAATAATAAATGGCTTCTTTTAGGAATTAAGTCAAATACTTCTATAAACTAAGCAAGTTTTATTTTATTTTCTGTTATATGGAGTGGTTTAGAAAACACAGAAAGTTTCAAATTGTTAATTTTTTGAATTATGATTATGTTATATTCAATAAAAAATACTCTTTTTTAAATTTTTTTTAAATACTAATCCTTTTAATTTAATGAAAGAAAAAGATAAAGTATAGAAATGGAAAGAGAAATAGGAAAGACAATATGATGAGAAAATATAAATTTTAATAAAATTATAAAAAAACTAGTTAAAATACATTTTGAAATAAACTTAGAATTTCATATAGGTTACCTTCGAAACGTGGAAAGTCACACAGAATGACTGTGCGGGATTCATTTGCATATTTTTGCTTTACAAACTCCCCCTCTTTTGAAACCAAGCTTGAATAGACCTTAAATACACAAAATAGCTGAAGGAATTTTTCAGGAATTAGAAAATAAACTACGAGATACATATAAATCGCGGTTAGCGACCAGAATCAAATGCCAAGTGGATTTAAAGTATCACTGGGATCATTTATATTAAGCAAAGTTCTATTTAATACTTAACCGATATAACTCATTATTGTCTTCGAGGCTCCAGCATAAATATGGCCTATAAATAATCAATGTCTGCCCAAATCTACATTTTATAGATATTTAAGAAATAACGGTTAGAACTCGCGATTACTCGAAAAGTTTGGTGTTTTTGTATCTGAGCTTTTCGATCCTGTGGTCTTTTTAGGCACCGTATCTACGAACTTAACCTTTACTTTTAACCTTTATTGACGAAGAAATCATTCATACCAAATTTCATCAAAATCTGTTGAAGTTTACGCGAGTTATCGTGTTCCCAGACACAGGTACATCGACTTCACAAATTTTCGGATATACGCCTTTCCGACAAAATGGAACAATATTTGTTACGACAGAAGAAATTGTTTTTCCATCAAGGAACGTAAAACCTTTTCTTTTGTTAGTATAGGATAAATAGGATATCGAAGGGATCTTTTACTGAATAGGATCTTTTATAGGATACTGAAGAAAAGCTAAAATTAAGTTTTTAAGAATTCACATAGGCCAAAAGTTTATTTTATATAATTGGGCATCAGCTTCACTAGGCTTTCAAATCAATTTTCAATATAACTAAGAGGAACAACTATAACTAACACAATCAAATTATTCTAATGGCATTCTAACAGTTTAAATACTCTTTAACTAAATTTCATTGTTTTATGCTATACAAAATTCCAATAATTTTCTATTAAAATTGAATTTTCTTGAAAAAACAATAAAATAAAATGTCTTTATATCAATATCTTAAGCTCCTTTTCTTGATGTCTGAGTGATTTAAAATTCCTTCGACTACTTTAAAATCTTTTTGCCCCATAATATTTTTGGATCCTTCTCCTCTTATTTCGCCTGTCTCTGCCTTATCCTCTCTTTTTTGTTTTTAAACATTTTTATTCTAATGTAGGAAATAGACACTATCTTCACCATTAAAGTTCTATTATTTTTTTATTTTGTATTTCTTAGTCAAATATTTGATACCAGTTCAAAAAAAAACTAGTTTGAAAATTTCTTAATAATTTCGGATTTTCCTTGTTAAAATGAAAAAAAAAAAAAATATCCAAAAACTAAACTATGATCGCCAAAGATATTATTTTTTTTAAACAATCTTCTTCTAAAAGATTTTGCATATTTTAAAAATTTTTCAAAGAAGCACAGTCTTTGTTATAAAATCTACAAAAAATTAAAATATCTTAAGATACTTGTAGTTTTAACTGGAAGTTGTTTTTTATTTTAATCTATTTGGAGAAATCTTAAATTTCAGAATAACATAATTTTAGTTAAAATAATATTGAGTTTTTTTATAAAATAATTTTATTCGAAATTTTTTTTAAAATTTTAAAGTGTCTCAAGTTTTTGTTTAAAAGTTCTTAATTACTTTTGTCAGCCATTTTTATGAAAAATTAAAGTCTTATACAATTAGAATTAGTGAAAGAAGCTGAATTGTAATTTGCTTACTAGACATTAGGAACTAGGCACTTTACATTTATTCTTTGACTTGATGGTACGAATGATTTTACAAACTACTCTTGTTAAACTATTTCATACTTTTTTTTTAAAATATACCCCGGATTCTTATGTCTTAGAATCCTACATAAACTCAATTACCAAAAATCCTTCCACATTCTTATCCCCAAAATCACATTTAGATAAATGTCCAGTATCACAGATCCCATTCTAAAGATTGGTTCATAAAGTGGTGTTGTATTTAAGTGTTAAAGTCACACACTACTGATAGGAACTACGCACAGCTCTACTAAATGGCCTTCGAAGCTTTCCATGGGCCTCGTTAAAAAAAAATTAACTTCAAAACTATCTAAGAACTGGTTAATAAGTTTAAAAATGACATAAGTCAAAACTGCATAGTATGTTTTAATCTATAATAGATGATATAGGTTAATTCTAGTCACCGATGTAATAATTATGCCATATTTTCTTATTTCGTCTTTATGACTTTAAAATATTGTTAAACTCAGATTTTTTAGCCTTCAGCCCAGCCCAATTCAAATTTTGCAATGTAAGTTTTCCAAATTAATAGATCCATGTATCACGAGGTCCGTATCTAAAAATCAACTATTTAACAGGAAAAGGAAATTAAACTGAAGATTGATTTGATTTTAGAACATTTTCAGAAATTGGTTCGTATATCAATGCATATTTTAAAAGAACAAATTTAGGGAATTTCCCATTTACTTTCCCAAAACTTTTGAACGTTTTATCTTCATTCGGTTGTGAAGAAGCTCTAAGATATTTTGAACAACCAAATATTTCTAGAAAATTCTATTGTATATATAAAGCAACTAAGTCTTAATCACTGGTCATTTAAAAATATCTGCAAAAAATCTAAATAAAATTTTTAATTACTCTGAAAAATTTAAATCCAACAAACTGACAACTTGATAAGTATCTTATGATTAGTTAGTCATAAATAATCGATGATCCTATTTTAAAATCTAGAATTAGGAAAAAATTCATAAGATTTTTAAAAATTGATATGAAATAACAAAAAAAATGGTGTCGTTAAATTAAGGATCTATTTCAATTAAGAAACATTTTCCAAATATAATCTTAACTTTTATCTATTTCAATTTAGGAACAATTTTAAAATATAATCTAAACTTTTAATTAAAAATTTTTTCTAAAAATTTTTTCATTTTTTCTTTCATTTTAACTTTTCCCTTTCTAGTTTTTCTTTTGATTTAGCTAAGCCAGTTATATATTAAGGATTAGACCACTTTTAAGTAAAGATGAAAATGGAAATTTTCAAAGGATTCTCTGTTTTTTTGTTTTTTGTTTTTTTTTTTTGTCACTTTGCCAAAAAATTATTAGAGTAATAATAATATTTTTATTAAAAAAATAATATTTAATGTTTTATTTGTTTTTTTTTTTTTTTAGAAAATGTTTGATGAATGTTCAAGGAAATTTTGATGAAAACCTCCCGTTCAAATTCTACCGCATTGTTGTGGTAAAAATAAAAAAAAAATTATAAAATTGAAAATGAAAAATTAAATAGTTTTTTTTTTTTATTTATCTTGATGAAATGAATCTTGAAGATAATAAAATTTAAAAGATTAAAAATAAAATGTAATATTAGATACTATGTTTCTTTTTATTAAAAGAGATTTTTTAGATTAAAAAATTACTTCAGAATTATTTAATTCTGTTGGTTTTATTTAGTTGGCTTCGTACAAAACTCTTGAAATAAACAGCCATTTGAACCGCTTTTTTGGTTTTGAAAATTATTGTGAAATTTACAATTATTGCATAAATTTAGGATGAATTCTTTTGAAAGAATTTTCCGAATTTTAAATGTTTGCATAATTTTAGGAGGAAGTTCATTCCTCATCTAAGTATTAAGCGGCCGACGTTGATTAACTTCAGGAATTGAGACATGGTTTATTCAACATGCAATGATCGTTGGCAGGAGGTCTTCAAATACATGGTTATGGATTTAAATTTGTTTTGCATACTTCGTGGATGCTATTATTATTAATTTATATTTTTAATTTATATTAACATTACATGCCATAAATGATAATGCAATATTTTAAAACCGCCGGTTACTAAGACCATTATAGATTAGGATACTTTTATTTGATTATACCAATACTATTTATTGCATATATTTAATTTTATTAAACTATTATTATATTTTATCGTTATGGGAAATTGTAATGAAAATTACTTTTGCCAGTTAATTTGCTTTGCAAAAAACTTACCACCTAAAGTAGGACTACTTGCTTATTTATCTATTACGTCACCGAGGACCCAGCTGAAATCTTTTCAAAGCAAATATTTGTTAATTTGCATTTTTTGCATAATTTTAGGATGAAGTCTTCTAATTATGTTGTTTTGACATTATAATTTTTGCATAGT
The DNA here is from genome assembly GCA_963082915.1 of Dolichopus griseipennis. Lineage (NCBI taxonomy): Eukaryota > Metazoa > Arthropoda > Insecta > Diptera > Dolichopodidae > Dolichopus > Dolichopus griseipennis. The sequence goes on along the minus strand of OY720441.1, from coordinate 19,792,311 downwards.
TTTAGGAAAATATTTAGTTTTATTTGATGAAAACAATATACGTTGTATATATTGTAATATTTATTTGTGAAACCTTGAAGCTAAGAAATACAGGATTTAGAGCTTTTAAAACATGACTCTGGAAGAATGCGATCTAAATTTCTGCGAGTACTAGTTGGGACTCAGATCAATTAATTCCATCAAATCAAACAACATATTGTAATTTTAGTTAATATGACTTATCAATAACACGCTTAACAACAAAGATAGAGGGACAATTAAGTTAGTCGAATTTTCAAAACTAGAGTTCGTCCAGTCCGATAGCCAATTTTAAACCTTAAATACGTAGGTTTGGAAAACTATTTCCCTAGCAAAAAAACCTACTTTCAAAGTAATTAGGGTTAAGTTTAAAAAATTTTCATTTGAAATACATAAAATATTAATATTTATTACATTCTGCACTGCATTTCTTTTAGAAATCGGTTTCATTCCACCATTAGTGATTTATTAATTTCTGCATCAAATTTTCAAAAAAACAAAATTCACAAATTCAAATTTATTTCTCATTTATAATTTTTTAAATTTGAACTTTTATTTCACACGGGTGATTTTTTATATTAATAAATTTTAAATTTCTATTTCATTTTTCAGAAATAAGAAAATTACATCTGCAACATTATTAAAAAATTTTCCTTTTTAAACTTTCACTTTTGTTGCATTGTGCATATTATTGAGAAAATAAGTGAAAAATATATACTAAATATTTTTTTCCAACATAAATCATGTTATAAGTCAATTCATATTTTAATACACTATACTGCAATATTTACGAGATCTCTAAAAGATTGATCTCTTGAGACTTTTATATAGGCAATCTGTTCGATATTTTGTTACAAAATTTGTTCCAAAATTTCAAATCTTAAAAATTTAATCAAAAAAAAAATGTATAGAATTGCAAAATAAAAACCGAGTTAAAATAATTTTCAATATTTTAAATAATTTATTAGAAATTTATTTAATTTTCAAAATATATTTCATCAGAAACACAACTTTACTAACCATCAAAACCATCAAAATGTAAAAAAAAATAGAAAACAGCAAACAAAATGAAAATTTAAAATTAGAAACAAAAGAAAAACTTTTACAATTTCCGCAAGTTTTATTGTACAAAAATGAATATTTAAAAAACCAAAGACAAAGAAGAAAAAAAATGAAGTTGTTCTAGCTAGCTATAGGTATCTTGTTATATACAAATTGAATCATTTGGCCCCTTTGATATTGTTTTATATTATCAACAAAGCATTTTTGTAAGGAAGTTCTTAGTGGTTTTAGCATATTTTCGAAAAATTTTTTAAAAAATGTGCATATACATAGTTTAACTCTGTCTGGTCGTCCTTCCGGATGTTTAAAAAAATTTTTACCCGGAAGAAACGAATTTTTATCTACAAATAGATGACACAAAAAAAATTATTTTCATGTAATACTTTTTCTGATGCCAGACCTCGAACATAAGCCCAGCCGTCTTAAAGTTTGAAAAGAAGTATGAATCAACAATTTTGCCCCTTCTACAGTTCGATAAGATATATTTTCAATTTGAGAACTGCATATATATAAAAGCTATATGAAATAATTAAATGGGGTTGCCATATGAAACTTCAATTTAACGTTGTACAAAACTCAATTTCTGAAAATTATTGGCTTCTTATATGGTTCAACGGTTTAAAAATTTAAAATACCTGGAGGAATTACAACTTTGATAGAAGTGTAAATCGTTTAAGGATTTTTTTATGTATCATCCTCCAGTAAGGAGTTGTAAACGATTAAAATCTGACCAATGACGTAGTGGCATAGACGCCGCATTTTATGTGGAAAGTCTTGGGTTCAAACTCGGTCAGAGAATATCTAATAACAAAATATCATAATATTGTATAATTATATCGTAATAGTTAATTTCGTAATATATGAGAAAAGATTTAAGATAAAGAACTCTTGTGTCGAATCATAGATGGAGCACTAAACTTTTATTACTGCTTAGTGAATATAACGATTAAAGAAACTGAAATCCATTTTTTAAATGAATTGGTGAATGCTCTATACTCCCTCAAGGAGGAATAAAAAAAAAGGATCAAAAACTGAAAATTCATCAATTTTAAATGTCATATCTTAAATATCTATCTAAAGGTCCTACATTATACATTTTAACAAGGATTAACATTATTGAAGTCAAAAAAGCTTCTTTAAAGTTGAATTAATTGTGTTTAATTGAATTATCTTGTGAAATCAATATATTCCTGATACAAAACTTCGGATACTAATTTGTTCAATTTTGGAACATGCTATTTTTTCCTTTACATGCTTTTACAGTGTCACAATGGTGAAGTCTCTGCAAAGGCAACGCCTATCACCACCAAATAGACTCTTATTGTCAGTGTCAAATTATCAAACAAACACTTGAAGAGATACCATAGAGCTACTGTCTTATTTTACATTCACACATATTTCTACAATTACATACTTATGTTAATATTTAAATTGTAAGGGTCTTTGAGGAAAACCAAATCTATAACACACAACTTCAAATTATTTAGAGTACAACAATTGTACATTGAAATAAACAAAATTGCAGTTTAAATTTTTTTTTTCATTTCATTCCTTTTCATTTCATTCCTCTTCAATTCAACCCAAATTTTCTAAATATTTTAGAATTTAAAAAAAAAAACTGAGAGTAAAATATAATCTTGAAGTAATATTTTATTTATTGAAACGTTTTACAGCATCCATTTAAAAGTACAGTAAGAATAAGAATGTAAAGAAAATTTTACAATTTTTTTTGGTTTTTCTTTTAACGTGGTATACTGGTACACAACATACAATTTATTTTTCATCTTTTTATGTGAAAAATGAAGATGTAACGGTAAACATAAGTTCATGAAAACACATTGAATAAAACAACACACACACACACAAATTAAATTTAACTTTTTAAGATTGAAAAGCTTTTTTATATATATATATTATGTTTGTAGCCACGTGGCATGGGCACTGCTTATAAAAAGTGAAAAATAGGAACATTTACAATTCAAAAATAATGAAAAATATGGTTTCATTTTTAGGGTATGAATTCGATAATTCGAAATTAAATTTTCGAAATTACATAAAATTGGGATATTGCGGCTTGTATTTTCAAATTAGCGAAATTAATAGGACATTTTAACTCTACAAATTTTTAAGCACGTTCTGAAATAAAAATATTAAAAGTTTAGAACTTTGATTTCAGTTTTAAGGCTAAGTTTTGGGGAATACGAAGTTTTTTGCTGTAGCATTAACCTTTTCACTGCAGGAATCTATTCATTTAGAAAGTCATCTAGAATCAATTCCTTGTTCAAGTTGCTGTGAGGATTCGTTTCGTTTAAATATAGAACTTTTTAAGAAATTTTACTTTAAAAATTTAATAAATTTTAACGTTTATAGCCTATCTACAATGACGCTCTCGTTTCGTTTCGTTTCGCTCTCATTACGTAGTCAACAAAGGAGTGTCCACAATGAAATCTATTTGACAGCGTTTTTTGACATTGTTTTGTTTACAAATTTCATGAATTAAAAAATATTCAATAGTTTAAAGTTTATTGTATAGCTATTTTGAATAATGGCTTGATATTATTTAGCCCAAGATAGAAACAAAAATTAATAATTTTACCAATTTCTTATTCTGATAATTTATTTTTCAATAAAATATATTTTTCAAAGTTCAATTATTTGACATTTGAATACGTAGAGAAAGCGAAAAAGTTAAAAGATAAACAACTTTTTTGACTGCGTAATGGATGCGACATGGCTGCGTCTATTTTAGACACTCTCACATAATTCAATACATTTAACATAGTTTGACAGATAGCTATGTGTATAAGGCGAAACAAGAGCGTTCATTGTAAATAGGATATTGTAGTTTAGTTAGCCCCCAGCAGTTACAATAATTAATTACGGCAGTTTTATATTAAAGTTTTGAAATCCCGCCTCTGTCAAAAATTAATTTTTTTTTTTTAAATCTAGTCATTTCCAATTGAGCTGTTCTTAAAAAGAGGGTGATTATCCCTTAAAAGAATATTTAAGTAAAAACTTAATTTGAAAAACCGAATTATATTACAATAAAATTACTTTAACCCGAACTTCATTAAGATCCCTATTAAACTTTGTTCCCTGAAAATTTCTTTTCCCAAATCAAATTGTTCTTTTAGAAAATGAAACTGTTAATTACGGCTCAGTTCAAACAAATATTAGCAATCAATTTTCATTTCATTTAAATTCGAAACTTTCACTTGCATGTTTTAGTTTCCGATTTAAATGGTTTAACTTTCAATGATATTTTAAAATGTCAATAAACTTATCACAATTACGAATTTTTTGACATTCGATTAAATATTCAAAATCTAAAGGAAAACGAAGACAATAAGAATATTAAATTTTCTATTTTATAATATTTGTTTATTGTTGTAATACGCTATACAACCTGTTTGACGTTAACCTTTCCACTGAAAAACAACGCAAAGATTTAAATAAAAACACCGCAGAACTACAAAAGTACCAAAAAAAAATAAAACACAAGTCAAATAACAATAGAAATAATAGAGACAACAATATTTCCGAAAATACTTCCATTTTTTGGTTATTAATTTTTTTTTTATTTTTATAACAATTTAAACATTCAAATATCAAAATCAATTTTATTATTTTATTTCGAAAGATTTTTAGTAAATTGTTTCTATATATTTTGATTTGATTGAGGTTTCCAATATTTTAGAATGAAAATTTTATTTAAACTATTTGGTTTTTGAAGTAAAATAGTTAGTCAGTCTAAAGATGCTTGTGTTGGTAAAAAAATATTAGCATTTTCTAGATTCGGAGTGATTAAAACGTCTCTTACAGTATCATCTGTTAATGTTTAATTACTCGTAATCATCTAGTATAATTCGAAAAAGGTTAAATGCATGTATTAATAATTAGTGAATATACAGATGATGAACCAAATCATGTATGTCACTAGGGAAGTTTTAAGCGTCGTAATCGATACTTTCTCAATACATTTTATAACCACATGTCACCATTGCTTGACTTAATTAATAATCAAACAAATTTTACCTTTATCCGTTGTTATACAGTTTGTATGAAAAACGAATTGAGAATGACAAAAACAAAATTAAAGCATTCCTTATAAGTGTCAAAAATAGAAAATCTAATTACTCCAGCGCCGCTATCTTTCGATTTATTATCGCTTCTTTGATCATTTATTTATTATTGGTAAAGTCCAATATGCACCTATCAACAGAAAGGCGTGTAATGCCAACTGTTAAACTATTAACACATTAGGCCACATTTAATATCGTGTTTTTAATTAAACGTCAAATATATTCGATGGAGGTCCTATGTTTTGCGAAATTTTTTGCATTTCACAATAATGAAATCGTTTTCTGAACTCATTAGAAATAAATTTTTTAAAGTTGTTCGTGCAGTAAGGTCTCATCAGTAGGCTTGTAGTATTACATATAAGGCCTAGGCAAATTTCTGATTAAACTTTCGATCTAATTTTAAAACTTATAGGAAAATTAACGAAAACCTCCTGTGAATTATAAAAATCAATGAAAAAATTTTTCGAATTTTATTTTATTGGAAATAGTTTATATTTAATTAATAGTCCCAAATTATCCCAAATTGTCTAGGGAAATCACTTTTTCCGAGTTAAAGTTACAAAAGAGTTTAAAAATCTGAATTTATATATTGATATATAATAGTAACTTAAAAATGCATAGATCTGATTTTAAAACTTCGCAATCGATAATTGCAGATAAATATTGCATTACAAATTTTTTTAAGATATATAAAATTATAAAATTAAAAAAAAAAAAACTGTTTAAAATAAATGTCATTTTATAAATTGATTATCTTTTATATTTATTTATATTAACTGAAGACAAAATATATTGGCAAAATCTGCAATCACCCTTGAAATGTCAATTTTAATCATACCTACTTTGCGTAAATATCTACCTATACATATTATACGATAGTTAGCTATACATATGGTTATAGTCTATCTCTTTCTATTTCATTGCCATTTTTTTGTTTTTTTATACCCGTATGACTATATAGTCCAAGGGTATAATAAATTTGCCATTACGTTTGTAACGCAGAGAAGGAGGGGGGGCAGATATAGACTCAAGTGTATGGATCGGATCAGAATCGAAAAATAAATCAATTTAGCTATGTATGTCCGTCCGTCCGTCCGTCATCACGATAACTCAAAAAGTAAAGGAGATAGGATTATGAAATTTTCGCAAATTCGTTTTTATGCAAAAAACGGAATCGCTATTTAAACCAGCCATTTTGGTCCACGGGTTCGAGTACCTGCCATACAACTTCTAATTTTATATGAGCATTACTCTATACCTATGGAAGCTGCGTGTCTGAAATTTTGCCAAAAGTAGTTTAGTATAATGGCCAAAGTTACTGCAAAATTTGGTTGGTCTAATGCAGAGGGTTCGAGTAGCTGCCATACAACTCCTCCTTTTATATGAGCATTAATCTACACCTAATAAGGCTGAATGTTTGAAATTTTGCCCAAAGTAATTAACCGGATGATATAATGTATATGTTACGGTCATACGGGTATCCCAGAGTTGACACAGTCTACTCTACTACACTCTTCCTCGTTTTTAATATTGCTGGTCTTTTCTGTAAGTTTTTGTATGCTTTCGTTCCCATTCAGTTGAATTTTAAATACATTGCCGATATTTCAAATAAACTAATTTTTTTTTTAAGTTTAGTAAAAGTTTTTTTTTTTATTTTTATTTGAAAAAAAAAAAAAAATGACTTATACCGCATTGTAAAATTAAATATATGTATATATATATTTTTTTTTTATTTCCTTCCATTTATTTTTCATTGTTTTGTTTTGATTTTTTTTTGTTTCTTTTCTTAGTAAATACTCGATGCCAAACGAAAAGCAAAATAAAAAATTAGAAAGAGATAGAGATAGAGTATATAAAATAAGAAAAGAAAAATAAAGAAATGGGTACCTTGAAAAAGGACTACAATAACAAGGAGAACAGTACATTTATATTTTTCTTTGAATATGGAATATGCTGTGTACATACATATATATATATATATATATATTTATATATATATATATATATTTATATATATTTCTCAGAATTTCTCCAGATATTTTACAATAAATTTTTTAATTTTTTTTATTTTACATTAATGCATATATGCATATGGATATATATACATATAGAATCCATAAATCTATTTTTGTTTTTATTTTATCTTTATCTTTCAAATGTAAATAAGTATGTGTATGTAAAGAGTAAGTAAAAATAGATGATATTTTTTAAACATATATACATACATACATACATACATACATATAATATATATACTTCACTTTATAATGTAAAAAAAAAAAAGAGTTTTTATAGATCAACTTGGATAACCTTTATTCCTTTTTAAACTTTATAATATTGTAAATGTATACGTACATGGTTTGAAATTATATATATACACATATATACTTTCAGTTTATTAAAGAAATGTAATTTATATAAATATATGTTTTATTTATACTTGAATACTTACATTTTGTTTTTCTGTGCCAAGGTCTAAAAGGCATATTATACATTTTGTTTATTTATTTTCTTTTATTATTTTTATTATTTTTTTTTTTAATATTATTTTTAATGTAATATAAATAAATTTTGTAGTAATGTATGGACGCAGTTAGCGACAAAAATAAGACAAAAACAACTAATTTTTAAATTTTATACAATAGCTACTTTTAACATCAATATTTTTTTCATTTCAAGATAGAAACCATTCAGCATGATTTTACTCGATGCCTCAGATTCCTCAGATTTACATTTAGTGTTCTTTTAGCCACAGGATATGTTGAACTTGAAAAATAGTTCTGGTAAAGTTGCAAATATGGCACACATACGGGACATTAGTATTAATAATTGTTAAATAAATGAAATTAACGATAAACTTTCAACATATTCTTTCAATATTGTCAACTTTTGGGAACCATGTAGCATGACATGATGTTAATACCAAAAACTAACTTATCCTTTTCTAGTCGCAACCTATTCTTACAAGTTGTTTATTTTTTAAATTTTAAGTCTTACAAATATTTGGCAAGTAGCATAAATTTAAGAAATTCGTGTAGATTTACGCAGGCTCGTAAATGTATAAGAGCCTGCGTAAATCTACATAGGAAACCTGAAACGGATTACAAACATTTTTATTCCAATAAATGCTTGTACCGTAAAGCTAATATTGTAAGATTCGATAATTTTTTGATAAAATTAATTCGTAATCACTTCAAAAGATCTCTCAATACAAAAGAAAATGGCCTTATATCACATATATATTACCATAATGATGAGTATATTAAAAATACCTTAAAAACGGGATATATAGCACCCGAACATTTTATTTATCTGGATTCAAAAGGTTATATTCAAAACCACAAACATGTCCCCCTATTATATCACTATAATAGACGGGCTACATGTAAGTGTATCGAATATAATCCTCATAACATAGAGGCAAATACATTTAAATATGACATGTTTATCCCCGAAAGGGATAAAAAAATTCAAAATAGTCACATTTGGTGGCTAAATAATCAAACATACTAAATAGATATTAAATCTAACATTAGCATAGGTTTTAGGGTAAGTTTTAGGTTTAGTTTTAAGGCTAGGTTAAGTTAGTTCTAAGTTTTTATCAAAATAAAAAATAAGTAATTTTAGGTTTTTTTAAATTTTTCCTTAAATATAATAAAATTAAATTAATTTTCCATATGAAAAAAGAAAAAAATGATGTATAAAAATAAATAATTAAGAAGATTTTTGAACTAAAAAAATGAACCACAGGTTCAAGATTTAGTTGTAAGATATTTTAATTTAAAATTAGTTTTGTAAGGCTTTTTTCTAATGTAAAATAAAATGAAATAAAATAAAAATAAAAAGTTAAAAAAAAAAAAAAAAAATAAGAAATTCGTGAACATTTTTTTCCCCTCTACTCGCCTTGAGAGCATAGGATATCCTTCAGGCCATTTCGACCAAAGTCTGTTGGGTGCTGTGAATTCTGGATTCGATTCAAATGCCATTCTCATTAGGTGTCCTTAGTGTTTTCGCAGAGTATGTCTTAACCATTCGTGAAAATAGTCCAAGATGAAAATTAATATTTCGACGAGATATTACTAACGTAAACACATTCATCCTAAAGGTATGCAACAATTTTGAATTTAAAAAAGAAAAAAAACCGGGGTAACATTGCATTTTAGTCCAGTACTATGTTTTAATTTTCCTAGTCCCTAGTTCCTAATTAAGTTAGAATAAGGTCGATTGAATTAATAGTGTACAATGAATAATATAAATATAATATGGAATAAAAATATACATACATTGTCTTAAGGGTTAGGAGGTTTAAATTTTAGCTTGTACAATATTTAAACAAAGTTTACTAAATTAGGTAATTTAAAATTAATTTAGATATTATTAATTTGCTAGCACCCAACATTTGTTTTATAACTTTACTTTTGTTCATAAATGTTTATAAAAATTATTTCTAATACTTCAACACTTCCATCTTATGAAAACGAAAATCTCAATTTACTTTTTGTCTAATTCAAAGTAATGGTCAAGTACTAAATTTTTGAGATAAGAGTACTAAAGAGAGTAAACATTTTATGTTTTACATTATTTTAGTAAGTATAGTTTAAATATTTAACCAACACCAATTAAAATGTCCTATTATATTAAATAATGTTAATTTTTTTAGACTAAAAGTATGTATTGCAATAAAATAAATTTTAAATATGACTGATTAATTAACAGTAATATGAGGAGGGAGTTTTAGTATTGCATAAAGCTTTCTATATAGTAACGCTTGCCAAGAGCAGTATAATCTACGTAGTATGATCTTGACAATTAAAACTATGTAGTGTTATCCAATTATAAGAATTTTATATAGTTTTTCGAAAATAGTCGTTAATTTCTTTCTATACTTCTAGAAAATTGCAATTATCTTCTCTTATTTTCTTCGGTTTGATATCTTACCACTGTCAAAGAATCATTTTTTGGTACATATGAAAACTTAGGCATTGATTATTTAGCTATATTTATTTCAGTGAGATTTTGTCTTTAAACAAGTAAGAAAAGCAACCGTTATTTGGCAAAATACTAAATACTAAAAGGCAAAAAATACTAAGTTAGCTGCTACGAAGTCCCAAATTATTAAAATATGCATTTGGCTTATTAAGGAGATGGGGCGGGCTCGATTGATAAAAACAAATCTCCATGGTGACCAAATATATACAGGAAATATAAAATATATGATATAAACAAAATAAATAAAATTACTAATAAAATTAATTGATAGTATAATCTGCCACTCCTTGAAAGAAAAATCATGCCTTACTCCCTTATCACATTGTATGAGCTAAGGCACTGTTTATAAATAAATAAATAAAAAAATTAATTTTTCATTAACTTCATAATATCAACGCTAAAAAAAACTCCCTCATAAATATTTAATATAAAAATAACATTAACTTTTACAAATTTATATACAAATTTTACATGTATTATTAAAAAAAAAAAAATTTTTTTATTTCTCCATATGTTGAAATATTCTTTTCATCACTTATAATTATTTTGTAACCTTTTCTATCTTTTGTTTTTTTTTTTTGTATTTTTCTGATTTTGTTGTTGTTCTTTTTTTTTCAATCATCTTATAATACCAAACAAACCATTTTCAATCTGTAAATCACATTTTTTTTCTCTCTCTATTTTTTTTATTTTTGTTTTTTTGTTTTTGTTTTTTTTTTTTAAATCTCATAGGTTTTCATCTTTAACATTGATCTTTTCTCATCATCATTTTTCATGTATATATATACAACATAATATATCCAACATTTGATTCAAAATTATCATCATCAATATCATCATCATCAACATCAACAACAACAACAACGTTATCATCATTATCATTTTTGAAATAAAAACTTAGGGTCTTCATATTAAATATAGGTTACGATTTTGTTTACCTAGAACATATAAATATATATATATATATATATTATATATATAATATATGTATATGTCTATATATGTATAGATACAGTAAAACAGGTGGTACAGTTATAGAATTTATAAAATATTATATATATACTTATGTATATATATATATAAAATTTTATATCAGAAAAATTTAAAACCGGTTTTCTTTACATTAAATATAATGAATTTGAATGTATGTATGTTTGTATGTGTATAAAGAAAGCTCATACAAGAAGATACAAGTATATTGAAGGATTTGTTTTCTCTTTCTTTCAGAGTTTTTCTTTTAAAAGATAAAAGAAATTAAATATTAAAAATATCTAAAGTTGATATAATGTTTTCAATCTATATTGTATACATACCTGGATGTTACATACAGAAATATATATATATAACATACTATTTTATTATATGAATCTTCATCATATGCTTCATCTAGTGATTATTTTATATGTCAGGGGTTGGAAATTTTTTTATTTTTTATTGTGGTTTTTTTTTGTTTTTTGTTTTTCTTTTTGAAATGCGAACCACGTAGAGTAATTTGTCACCTTTCTGCAGTTTTTTTTTCTTTTTTATTTTTATTTTATTTTTTTATTTTACCAATGAATACGAAATGAGGTCATCTTCTTAATAAGGTTGTTGAAGACAATATTAGGTTGAGGGGAGTATAAAAGGTAGGAGGAGGTAATAGGTATATAATTTAAAAAGAAACTATGGTTTATTTAAAAAATAAAAAAAAAAATTGCTCCATATATGTTGAAGTAAACTGATTCCGATTCCTATTACCACATAAAAACAACAACAAAAACAAAAAGCACAAGTAAAATGAAGAAAAATTACTGAAAATGGAAAATGAAATTGAAGATTTTTTTTTATACAGTTTTATTTTCCCTTTATTACTTAAATAATTTTTTCTGATCTTTATACCCGAATGACTATAGGTCAAAAGGGTATACTAAATTTACCATTACGTTTGTGACGCAGAGAAGGAGGGGGCTAGATATAGACTCAAAAGTATGGATCAGAGTCTGTCCGTCCGTTTTCACGATAACTCAATAAAGGAGCTAGGATTTTGAAAATTCGTTTTTATGCAAAAGCGTTCATCGCTATTGAAATCCTGCCATTTTGCTTCACGGGTTCGAGCGGTACCTGCTGTACAACTTCTTTTTTTATATGAGCATTAATCTATACCTGAAATGAAAGGTGGATCACTGAAATTTGGTCAATAGTAGTTAACTTTAATGGCCAACGTCTGAATAAACTAAAATTGGTGAAGTGGAAGAGGTTCGAAACACTGCCTTTCCACTTATATTTTTTTTTTTACATATAACTGAAAGCCTAATAAGTTATGAATTTAAAATTTTGTCAAAAGTAATCAACCGGATGATATAATGTCGATATTACGGTCATATGGGTATCCCAAAGTTGACACAGTCTACTCTACTACACACTTTCTCATTTTTATATCGTTTCTCTGTGTTTTATAAAAAAAAAACTTTAAAAATTTAATAAGAAATAAAAGACTGAAGAAAGAAATATGGATGCTATTTATATATGTAAGAAAAAGGGGGGTTATTTTTTAAAAAAAAATAAAATAATCATTTAAAAGTCAAACAAAACTTTTGTACTTAAGTAATTTAACAAAATAATAAGAGGTAGGTTAAACCTTTATGTGGACATATAAGATAATAAAACGTTTTAGTTAAGATCTATTCTTCATTAATACGGAATCTATATATTAGAGATTTGAATAGTAATTTAATTTAAAAAAATTAAAAAAGGTATTTGAATTAAATTGATTAAATGCTTCAGGAAATACTTTCAAGAATCCTTTATTCTAAGAATTTTTTTAATAAAATATCGAATGAATTTTTGAGAATGAATTGTTAAATGCTTCGAGCTCTAAGTTCAGGTTCCTTGAAATTTTGAAACAAATGCCTCTCCTACTCATGCAATGAATGAGAAAAGCGGCACAGTTCACTTCTTTCTCTTTGTTCAAAAAATTTAACAGAATAATAAAAAATAACAGAACGCAATTGTAATTCAGACCCATACAATGATTAGAGTGTTAAATAAATTTTAATTAACTTAAAAAGTTTTAAATTTATTTAATTTATCTATTAGTTAGAAAGATCAATTGTGAAATAAAAGTGTAAGTTTAAATTAATATAGTTTAAATAAGAATAATACTAATCTATTAAGTGATTAACATTGTGGTGTGTTCATTTCACTTTTTTTTTATTTTTTTTTTTTTACACGCTAACTAAACACTAAGAACAGACTCCGTTATTCATAATATATAGGTTTGGTTGTGGAAGAGGGAGGAAAACAAGATATTAAGGGGTATATTTGAATGTAGATTGCAAATGAATCAGAAAAGGTTCGTTTTGAATTTTTGCTAGTTGTAGTATAGAACGTTTTTCTATGGAAACAAGCCTTTCTTACAACCAATGAGTTTCCATAATCAGTTTTAAACCATCTGGGGGTTTCCAGTGTGAAGAAATGAGCACTTGCTGCTCCTCTGGTATTACGTTGAAATTGTTCAAGAGAAGACACAATTGACTTCAGTTCAATAGAGCAAGTGTCGTTACCTGCAAAACAAAGAAATCGCTCCTATAAGGCGTGAGGCACGGTTTTGATTTTTGTCCAGGTAACTTAAAGAAGTTTGAGATGTCCCAGTGCAAATAAAAGAGTTGTACTCCATCTTAGGTAGAATATAGGCTTATGGATATTAGAAAAATCCTTAGGAGAAAAATATGTTTTACAACTGTAATTTTCAATTTTCAACAGGATATTAATTTTTTTTTTTGAGGGTTGATGGAAAGCAACGATAGCTATCCTTAATAATTGTACGGATTTTATCTGGATATTGTTGGGGTTTAATCAAATAAAATCACCAACCTTTTTCAAACCAAACTTGGAATGGACCTTCAGAACGTATATTTTGGCTGTCTTTTAGGATGAAGATTAGAAAATTAGGGTTCTACAAAAATCTGTATCAACTGTTTATTCAGCGATAGACACGAACCTTCTGAAACTTATTGCATTAAATAGAACTCGGAGAATCAGGTTTTTGATTTTTAAGTTAAATTTCGAATTGCATATAAATTTTTCTTGTGAATCACCAACTTCCTTGAACTGCAGAAGTTTAATCAAAATAATCAAAAAGATTTTTAAACTAATAATACAAAGTTTGAATTTTTCATTTTAATTTTTCGTTGCGAATAACATGGCGGTTCATCACTTATAGATTATCCATGATAAACACTAAAAGTGTATCTTTCATCTTGCACATATTATGTGTACCACATAGTGAAAAATTTACCAAAAATGGTATAGAAATTTTTATAACTCAGTTTGTGAACATGTTTTGTACTTTTTCTAAAATAATAATAGTCAGTATTTTAGTAAAAAATTAATGGAAATGAAAGAATTTAAAAAATAGAACACTAAAATAGAATAAAAAATGAAATTTTTTAAGTTCCATTTTATGTTGTTTCACTTGCAACAATTTTTTTCGTTAAAAAACTTTTATTCTGTTTTTTTTTTTTTTGGAGAATATTGAACAATTTTCCACAAATTGAGTTTGGTTTATTAGTATTTGTTTTTTTTTTTTGTTTTTCTGTAATTTTCTTCTTTCTTTTCTTGACGTACAATCCAATATAAAACTATCATTATCAGCTAAAATACAGAAAATTGAGTATAATTCCTGTCATCTATAAGAAAAGCTAAATTAAAAAGATATATAAAACAAGTGATGAAAAAAACCAAGGGTTTTTAAAAAAGCACATTTTCATAATAATATAGTGTTTCATACTGAGTATTTGATCGGAATATAATATTGAAGCTTCAATGTTAATGTTTAATTTATTAAATATATACGTTGGTGACTAAGTTACTATTTACTTATAAAAACCGTAATTTTTTTAATTTTTAATTTCTAATAGCCCCTCTATGGGGAAGGTTGCCCTATTTTTCAAGGATCTAATCCTCACTACTCCTCTTCTCCCAACTTTTTTAGGTTCAAGGAATTAAATTGTGAATTCTAGCAAAATTTGAAATTTTATTTAGAATTTTACTATATAAGCAAAAATGGTTAAAACTGACAGACACTCTCTTCAATTTAAAGAACCGCTTGTTAATTTAAGAAAATCTTTTAACATATGTTAAAGTATAATGTTGGACCTAAAAAGTTTGTATATTAACAAAAAAAAATTTGAACAGGTATTCAAGTTACAGGTGTTTAAAAATAGCAAAATTTAAATTTTCGAGCTCTTATAGCTGCTGAACAGGGGACGTGACAAAAAAATTTTGTTAACCGACTCCTACTAATTTCTGAAGTTCTAACTTCTCCCAAAATTTTAAGACCCCAGCTGGAACCGTTTAACAGATATGTGGGGCCAAAAATTTTGCAAAAATTGAGTTTTGCATAATGGTAAATTTTAGTACCGTATGGCAACTCTGTTCACTTTAGTGATATATTTTTGTAAAGCCTAAGAAAGCAGCTCTCTTTTACTGTTTTTAGATTGAAAATAAACCTAACAAAACTCTTGTTATATCAATTTAAATATAGGGCTTTTTTGGAATTTGCGGGGGCTGTAGCTTCGTCACCCTTCAAAATTAAGAAAAACCTTTGACACATGTTGAAATATATTTTAAGAGCTTTCAATTTTGTAAATCACAAAAAAAAAATTTAAACAGGTCTTCAAGTTACAGGTGTTTAAAAATAGCAAAATTTCAATTTTTGAGCCCTTGTAGCTGCAAAACAGGGGACGTGACAAAAAAAATTTGTTAACCGACTTCTACTTATTTCTAAAGATCTAACTACTCCCAAAATTTCAAGACCCTAGCTTGGCCCGTATAGAAGATATGTGTAGCCAAAAATTTTGCAAAAAATGAGTTTTGCATAATGGTAAATTTTAGTACCGTATGGCAACCCTAAACGTTTGTCTTTTAAAAATTAATAAAGTCTTTAAAACCAGCTATCTTTTGCCGTTTTCAGACTGAAAATACACCTAATACAACTCTTCTTATAACAATTTGAATATAGGGCTTTTCCCAACTTTGGAGGGCTGCAGCTCCGTAACGGGTGGGGCTACAGAAAAAAATTCTTCTACGAAATTATTTTTTTTGTAATACCTACTTGTGGTTAAAATTTCTTTTCTCTATTTCAAACGATGTAAAAGTTTTTGTAAACATACGGACAGACAGACAGACAGACAGACAGACAGACAGACAGACAGACGGACGGACAGAGTGAAACTATATAGGCACATTTTTACAAAATTTTTTGAAAATGTGCTAAAAAGTATATTAAATCATCTATTCACGTCTCCTTGGATATTATCAAAAGTTGTGGACAAGCTGGTGTCCTCATCTCATTTAACTTCCAAGTTTTCACCTACTCTTTCTAGCTTTGGTATTCTAGTGGTCTCCCTGACTGGCCTGACGGATGATTCTCAAGTTTTTCTTTGGTTTAAAAGTGTTCTTCATTGCTCAATCCTAAGATCTATTTCTAATAATCATACCTGGTTCACTTAAAGTATCTGTATTTAAATCTGTAAGAAAAGTAGTGATTATAATCAAGGCCAAATGGTGGCCAGTTAGTTTTTATGAAAATGGTAATGGATTTAATATACTTAATAAATGTGTTTCGAAATAAAATCTTTAAGATTAATTTTTGGACGATTTCGACTCAAGTAACTTCGTCCAATAATCAGAAATCAAAGTAATTTGATACAACTTTATCTTTTATGTCTTCCTCAAAGTTATAAGAACAACCACTGTATAAATCGGGAGTTGTCTAGACAATGTAACACTAGAATTTACTGACGAGTCGAGTTGTGTAGAAGGACAAAACACTCCTAATTAATTTTGAAAAAAAGGCATCAAATGCATCAACTCACATTAAAATGCTAAAATCAATCCCAAAATATTTAAAACAACTCTTAATAAATTTTAATATTATACTAACATTCAAATCCGCACAGTAATTTGGATGCGGGACAACCTTTTAATTTCCATAAATAAGAACTAGATATAATAAAATTAAATTTTATGAACTTTTGCTACATTACAGACGCTAATTCATTTTTGTAATACAACACCATCTTTCAAATGTATTAAATTTCTAGATTAAAAAAAAACAAAAAATTACAGGATCAAAGAAAAGGACATCTTGATAAAGAGGTTGTTGTAATAATAGGTATTTCATTTTCTTGGTTTTAGTTAGTTTTATTTTGTTTTACCGTATTATCCAATAAATGATAAACATTTCTTTCATTTCTTTTATGTTTTTTTTTTTGCTGTCCAAAAAGGGGTAAAGATAAATTTCTATTAAAGTTAAATTAAGATATATAAATTCATTTTGATTGTCATTTGATCCCTTTTTTAACAACAATAGAGAAAAAAGAATATATATATATATATTTTCGATTTATTTGAATACAACCTTTTAATAGTTATAGTTTTGTCCAATTTAAAAAATTTTGTATCATTATTTATTTTATAGTAATTTTAAAGTGACCATTAGAAGCATTTTGATTCTTAAATATTTTGAATACTTGCTTTGTTCCTCAAGCATCAATAGAGTATTTGAACACAAAATGGCTCCTTTTAAACATTTTAATCCCAATAAAACAGTTTTAACACAGACCTACTTGACTAATTTTGTCTAACTAACAAAATGTCCCATCAAGCAATTTTTTCAAAAAATATGGTCACCTCATATGTCTTCAACATTTTACCAGAAAACATAAGAGAGGATAGGTTTAAAAATTCTAACTTAGAAAATTGTATGGTGTTATAATAGTTTTTTACATTGACATTGAAGCTGTGCAGTGTTTGAAGTGTCCTCGGGGAGAGTGAGATATTAAAACACTTAAATCAAGCCTTTTAAAACCAAAATTTTGGATTCGATCATTGATACTAATGTGAAAATTTATTTTGACGATATGGAAATGAAAGAATTTTGGATATTCAGTATTATTGAATGGCAGAAAGAAATTTGAATTTGTTGAATTTTAAATGAAGTAGTGGTATTAAATACATCTTAAATTACAAAAGTGTTAAAACTAAAACTGCACAACTGTGTCTTAAACTTCAAGGAACACTTAGGAAAAAATATGGTTTAATAAAGATAATGTGCTCATAGGTTTCCACAGGCTGCCTACCGTTAGATAGATCGTTGAACTGTCTACTCATGAGCATCTGGTTTTACCCAGACATAATTTATTTCATAAAAAAATTCCTGTAGAAGTTTTTTTTTTAGAATAAATGAAGTGAAGCCTTAAATCTATAAAAATTATATGTGACATCTAAACTACTTCGCGGATTTAAACTACATCTAAACTACTTTACGACATTTAAACTACTTCGCTGGAATAAACTTAAGTTTAGGAGCTTCCCTTTAAATTTGTGAATTATAAATAGAATGTGAATTAACCTTGTTAAAACAAAGTACATAATATATAGAAAAGGACAGCATTTACTCCAGTGAAATTAGCAATAAATTCAGTCTTAAAATAAACAAACTAAATTTCTGTGAGTTGTATTATTAAATTAAATTATTTGCCCATATTATCAGTTAAAACATTTTTAATAGGGTCAATGTGTCCAAATGTAAACAGTTTTATCATATTTAAACTTTGACAACATATTTTTCAGAAAATATTTGTCGCTTAAAAAAAGAATTTGCATTGCCAGAATTTTGCAATTTTTATACCCGTATAACTATATAGTCAAAAGGTACAATAAATTTGCCATTACGTTTGTGACGCAGAGAAGGAGGAGGGGGTAGATATAGACTCAAGTGTATGGATGGGATCAGAATCGAAAAATAAATCGATTTAGCTATATATGTCCGTCCGTCTGTCCGTCCGTCACCACGATAACTCAAAAACTAAAGGAGCTAGGATCTTGAAATTTTCGCAAATTCGTTTTTTTGCAATAGCCGTCATCGCTATTTAAATCCAGCCATTTTGGTCCATGGGTTCGGGTAGCTGCCATACAACTCCTTCTTTTATATGAACATTACACTACATCTAATAAAGCTGGTATGTTTGCAATTATAATGTTTATATAACTTTCATACGGGTATCCCAGAGTTGACACAGTTTACTCTACCAAACTCTTCCTCGTTTTCATTGTATTCTATATGATATTATTGCTATTTCAGTACATATATATTAAAATATTTAATGCTTACATTTCAGTAACTATTTGTCAATTAAAAATCGTACTTCATACTTGAATTACAACACTGGCTACCCTAATTAACAAAAAATATTCTAAATACATGAATATCTAATTTATATTCATATATAAATAATGTAAATGTAAATAAAAATTTCCTGTTTGTACATCCGGTTTTAATATTCTTTTTTTAAGTTTTTTTCAGTTTTTTTAGTTTAATTTATTTATTTTAAATTACAGATAAAATGGTTAGAAAACTTAGTTTTTTTTGGAAAAATAACTGTAATAGTAACCTAAATTTATCAAAAAAAATAAAAAAATAAAAAAATATCTATCGAAACCATTGCGATTTAAAACGAATACACAAGACAGGACAATTTAATTTTTTTTTTAATTTTACTGATTTAGTTTTATTTTTTATTTTTTGTTTTTTTTTTTTGGCATACAGGACGACAAAGATCTTTTTATTGAGTAATGACATCCTTTTTTTGTTTTTTTTTTTTCAAATGACTTTTTTTTCAGGAAATTCTGGAATAATTTAGAAATAGAAAAAGTTTTGCAAAATTTATTTTTCATTTTCGAAATTTTTTTTTAGAATGCAGTACTTGTACTTCTACTCTTTTTCAGCCTTTCAATGCATATAGGTATGTATGTACGTAATCAATCTATCTCAGGGGAAATATTTTATAGTTTTTATTTTAAATTAATTTTTTAACTTGTTAAAATTTCTAATTTTCATCAATATTTCAAATTGAATAGAAATTGAAATTCAAATATATTCTATAAAGGTTATAAAACAAATACAAATGATTACTTGTAATGGTTTCCCAAAATTTTTTTAATTTTCATTAAAAGTTTGGGATTAAATTAGAAAATTATATATTAAACATTACTGGGTTTTTTTGATTACCACTACCACTCTGCAAAATTAGATAAAAAATAAGCAAATGTTTTAAAAAAAATTTGTAATGAAAAGTTTAACTCATTTCATTTAATTTTAAAAATGAATGAATAAATTAAATGAATACCCTCATGATCTTTATTGATAACTAAAATTTAATCATTTATAAAATATAGTCATATATAGTCATACTAGTTCTGTATTTTTTCATATCTAAGGAAATATAAAAATATTATGCAAGGATATAAGGATTTTAATGTTATTTAAGGACATAAGTATTCATAGTTATTATTTAAATTATAGTGTTTAGGTTTTGATGGGGTGAGTATACAGAGTTTGGAATTCTATATTCAATTAAGTTTATTTTATTTTGATTAATTTGTAATTATCGAATTTGATGTATTATATGATTATTTCATCCGCCTACGTTTAAGCACCTTTACAATTTCTGATATACGTATTTAACTTATTCCATCATGTGAATAAATTATATAAAGCGAAGAAAAGTGCAGCAAAATGCACAGTGTCAACTCAGCTCGAATATTTTGACGAGTATACATAGCTAGATCTATTTACTTTTTGATTCTGATCTGATACAAACCTTTGATACTATTTCTACATCCTCTCCTTTTTAAAAGTAATAGCAAATTTCTACATTTCCAATCAAAAAATTAAATTGGTTTCTCGTTCTATATAATATTAAATTGGTATACTCCATACTACGCTGTATTCAAACTGTACGTACTCAAGAAATTAACATGTTTTAAAAAATTTCGTTCATACCGTACAACTAGTTCAGTTTTGACAGCTATCAAAACAGAATTATTATAAAAATATAATTATTAAGTCTGCATTTAAAAAAACAATTTCGTTGGAATAGGCTTTTTTAAAAGTGAAATGTCAACAAGGGATACTAAAAAAAGCTTGAAAAAATTGATGAATCCTTAGAACAAAATATGCGTGCAAGTATTATTTAAGTATTTAAAGTAATTCCAAACTGTATATCATACATAAGTAAGTATTGATGAACATTTGGAAAATTTTGTAGGAAATTGTTGTCAACGAATACACTTTACAAGACAAGGCAAGCACCAACTAAAAGCTTCTCATAAAAAGAGCCTTCCTTTACAAATAAAAATTTTAAAATTAAACTATTGTTGTATTTATTTATTTAATTATGTACCAACCCCTACCATATTAAATGTGATAACCTAGTGGGTCAGTGTTTCTTTTCAGGGGTGATATGTATATATATTTTATATTTTGATAAAAACTATTAATGATAGTAGTTTTAAATTATATATTTTTTCAGGCATGATCTGAGCAGGGTTTAAGCCCGAGATCTTCGATTGAAAGGCTCACGTACTACCAACTTTGCAATCGGATAAGATATTTTGAGCTATTAAGTTTCAAAACAAGTATTTTATTAACTAACATTTTCCTGTTAAAAGCTAATGCATACTTTTTCAGAATCTTCTTGTATTTGCACACATATCTTAATCTATCATTTGTCCAAAACTATTCTGTGCCAGGGCTAAATAGTATTAAAATAATAAAAAATAATTTAAAGAACTTTATTAAGATAAAATAATAAACAAATTTATTATACTTATCATAATTTATTATTATTTCACATGTACCTGAATGTCTTCTACCAACCAACCCATACCTACCATACAATTACCAATAAAACCTCAAAACTCTAAAACTAAAATAAAAATAAAACTTAAAACAAGAAAATTTATTTATTTTTAAATATTTCTCCATCTAAATAAAAACTAATCAAATTGAAGCTTTAATAATATTAACAACTAATATTTTCGCTCATTCTTAATATCACTGATTAGTGATTACTAGGGCAAATAAAAATATGCATTAGCATCTTTTTTTCCTTATGTCTTATCGATAAATGAACAAGATAGTAATTCGTTTCAACAAAAATTATGAATTTTAAGCTAGATTTGTTGGGGCATATTTTTGCATATTTCACTTGTTAGAGCATATTTTGCATATTTTAACTTGTAAGAGCATATTTTGGTATATTTTGACAATTTTCGTTCGAAAGACCATAATTTTTTTATTTTTCTTGCATTTAAAATATTTTCCATAAAAAAACATAAAAATTGATGTTACTATTTAGATATTTTTTTATTTAAAATATTATTCTTTCAAAATAAACAAGTAGGTATTAGGTATTTAAAGAAATCTCTATGTATGCATGTACATATACATATTTATTTTATTATTCATTTCAACTTGATTCAGAAACTTTCAACTTGATTAAAAACTATATCTGCAGCTTTGACTGGTAAAGTGATACAAAATGCTACGATAAATTACACGACAAACGAAACTATTGCATTTAATTTCGCACCAATTAACACAGTTAATGTAGAAAGGAGATTTTAAATGTACAAAAGCGTTCTACGATCGAACCGGAAGAATTTCTTATTTAAACATTTAAGTGAAATGATTGTGATATATTGCAACCAAAATTTCAGTTAAACTTAGTTTTTAATTTTACTAGATGTAAGATTTTCGTTATTTGGATTAATTTTTATTTTAATTTATGTTTACTTAATTTATGTTTATTTATTTTTTTTAATTTTAACTTATTCTACTCTCTAATTTATCTTTTTTTAATATTTTAGTTTCATGAATTAATTTTATTTTATTTCATTAAATTTAATTTTAAAATAAAAAATTATAATAAAAATAATATATTAAAAAGTAAAAAACTATCTGCTTTTTTACTAAAATTAAATTTAAACAACTTTTGAAGATGGTGTTACTAGTCTAACATTATTAATACCTATTTTATTTGAAGATTTCTAAGTAATTGATCTTTTTTTAAGTATTTGATATCCTTTTCATAGTGCATATTTTAAATGCTTAAAATAGATTTTTTAGAGCATATTTTAAGCGCTTAAAACGGATTTTTTAGAGCATATTTTTATTTGCCCTAGTGATTACTGATTACAATATAATATTATAATCTATATATCTTTCAAACAAACTTTCATTTTCAATTTATCTATCTATATATTGATTAAGTATTAAGATATTTTGACCCATATTCCCAAAAGATACTTTATTTTATTTTACTGTTTTTTTTTTTTTGTATTTTTGTTACTTTTATTTCGCTAACGTAATCTCTAACAAAATTTGTACATTAATTTACAAGTCATTTCCTTAATGAGATATTTTATGATATATTCCAACACTATCGTGTTAATTCTAAAACTATTATATTATAACCGCAAAATCATAATAAACTTAAATCTTAAATAAATAAGAAAATATATAATCAAAAATTCAACATGAAATATAATGTGCCTATTTACTATATGTTATTCTTTTATTAGTCAATGAATCACTAGTCACTCACTACTGCAATACAATCAAACAAACAAATATATTAAATGCTTCCTATTTTGTTCTCAAGTTAAATTCAACTCTGGTACAATTCCTTAGCATATTATCACCCTTTTTTTTGTTGGTACGTTAGTAACTTTAATATATATATATTGTATATATATATATTTATATACATTATACATTTTACATACTGTTTTATAGCTATAAAAATAATTCCACTCTTTATCTAAGTGAGATCTAGCCTAATCCATTTCACTGAAAGCAAGAAAAAAAACAAAATAAAATAAAAAAAAGTTGGTTGTATTTTTTCACTTCATTTTTTTAACACAAAAAATCATAAAATAATAAATCGTAAAATTTTAAAAATACCGTTATTAAAATAGCAGTATATGAATTATTACAGCTAAAAACTGTATATAAGTTTATTAACCCCTAAAAGCATGCAATTTATTTAAAACTTTGTTAAATTTTATTATAGTGAGAAAATGAGTGGTTTTATGACGCAGTAGTCCAGTACACGGCTTATTATATAACCAAGGAAATGGTAGTTTGAATCAGGGAAGCCTTTTAATTGAATTATTACATTGAAAAACTGTATTTATGTATATTAACCCCTAAAAGTATGCAATTTCAGTAAAACTTTATTCAATTTTATTATAGTGAGAAAATGGGTGGTTCAGTGGCGCGGTAGTCAAGTACACGGTTTATTATATAACGAAGGAATGTTATTTCAAATCCTTGAGACGTTACAGCAGATTTTAATTGAATTATTAGCACTCAATTATACCAGCCAGCACTTTCCGAATACAACGAATTAAAAATACTCATGCTTAAATTTCTGTGTTTTGTAAAATCAGTTTCGGTCTGTTAAAAATATAATCTGTAAAATCAGTTGCGAACTTTGATCGATCTCTGGCGGATGATAACGTAATGCAAAATTGAAAAATTAGACTTATCATACTTCTAAAGAACTTAGAAGCATTAAAAATCTGAACAGAATGAAAGAAAATACAGTTCATTTAGTCAGAATCAAAACTTAAGAAAGGTTTATAAAATGCAGTTCAAAAACCTATCATAGTAATAAAAATATAAAAAAGTTCCATTCAATGATGGACGAAGGATCAAAAATTCAGAAAAACAAAAAAAAACTATAGGAATAAAAATAAAATTAAAATGACGAATCATCAAAAATCTTTTTCCCAAAAAAAAATAATTTCCATCTCCTTCTATATAACACACAATTGATTCCCTTGTCTTCTTCCTCATAGTTTTTTTTAAACCCCTTTTATATTTACCAGTGACTGACTGATATAGTTATTTTATCTTTAAATGTCTATCAGTACATTTTCAACTATGTCATGCCATAATCCATGCTATAAATCCATATCCTGTTGCCATAAGCAAATTCAAAAAATTGAAAATACGAAATATTCAAAAAAAAAAAAAAAAAATGGAAAAAGCCGAGACGATAATATTTTTTGGTGGCAACTTTATAAAGTGTTGAAAATATGTAAAAATCAAAGTAAAAAAATATTCAAAAATAAACTGCCTTCTAGGCAAATATCGTAAAAATTGGAAGAAAAAAATTTGGATTAAAAAAGAAAAATAGAACAAAACAGAAAAATAATAACTGAAAAATTTGAAATGATGGTTGAAAAATGTGTATCAGTTAAAAGTTAGAAAAATTTATTTGATTTAATAAATAGTAGAGTTTTGATATTTGACTATATGTCTACCTCCTACACATGGCAAACAGTTTGATCTTATTACTTCTTTATTTTGACCGTATATTTGCATTTATTCCCAAAAGAGTCTCTGTATTCCAAAAAATTTAAATTAAATAACCCCATAGCTGTGGAAGGCTTTTTCTCACCCTGTCATTATAAGTTTAGCTACTATCTACACAACCAAATTATAAATATAATACAAACTCATTTGGACAACTGTTTATTTACACTTGGTTTTTTTTAAAAACTTCGTAAAATTCCCATTAGTGAATTGTGAGAACGTAAACAATACCTTTAACCAAATGGAAGTTCATTCAAATTTTAAGTAATTAAACAAATAGAAATTTAAAATTGCATTCAATAAGTAATAATTAAGAAAAGAGCTTTTATTCTTCAAGCTGCTCCAACAACTTTATGACTAATGACTTACATTACATTAAAGAGTGCCGGACACTTATTAATTTTCAAGATTTTCAATCAAATTTCGAACAGTGACATCAACCATTTTATTCTTAAACCGAAGACATTTTTATTTTATGTGAAACCATTTGCATTTTTGGTGAAAACATTTTTTTTTACTGAAGGCTTTTTATTTCAAGTGAAAACATTTTTATTATAAGTAGAGATTTGGGAGATACTTTTGAGAGAACATTTTTACTTTAAGTGAAGACATTTTTTATAATAAGAAGGCTTTTTATTTCAATGAAAACATTTTCATTTTAAGTAGAGGATTTGAGAGGAATTTTTGACATTTTTATTTCAAATGAAAACATTTTTACTTTAAATGAAGACATGTTTTTCTACTGTTGACTTTTTGTTCAAGTGAACACATTTTTATTTTAAGTAGAGATTTGGGAGACATTTTTGAGAGAACTTTTTTACTTTAAGTGAATACGACTTTTTTCAATGAAGACATTTTTATTCTAAGAGACAAAATTTTTATTATAAATAAAGAATTTTTACTTTAAGAGGGAGAATTTTTATTTTAAGTGAAGATGTTTTTTTTCTAAAGAAGGCTTTACGTTTTTTATTTAAATAAAGAATTTTTACTTTCAGAGAGTACATTTTTACTTTAAGTGAAGACTCTTTAATTCATCACTTTAAATTTATTAGATATTATTTGTGTACTGCATATGAATATACATGTCTCATATATTATATATTTATATTTTATGTACACATATATATATATATATCAAAAAAAATCACTTAAAATAATTTTTCGAAATAAATTTTAAATCAAAACGATAAACTATTAATACATTAAATAATCCGATAATTACAAAAATCTTATTAATTAATATTTTAATATGTATTAATGTTTAAGAGCAATTAAAATTATGTTTTTTTGCCTGTTTTATACACCCATTTCAGATAAACTATGAAATTTGAAAATATTAATTATTTAAATAGATTTTATTAATTTATTTAAATATCACTTATCTAATTTATTATTCATAATCTTTTAATAAAAAAAAACAATCACTAATGTGATAATAATGACATTTAAAATTATTAATGACAATTAACTGTTTAACAGTTTTTTGAATTTTCAATTATTAAATCAAATTTTAATTGAATTTATTATTAAAAATTTTAAATAAATGGAAAAAATTCGACAAAAGTTGAAAATATAGACAAAATTAATTAGTGAAATAATTTAGTATTATAATCACTCATAAATTCTTAGCATATTTCAAACAATGCTCTAAATGATAAAATTCTGTCAAAAATAGTAAGATTCAATGATTTTTTAAATAAATTTCTTCGTAACTACTTTGATAGATCTTTTAATACTCTGACAATTGTTGAATGTTCAAATTAATTACAATAATGAAGATTTTTTTATATACATCTATCCAAAATATCAGGAATATATCTCATTATTATATCAATTAACCCATTCAGGCGCTTAAGATATTTCAACATATTTATAATTTTTATCTTATATGAAAGTCTTAATTTTGGATTGAAAACCCAAACATAATAATAGACAGGCTACGTGTAAGTGCATAGAATATAACCCTAATAACAATAAGACTATAGTTTATTGAAATATGATTATAAATGTAATTAATCCATGATTGGGATAAAAGTTAGTTAAACTGTTGGTGCCTAAATATGGGTCATAAGAATTTGAAAAAATCGTAAATAAAGTAAATAATCAAGAATTCATTTTATTAATTTATAACTCAGATACTTGATTTGCTTTTTTATACATTAAAACTCAACTAAATACTTCAACCCCAATTGAATCAATTGGATCAACACATAATTGAATCATATATTATTACGATTGCAATACTTTCCCTCCTTTTATGAACATGAAAAGCAACAGATACAGTTTCAAGTATCATATATGATTTATACAAAATTAGTGTAAATTTTACTTTAATAAAATATTGAAATTTTTAATAACTTAATATTGTATTTATAATAGATTATTTTGCATCGATATATAAATTCAGTACCTCGATTGTGTATCTTAAAAACCTTTCTATTCAATAATGTATTGATAAGATATTAATTTTTCGTGGAAACAACTGAAAGTATATACTCAAGGGATTGAGGTAAAAATTATTAATAATTTGGGTATACGTTCGATTTAAAATTACCCCGATATTTAAAACAAACATTAAGTTATAAATTTTGAAATGAAAATGAACGAGTGGGGTTCAACAATACATTATGGAAACAATTGTAATTTTGTTGCATGTAATATTTTGTGTTCTGGTACAAAATACCGTTTTTCAAATTCTTGCAAAGACAATATCTCACATTTTTAATTGTTGAATTTATTTTCCTTACATAATTTTTCAATAACAAAGGATTTTAAATAATGGGCAAAGCTCCCGAGCATTCTGTTAAACAAATTATTGCAACCCTATTTTGTGGCCAACTCTATAACCCTTCCTATTTTAATATCCTACATAATTTACTTATCATGTGTCCTTTTAACACATAAAATAATAATCGGTAGAAAATCGGGCTTTCAACAAAAGCTGGAATAGGTAAAGCGGAATTTGAATGAATGATTGAATAAAACGCGAGTTTTAAAAAAGCAGGATTTTCAAAAATGTGAATTTTAAAATAGCAAGACTTTAAAAATCGGAATTTTGAAAATGTAGATTTTTAAAACGATTATAAAGTTTAAAACCGAGATTTTAGAAAAGTTGAATTTTGGAATGGCGGGCGATGTTTTGAAAATCGAAATTTCAGTAAAACTTTTAAAAAAGATTGTGAAATTTCTAAAAAATGCATAATATAGTAAAGTGCGGTTGTGAATAGCGGGATTTTTAAGAAACTTGGAATTTTAGTAAAACTTTTTAAAAAGATTGTGAAATTTTTAAAAAATGCATGATATAGCAAAGTGCGGTTGTGAATAGCGGGATTTTTAAGAAACTTGATTTTCAAAAGGGGATATAGAAAAAGGGGTTTTGGAAAAGTTAAATTTTAGAATTGCGATTTTTAAAAATCGGAATTTTCAAAAAGCAAATTTTTTAGAAGCGTTATAACATTCCGAATAATTTGCATTAAATTTAACTGGTTTTTGTTTTTTACATCGAAAACCAATCACTTTACTCACTTTTCATTTTATTAAGATTCAACATTTACATATTTGCTTTATCCACAAAAAAACCGAAATTTCAAATTTACGATATTAAAAAAAAAAATCACAGTACAAAAAATTAATGTTAAGCAAAAAATGGTGTATTGTTCAAAAAAAAATTTTTTTAGTACATATCCTGTAGGATTTATTTAGATTCGGCACACAAACATTCATACAAAAAAAAGCTTTTAATGTTAGATAACAAACAACAACAAAAAAAAAAAAGAAAATTTTTTTTAACAATATGGGCCTCTTAAGAGTTAGTTGAATTGTTTGTTTTTCGACAATAATTCAACGCATATGTTGAAATCTAGAAAGAGACAAAAAAAAAGGAATAAATGGAAGGATTTGATTCATTTTCATTCAAAAAAAAAAAAAAAAATATAATAGGAAGAAAAAAATATTGAATCCGTTTTTTTAGCACATTTTCAAAAAATTTTGTAAAAATGTGCCTATATAGCTTCACTCTGTCCGTCCGTCCGTCCGTCCGTCCGTATGTTTACAAAAACTTTTACACCGTTTGAAATAGAGAAAAGAAATTTTAACCATGGGTAGTTTTTGCAAAAAAAATTATTTCGTAGAAGAATTTTTTTCTGTAGCCCCACCTGTTACGGGGCTACAGCCCCCCAAATTTGGAAAAAGCCCTATATTTAAATTGTTATAACAAGAGTTCTGTTACATA
Organism: Dolichopus griseipennis; assembly: GCA_963082915.1. Taxonomy (NCBI): domain Eukaryota; kingdom Metazoa; phylum Arthropoda; class Insecta; order Diptera; family Dolichopodidae; genus Dolichopus; species Dolichopus griseipennis. The sequence goes on along the minus strand of OY720441.1, from coordinate 19,762,718 downwards.
TATTTTCAATCTGAAAACGGCAAATGATAGCTGGTTTCATAAGCTTTATAAATTTTAACAAAACAAATGTTTAGGGTTGCCATACGGTACTAAAATTTAACATTACGCAAAACTCAATTTTCAAAAAATTTTTGGCCACACATATCTTCTGAACGGTTCAAGCTAGGGTCTTCAAATTTTGGGAGAAGTTAGATACTCAGAAATTAGTAGGAGTCGGTTAACAAAATTTTTTTGTCAAGCCCCCTATTTAGGAGCTCTATAAGGGCTCGAAAATTGAAATTTTGCTATTTTTAAACACCTGTAACTTGAATACCTGTCCAAATTTTTTTTTAGTGATAGACAAAATTCAAAGCCCTATAATTTTATTTCAACATGTGTCAAAGGTTTTTCTTAATTTTGAAGGGTGACGAAGTTACAGCCCCTGAAAATTCCAAAAAAGCCCTTTATTTAAATTGATATAACAAGGGTTCTGTTAGGTTTATTTTCAATCGAAAAACGGTATTAGAGAGCTGGTTTATAAAAAATAAAAAAATATATCGCTAAAATGTATAGGGTTGCCATACGGTACTATAATTCACCATTTTATAAAACTCAATTTTTGCAAAATTTTTGGCCCCACATATCTTCTAAACGGTTCAAGCTAGGATCTTGAAATTTTGGAAGAAATTAGATCCTAAAAATATAGTAGGGGTCTGTTAACAAATTTTTTTTGTCAAGCCCCCTGTTTAGGAGCTATAAGGGCCCGAAAATTGAAATTATGCTATTTTTAAGCACCTGTAACTTGAATATCTGTCCAATTTTTTTTTTATTAATATACAAAATTTAAAGGTCCAGTATTATATTTTAACATATGTTAAAGGTTTTTCTTAAATTTAAAAGGGGTTCCTTAAATTGAAGAAAGTGTCTCTCATTATTACCCATTTTTGCTTAGATAATAAAATTCTAAGAAAAATTCCAAATTTTTGTGTAATTCACAATTTAATTCCTAGAACCTAAAAAATTAGAGGATGAGGGAGGGGGGGAATTTTTGAGAAATTTGGCAACCTTCCCCATTGAAGGGCTATAACAACTTTTAAATAAAAAATTTACTGTTAGCAGTAAATTTTATAAGTCAGTAGTAACTACTTCCAAGTAAATATTTCCAAAGTTTAACTCAGTATGTAATACAATATAATTTTGAAAATGTGCTTTTTTAAAAACCCTTGATTTTTTCCCATCACTTGTTTATATATAGGATACAATATGGATAATGTTTTTTGATTTAAGAATCAAATTTTAATACTTTTTTAATGCCCTGGAACATAAGAAATTGAGACTTAAATTTAACTTTACGAATAATCGAGATTAGAGTATTAAGTACAACAAAAAAAATATATATGAAAAATTACTCATATCTATATTTATGTTAAATAAGTACTCTATACTTGTATTTTGTATTTTATGTATATTAAGCTTATTAAACATTTTGAGGTTGAAGACTTCATTTAAACATTAAGGGATCGTTTAGTGTTTTAATATGTAAAGGAAAAATTTAATTTTTTTTAAATTTTGGAAAGGGTTAAAAATAAATTTAAAACATTAGTTTTTTACTTAAAATTAATTAAATGAATAAATTACACAAAACTCTGTAGTCTTTTAATAAAATAATTGGTTTATTACTTAAACTTATGCCTCCATTCAAGATTTTCCAACGGGAAACAAGGAGGTCAACAGATGCTCATCCCTACACAGTTGAACTAGCCAGATGGCGTAACACGGCTTATGGAAATTCGTTTGTCATGCGCTCATCTCGTTTATGGAACCATCTTCCACCAAATGTGTTCCCCAAAGTTGATAATGGATATATGTACGATTTAACCAAGTTTAAGAAGAACATTAACATCTTTCTTCTAAATATCCCATCCAATTTTCCTCATCCCCCATAATCCAGATATTCCAAAAAACTTCCACCATAATCCTAAATCCTTCCATATCCTCATACCTGTAACCAAACTGTACATTTGTATTACACGTGCCCTCCTAAAGTTTGGTTCAAAAAGGGTGTGGTTTTGGTGTGTTAAAATTATACACTACCCAGCGAAACACCGCACAGTTTTAATGGGTGGCTTTCGAGCTTTCCATTCCCTCGTAAAAAAACAAAAAAAAAAAAAAAAATTGTTTTATTAATTTATAAGAATAACGATTTGAAGAAAGAATACAGAAGATAATGCATAATCTTTTGATTAAACATTTTAATTAATATAAAAGTTTTTATTATAATATTAAAGTTGTCTTATCAAACTACAGAAAGTAAGTTTTTTTTAAACGGTTTTCAAACTGAAAATTTACACAAATTTACAATAAGAAGAGTTTAAACCGCGTTGCAAAGCAACGGTTTCAGCTCACAAGAGCGCACTTTTTAATAAAAATTCTCTATCTATTACACAAGCTTCATCCTATGTCCTCATCCGCAAAACCTAAGAGTACATTGGTTATTTCCAGAGTTTTTATAAAAAAGGTTAGTAATTTTAGTTGTTAGGTTAGTACAGCTTTTTTTATTTTGTGAAAAGTGCCGAACAAACGTTCCTTAGTATAGTTAACCATATTTTCCTTAATGGTAAGGACTTGTAAGTGGATTTTAACTAACCAATACTCCATTAGGTTTTTTTAATTTAATTAAATAATTATTTTGTCAAAAAAAAATGTAAGTTCATTTCCCTCCCTCCCTCTGAATTAGCATAAGTAATAGTTTCTAACCTCTAATACATAAGAATCTCTTTCAAGTCCCCGTCGCCGAAACTAAACCAAACATTAGTATTTATGACTCACTCAAGAGTTCGTTTTCAAAAAGGTTGATGGTTTTGGTTGGTGGGTTAGAACATTTTTTATGGATGACTGACTGATTAATAAAATTAATTCAAAATATTTTGATTTTAAACCCAGACGTTCGCTGGGTCAGTTAATACTATATAACCAATATTTTATTCGGTTTATTTAAATTTAATTTAGACTAAGTATATAATTATGTTACCGTAGGGTAATTTTATTTTTTCATGATGAGTGTTTTGGTAATTTTTGCATCCTCAAACGAGTCAGAAAAATGGAATGAAAAGTTTTAATACTGCTCTTAAAATAGGACCTAATGAACAGTTTGAAGGAGCTGATAACATAGTCAGCAGATAAACGTTAGCGATGTCGGTATCACAAAATAGCGTAGTAATCATGAATACAATCGCATCCTGTTTTTCATCCTTTCTTGGTATGTTTCCTATCCATCTGCGTTTCTTTTTTTCGTATATCCTGATAGGTTCCTGTTCTGTTATGAGCCCCTATTTTTCATTAGTTATTGACCAGAAGATTTTCTAAATAATCCGAAGACATTTGTTGATGAATACTTGCATTTTTTTCAAACGGGACTCGTTCATCAGACAGGTTTCACTGCCATGTACGAGATTTGATTTAAGGTAGGAGTCGAATATTTTAACTTTTGTTATCGTGGCATTTTGTGTATAGATCTCCATATTATTCATAGTCTTTCAAAAGCATTTCTGTCCACTTTTAGCCTATGATTATTATGCCTTAGCTAATACCTTTTACGCTATTATGCTCCCCAGCGTTATGTAAGTTGATGTATATTTTCATCACTTTTGTTTTATTTAGAGCTCCCATTTCTCCTGTCTTTTGTTTTAGTCCATTAATATTTACTGCAAGGTTTTGATGAGTTGGCAAATAGACATATATCGTATTCAAAGTTCAGGTCTTCCAGTTCGTTTGTGAGCTGCCAGTTGGAGCAAGTTTTTTGCAAATCTGCTGTATAGGAAGTTTAGATAATTTTCTTTAGTTTAACTCAACAAACACAATTCAATCACCTTTTAATATCAAAATTAATTACTAAATTCAAATTTATAACAAAGTACCATAATGTATATATATATATATATATATATATATCACTCTCTATGTTGCATAATAAAATTTTAACAACTTTTTTTTTAAACCGCCAATAATTTTGAATGCAACTTTTAAAAAAAAACTTTTAATATTTAATAAAAATTCTTAAAATCCAACTGCATTGAATTTCATATACAATTTAGTTTTTTCTGCCCTACTACTCTAAATTTTTCAAATTACAAAAACAATGAACTTAAAAAAAATTTTATTTTATGTTTTTTTTTTCCAAAAATTGAACCATTTGCTTTTTTTATCCAAAAAAAACTTTTTTAGTCACATTTTTTTTCTCCAAGTTTTTTTTTAATGAAAAAAATTTTAATTTATTGCAAATATCCTATAAAATAAAAAACAAAAAAAATAGTTTTCATCATCACTATTAATTTTTGTATCATTTTTTGTTTCATTTTTTTTTTATAATAAACGTTTTTTTTTCTCTTTCTTTTTTATATTTTGTTTCAATTTATTTAAATTTTTATTGATTTATTGAATGCAGGGCATCAAAAAAAAAAACAAGTCCTAAATTTTTTTCGGAAATTGGACACATATTTATGTGCTCCCAAAATGAACATTTCATACCCATTATACTAAATACGGTTAATAGCTTTATATATTAAGTGAAAAAAAAATTAAATATTTCTTGGAAATAATAGGATTTTAGTATCTCAACAGCGATGAAGGCTAACATTAGGAAAAATTAAGTATAATGCACATATTTGGGCTGGAGATTCCCCCAAACCGCGCTGGGATACCTCGATAAAGTGCAAAAGAGAGTTATCTGTCTTACAAAATGATCCCAGTGTTACCTCATCGCTCCCTCCACTTAAACATCGGCGATCCGTTTGGTCACTAACTCTATTTTGTAGATTCCTCATATAGAGACGAACAGCTGTTCCAATGAAATCAAACAAATGTGCCTCCACTCTAAGTTTTTAAACGTAAAACAAGGAGTGCAACAGGTGCTCATCTATGCACTGTTACTATAGTATGAATGGCGAAACACCGCTTATGGAAATTCGTTTGTTGTGCGCATATCGCGACTATAGAATCATTTAACATGTAATGTGTTTCCCAAAGTTGGTAATTTTTAAAATGTTTAAAAATTTGGTTGTTAGTCTGGATGTTTCTTTGTAATACAGAGCCTAACTAATAATATGCCTAAAAAATTTGACTTCGAAAGCTAAAATTTACCAATTGACTTTTTTTTGCAAAAAAAGGAAAATGCTTTTTGGTTTTTTAGCCGGTTTGAGTTAAGGAGGCAGATAACATCTACACAAAGTGGGAATCGGTGAAATTTCTAATATTGATATTTTTCTGGTTATAAAGTGTCAAAAGGCTTATAAGATGTTTAGAGTGCAATATCAAAATTTGAAAATGGGTTTAGTTATATTTATCTATAGGGGTTAAAAGTATCTCAACTGTTTGGCTATTGGGGAAAAATTTTGAACAGTTAACCAAGCAACATGTATAAAATTCAATTTTTTATACTATGATTTTGGTACAGTTAAAGCTTATTAAAGTTTGCTACTTGTTATCTTCCAAAGCTACGATGACCCAAACAACATACTAGCCAAATCATTCATAACTATTTTGCAACTATGCGCTGAGACTCTTTTTGATTTTTATAAAATGACAAAGGTCTGGCTGGCACGGGCTCTCGACACTCTACAGCACGTTAGAAATTTTAATGAGTTTTAAACATTATAAAATTAATACGAAATATAGTAGATCTATACTCGATAATTTTATCTAAAAATTTTATTAAAAAATGCAGGCAATGACTATTTTTTTGAAAGAACTTAAAGGATATTATAAATTTATATATTTATATATATCTCACATATATATATATACATTTTTGGTTTTTTTTTATTTTTTTATTGATTTACTTTTATTAAACACCCATTTTCAGTTTATTTTTCTTGCCACTTATATTAATAACAAGAGTTAGGATTTAAAGCTTGTAGGAATAAACTGAAATACAAATACAATAATAAATATTAATATTTTATATTCAAATTGTTGGAAAGTTATTTTGCGAAAAACTTTTTAAGAAAATATTTACAAAAATATTAAAATAAGATAAAAATTTTTTTTTGTAAATTATATGTATAGGTTAGTTTGGAAGTCATATTTGCAATTAATTCTCAATGATCTTCTTTAATGAACTCCAACCCCTCTTTTAAGCACAGTATTACTAAATTTCAGTTAATGTTGTAGCACTGCTTTTAATAATAATCTTTTCTTTTGACCTAAAAGTATGCAATAATTTAATTAAAACTTTATCTGTTTTCAAAAAAAGTATATTGATCAATATAGATACCTATCAATGAAGTTTTAAGATACAAATTTAGAAAAGATGTAAGGGATGTAAGAAAATCAACCCACAATGACTTTGCAAGCCGAGGGCTTTACCAATATTGCGTTCTTCAGTGTAATACTTGATATTAAAATAAATATATAAATAAATAACAAAAGTACCGAAGTCAAAAATACTTCAGGGTCTAAAGTTTCCGGAGTTTCCGACTTAAAAAGTTTCACCTTAAAGTTCCACATTCAGGAGTTCGCGTGGATATATATCTCAATTTTCACTATTCAAATTTCGCTTCATATTACTTCTGTTGTAGTACAGCTTATTTTGATATCTTAAACTGATTCTAATTATTAACAATACATTTCAATTTAAATAATAATAAAATTTTCCAAATGGAAAACTTTTAGCTGAGACAGTTTTAATAGAAGGAGGTGAAACCGCAATCAATGAACTTCGTTCACAATACAGATTAAATACGGGTTTGACAGATTTAAAAAATTATCAAATTTATTAAACAAATCAATCTTAATATAACACAAAAAAACAAAATATAAATTAAATTTTTATTTATTAATAAAAATAAATTTATCTTTCAGCTCATTATCCCAATTAATAAAAATTAACCTCAAAAATCGTTTGTTTTTTTTTTCATTAAATTTCATTCATTCAAAAAAAAAAACTCATTTTATAAATTAGTCTTTAAAAAATTAAATGGAAATAAAAGAAAGGAAAAACAGAACAAAAGATGGAAAAAGAAAAAACAAAAGAGATAAATATATTGCCAAGTTTCTAACAATGGGGAAAGAGACAGCAAGCAAAAAAAAAAAAAAAATCACAAATAAACTTTAGAATAATTTATATTAAATTTTTTTTTTTTTTTTTATATAAAATTCACCTGTTCTTAATCCTTGTCAAGGTCAGTGATAAAAATTTTCTATTCTAAGGACATATTTTCTTTTTTTTTCCTTGCTTTTTTTTCATTTTAAATGCCTGAAAAATCTTGGAATTTACAGTCACTTTTGTTTTAAAAAAAAAAAAACTTTAAAGGGCTCTAATGAATTTTTATATTATTGTTATTGTTGTTGTTTTTTTTTCTATTTGTTCATGGAAGTCAATTAGGAAACAGTATAATTAAAAAAAAAAAACAAAATAAGAACAAAAAATAGCGAAGGACATAAATTAGTGAATTAACATTTCTATTTAACTGTGAATGTGTATGTATTTGCTAGTAAATGTATATCGGCTTACTGCTTTCGCTTTAAATGAAAATTTCATTTTTCACCAATTGTAACTGTAAAAATTTTCACTAAATTACTATGAAATTGTTCAACAACATTAATTTCTTAAGTTTTCTTAACCCTTACGGTGTGTACATTTTTTTTTGTAACATTGTCTATTTTTGAACTCTGAAAATGTATTTGGAGACTGCCTTTGTATAAAACATGTTGTTTTTGCTGGAAGACATAAAGTCTAAGCAGGCTACACTAAAAATAATGAAATATTCCTTGGCATACTGGTATTAAACAAGCCAGAGGAAGAACCGTTACGAGAATGAGAACTAGACAACATGATATACCTGGTATCCCTAAAGATCGTCGTATGATATATATTCAATAGACGCCAATGAAAAGACAACATTGTCAAAATTTAAGACTTAAAAAATCAAAATATGTGACTAAAGAGAAGACCAAAAGAACGGAAGTGAATTCGTAATTGGGAAAGGTTTCAAAAAGCTTTTTTGGACAATTAAAAATTAAGGAATTAAATTGGAAAACTTCGGAAATTCTTATTTCGATTGATAACTATTATCTCGGTCATCCCGAAATTGATTGCTTCTGTTCGCTGAACATAAAAAGGGAACAACTAGGCTATATTTTCTGAGCATAATTAAAATTTCACTGCTGCTTGGAATAATTAAAAGTTTGGCGAGAGATGACAGGTATTCGTTATTTACATATTCTAACATATCGATTTCACTATTTTACACTAGCTCTGTTCCTTATTTCTTCAGTGATAGTCTTAAACAACACTTTAAATAATAATATTGAACAAATCTATGTTGGCCTGATAAAGGTTAATAAATTAATGTAAAATATGTAATACAATAGGGATTAAAGAAAAGGAAAATAATATATAATACTAATGACCTCATCATCCTTGAATTAACTAGAACTTTAAGAGATTTTGTAAGATTTTCGTTGTTAATAACAATGGAAAAAAATAACTAAGAATTCGAGATAAAGATTTCCCCTTTATTCTTTAGAAATTATCTTTAGTAACTTTAGTAACATAATCTCAATAATAATAATAATTATCAGAATTTGAAAAAAATATATTTCATTTAATTATGCCTAATAATTATTTGCTTTAATAATAATTTGTATTTAAAACAAAAATATCTGAAACTAAATTAAATTATATTCAATACACTTGAAAAATTTAATACCATTGGTAAACTTTCATATTATTACAGCCATGAACTTTTAATATTTGAAAATAACGGTTATTCCTGAAATTGATTCTTCTACAGTTCATGTTTTACATTTTTTCCAAGTGTAATTCCGAAAGTGTCAATTGTAATTCAGAAAGCGTCAATTATAATTCAGGTTAGTGAATTTTAATTCAGAAAGCGTAAATTGAAATTCAGATTAATCAATTATAATTCAAAAAACATCTATTGAAATTCAGAATGTACCAATTAAAATTTCAAGCTTGCGGCTGTTCAAATCAACTGATTTAATAAATATTGTTGCTTTTTAAATACCACTAGATGATTAAGGCTATCTGAATAATTATGATTCACAACTTCTGAATAAATCTGAATAACAATTAACATTTTTTGAATTATACTTGGAAAAGGTGTTTTAAGTTCAGTTGTGTTTAGGACAAACATTTATGATCAAATTTTGATTTTATTAATTTAAAATTTTTACTAACTATCGTGGGTAGATACACTAATAAACACTTGCATCTAAATCTATTTACTTTTCTATTCCTATATTTTCCATACACTTAGTTTTTAGCTGCCCACCATTTTTAAAGCGCGTCACAAGCGTTTTTTTTAAATTTTAGTAATTGTGAATTTAGATTGTTAATCCTTTGAGCTGTTTATACTTGTATGATTATAAGTCAAAAAGGTATACTACATTTGCTATTATTGTTGTGGATTCGAGTACCTGCCATCCAACCTCTTTTTTTATATAAGCATAACTCTGTACCTATTGAAGAATGGGTGTGCGAAATTTTGCGAAAAAAAAGTTTAATTATGGCCAAAGTTTGTGTAAAATTTATTTGGGGAAGTGCAGTGGGTTCGAGGAGTTGATATACAACTTCTTTTTTTATTTTAGGATTACTCTATGGCAATAGTATGTTAACTTTAATGGTGAACGTCTGACTAAAATAAAGTTGGTGTAGTGGAAAAGGTTCGAAGAGCTGCCTTCAACTTGTATTTTCTTTTATACATAAATGAATGCCTAATAACTTATGCACTTAAAATTTTGTCACCAAAAGTATTTAACCGAATGACATAAAATACGAGAAGCACTAAATACTTAGTTGAAAATACTCATAGAACTGAATATGGAAAAAATGAACCAATAAATAGATGTTGCATTACATTCAATAAACACAGTCATCTTTATTCTACACAAATTTCTCGATACACTTTTAAACATAAATTAAACTTTAAATTCATTCATGACCTAAGACAATAATTTTAACCTTCATTATATCATATTACACTTCAAGTTCATATTATTTTTTTAATTTAGTTATTTTATACAGTTAGTTAATACAGTTAGTATTCATAAATTTAATTTCAACTGTGTTTTTGCTTTGTATGCATTTTCTACAAATAAACAAATAATTATACTTTTGATTCTTAATGTATTTAAAATTTTTTTGGCTATGTAATCAAATTTCATGTTAATTATAAGTTTTAGTTTTAAGAATTTTTTTGTAAAAACCTTGTTTTGGTTCAAATAAATAAATAAATAAAATAATATCAATACTACGGTCATACGGGTATTCCAATGTTGACACAGTCTACCCTACTACACTTTTCCTCGTTTTATACTAGTATAACCTCATTCCCTTCAAAAGACTAGGCATTCCGGAATATAAAAACTCCTCTTACCATTAAAAATTTCAACAGAATGTTATTCTAATTCATTATTCATGTTATTAATTTCGTTGAAATTCTTAATTTACTTAAAAATTTGACTCAAAACATAAAAATTAACAAGTTAACAATGACATTAACTAAATTAATCTATAAATAATATAATTTACATAAATTTATTTATTAAGTGTTGTTGTTAAATTTATTGCTTTGTTAATAAACAAAGTGATAATTAATTCTTTTAGAAGACCCTAAACTTAGATCATATAATAATGTAAAGACTTTTAGCGAACTTATATCATTTCTTAATCCAAAAAACAACATTAATGTGTTCTCACAATTTCACCGTCTGCTAACAATATAAATGTCCATTACTCCGGTTGTCTTTTATTATTTAGGTCCTTTTCATATAATAACAATAATTCTTTATTAAATTTTTCTTTTTAATTTAAACTTTACCCAAAACAAAATACATAAAATAATACATGATAAATGCATCACCTTTAATTCAACCATTCACTTAAAATATTCATCTTTAAATTATTTCTTAATATTTTAAATTACAAAAACAAAAGAAAATGGTAGAAAAAAATCTCCATAAAATATAAATTTATAACTTTGAATCAGAAAATACAAAAACAAAATCAAAACCCATAATCCACGACTTAACGTAACTTCTTTTAAACTATAGCTTTGTTTCAGTTTTTTGTTTTAATTTTCTTTTATACAGCACGGTGGTTAAAAATTGGAATATTAATTTTAAAACCCAAATTGTTTTGAATTATATTTGGAAAAGTGACAGTTCTATTAATTTTTACTATAAAATATGATGTTTAAGAAGGAGGTCCGAATATAGATTTGTAAGGGTTACTAAGTTCATAGAAAAATAGAGGAACCTCTATTATGTTAGCGAATTAGAGATTTGGAAGTGAATTTGAAGTTCTTGACTCGAGAAACGTCAAAATATGATTTATAAAGTTATAATTCCCCTACAATGTCCAATAATGTTATTTAGAACAACACTTTAAATAATATTAATTATTTATAAAGTACATTGGAATCATTTTCAAAAGCTTTGGCTAAAAGTCAGAGAAAGCGTTCTGCCTTTTAATAGAAATTTAAATTGAAAAAGGTATTCTAGTTTTTTAATATTATTTTTATTAAGTTCGAGAGTAAAATAGAACGTTTTGAATTACTCTAAGCTTATATTTTTATTAATTTAGATTTAAAATTTTTATTTGAATTCAAAAGTTTTTCACTAAGTTTTTCATTAAATTTTCCGACTCCAAATAAAAAAGTTTTTAACCTTTAAATAGAATAAGTATGACATTAAATAAGAGTTACACCCTGTCTATAAAAAAATTTTGTATGCTTTAGTTTTTAAAATTTTTTTATTGTTCTCTATTTTTATTTATATTTGTTATTTTTATTTATCAATTGTCAACTTCATGTCAAAACTGTCAATACCAAACTGTGAAGTGAGAAAAATATCAAATTTATTTGTATTAAATTAAACTAGATCCTAATTTGGAGAACCATTGTTTTTTTAAAGAATTAAAAATTAAAATAATTCATTATTCAAATAATGTCCAGAATTTTATAAATTTATTAATTCAAAATAAAATTTTATCCAACAACTTTTGTTACATCTTGTCTTGTTATTTATCATTCACAATATTTTCTAATTTACTTTTTATGTCAATATTTCTTAACGGTATCTTTTTACCGTTTCAAATTATATTTTGTTTTCATGTTTTTATTTTTTTTTGTTTTTTTTTTTTTATTTCTATTCACTTTTAACTTTTGCTTAAAGGTCATCAATTCAATATTTAAGCATCTGCCACATTTTTATGTTGATTTAATAATGAGAAACAAAAACAACAAAATTGCAAGTATAAAATGAAATTGAAGAAAAACTATAATCAAATGTAAAGAAAAAAATCAAAAAAAAAATACTGAAAATGGAAAGTCGCGTTCTATGCTCAGTTTTTCATACATTTTCTTCTATTTTTGTATTGCTTTTCTCATTTTCATTTTTCCATTACTAATTTTCAATTTAATTTTTTGTTTTTTTTTTTCAATTTTTTTGTTTACAAAAAAATAACAGTAATAATATATTTTATTTATTATTTGTACAAAATAAATATTAGGATTGCCAACTTCACCTTTTAGTTTTTAATTCTAGTTTAATTCTAAGGTAAGATTGTCATATTTTACCCTACTTATTTGTCAAACGCTTTAACTTTTCGAATGTCTTCAAACAATGTCTTCTTAATAATGACCTAGGTATCGTTTTCAAAAACTTTTAAGGAAACTAATTTCTTTACGGCCTTATTATCTGTAGTTTTTTTCAAATTTAAATATGTGTAATAAAAATGAAATACATATTCAGTTTAAGAAGGAAAAGTTTTAGTACACATAACTAAATTGTAAGAATAGTTCCAAAAAGACCTCAAAAAAAATAACTTTTAATTAAAAGAAGATATAATGCACCTCACCTCAACAGGATGTAGCTAGACTTTAATTTTGTATATAACTAAAACAAAATATGAAAAAAGGGTTGGGTTCCCCAAAAAAGTCCTAAAGACAAAATTCCTAAGTTAAGCCTTTGGAGACTCAGATTTTGAAGATTTTGACTTTAATTATTATGTTCTTAGGAATTATGATTTTTGGCGATGTTGATTTGAGATTTTTGAATTTGAAAATTTTGTCTAACTGGCGTCTTTTTCCTTGGAAATTTTAGTTTTGTGGGGCTTTGTGCCGTTCCCCAAATAAAAATGCCTATACACTGATCATAATTAAGAACAGATTATAGAACTTGATTTAGAATTGACAAGAATCTTACTAGACTAATAACTATTGTTGTAGTATACATATTAGGTATACCGTAAATCAATAACTCATTATGCCTCCCGTCTCAAGCAAGATATCTCTGCAAGAAATTTTTTTTTAAAGCAAATGACCATAAAATTAAATGAATCTTTCATGTGAAAACCAATATTTTTGGATATAACATTTTTTTTAAAAAACAGATCTTACACAGAAATCTGGTGCAAAATAAAACCCCAGCCGCTTTCTGCGTTTCCAAGTTCTTCCAGGCCAACAAACTATAAACACCAACAATTCTTTTGAGATGGTAACCCCAATCCAATCTCTAATATATACAATTTCTCATTTTACCATCATAATCCTAATCATTATAGGTGAATGTAATATAGTGATAATAAAATCGTAATGGTATTTGATGGTCTGATTACGATCAAGTTTACGAAAAACAAAAAAAAAAAACAGAATTTCATTTATTTGTAAACACCCGCTGTTCATTCTTAATTCAGTTCCAATATGAAAATGGCGGTCATAACTAAATCAAATTTTATTATAATATATACATACATACATATACAAGTACACACATAAACAAAGTTATAAAATAGAAATAAAAATAACTGGTTATAAAAGAGTTACTTATCTACTTTTATATGTTTCTTTTAATTTTTTCTCTCTTTTTTTTTTGACTTTTCTTTTTCTTCAAAACTTTACCGTTATTTCATCATTTAAACTTTTGTTTTTTTTTTTTCTGATTCATTTCTAAAACTTTCAAAAAACACAAAAAAAAAAAAATCTTAAGTTCAACCGACAAAAACAGAATTGAAAAGAAAATAGAAATTTTTATTAGATAGAAAGGGACAACACACACACACATAAATAAAGTGAAAGAAGATGAATGGAGATAGAGAGAAAACAAATTTACCTTAATAGCATTACTATATACAAAAACAGAATATAAACTATACTAAATTACAACGGCATATCTAAATACTAACTAACAACTAACTGGATATAATTTGTATACTTTGAAAAAGAAATAAAACTCATAATTTGGTTTGTTTTTTTTTTTTTCTTTTTATTTTGCAAAAATTTCTCCTAATAGTAATGGAAGAAATATGAAAGTAAATTATAATTCTTAACTTTTACTATATATGCTATGCTTTACGAAGAAAGAGAATATTACAGTTATTATTATATTTTTTCATTTTACCGTTATTATTGTATCAAATTCTAGAGACTTTAATGTTGTTAATACTAAAAATAAATGCAAAATTCTTTAAATTTAATTCTATATTATTATTTTCAAGAATATTAAAATAAAAAATTTGTTTTTTGCATTTACCGTTATTTTCAGGGATGGAATTGTCAAATGGAAGAGGTTTATAAAAAAGTTAAAATGTGTTATCAATATCCCGAACACATTATTTTAATTATATTACTGGAGCATACTTAAAATAAATGAATATAGAATTCAAATACCAATATCTAATATCCGAACTGTCTTGAAGAATACCAATGTATTAAAGGAATGGAACTGTACGAATTTAAGAATACCGAACAAGAGGGGTAGAGTTTGCCATGAAAAATTGTTGCAATGAAAGGAATGAAGTTATATAACTGGCTAAATGAGACCTTTACTATGTATATTTAATAAATTAATTAACTTAGTTAAAAAGATCTAGTCTTGAAGAATACTAATGGAATAAAGCAACGGAACTCTATGAATTGAAGAATACCCATTAAGAAAGATAGAGTTTGCCATGAATATGTTACAAGTGAAGGAATGAAGTCATAGTACTGGCTAAATGAAACCTTTACTATATATATTTAATAAGTTAATTAACTTAATTAAAATGACCTAGTCTTGAAGAATACCAATGGAATAAAGCAATGGAACTCTACGAATTGAAGAATACCGATCAAGAAAGATAGAGTTCGCAACATGAAATATGGAATAAAGCTATAGTACTGCCTAAATGAGACATTTACTAAATATACATTTCACAAATTAATTAACATAATTAAATAGATCATAAACTTGGATTCTAGAAACAACTCTTGCTGGAGACGAGTAACGATTCCGAACAATGGTGTTTTAGATAACATATGAAAACTTAGTTACGGAAAATTGGTACCGGAAATGGGTATTGGTTTTTATCATGAAAAAATGTCAAAGGCAAAGAATTGATATATTGAACTCTAGTTACTTCTACAACATTCAATATATCAAAACTAGACACTAGGACAAGGACAAGGTGTACGAACATCATATTCTAGCCTAAAAAGAGTTGTGTAATTTATAGATAAACTATCTACTATGATATTAGATAGAGATTAAGGTTCAGAATATAAATTTTTAACGAAATGTGAAAGAGGAGAGTAATCGTTAATATCGAAGCTAACACTTGTAACCACTGACTTGAGTTTCACAGGAAGCAAAGAATTGCTAGTTTTATTGGATTTAGATGACTCTCAACGCAGTGGAAATTTGTTTGCAAGCCACGAAAATTCCTAAAATAAAGTTGATAATTTGAAGTTGGTAATTTTTTAAAGGTAAAGAAGATCAAAATAAACTTGAAAAAGATTCAACGTACATAAAATTACCTTAAAGCTTAGTACCACTTATAATTTAGTTTTTGCTCTATATTAAAGCTATGCAACTGAAATTGGTTTAAGAAAATTAATTTTTTTTATTATTATTATTATTATTATTATTAAATTTTTCTTTTTTTGCACAAATCAGTTATTAAACTTATAACAGTCCGAAATTGGAACTTTAAAACTTTTACTTCTTCGTTTAACATTTTGCTGTATACTTTTTAATAAATTCAAAATGATTCTCTTACCTACGTTCCATATATCCTGGATTTGTTTAAGAATTGCAAAAAAATTTTGTATTAAAGAAAAAGTTTTGTTTTATGAAAAGAAAAACGATTTTTTCTTTTTTTATTTTAACATTAATCTCAACGAATAGGTAATCTTATATTCCAATTTTAAGATACTTAGTAGCTCGAGGATGTACTTGAATATTGTGAATGTACGAACGGAAATGATTCTTTTTAAATTGAATAACTTTCTTTTTTTGAAACAGGTGGCACCATTAAATCGTCACATAATATGGCACAAATAAAACTATAGGGATATAGTAACTTTGATTCGCAACCACTAAAAGGAAGCGAGCTTCATAGAAAGCTATATATATTTTTGCTCAGTGTCACCTCCTGAGTCTCGGTCCGTCCGTTAGTCCGTAAACACATTAATCAAAAAAATATTGATGATATCTTGAATAATACTAAACTTTACTAATGACGAAAGTAAGGCGAGTATTGCAAATCCTCGAGAGGTCGAGTTCGGACCATGTGCTTCGGTTTAGAAAGCTTCCGATCGAATCAAGACAAACTAGATTGTTTTGTTCTGTTTGCTAAGTGTTCCTAAAAATGAAATGAATCTGAGATGGGGTTTCGTGTAAATGTCAATTAAATTTATAAGGTGTAGGGTGTTACTATACCGTTTTTCCATTACATGTTTTTTACTAAAAAATACCTCATTACTTTACAAGTTTAGGAGGAAGATTTTGAAATTTCAACATCAAAAATTCGTTCTTCAGTTCCAGATAACATTCTCTGTTTAAAATACAAATAATAAATAATTAAATTAGTGAACTTCGAAAAATGAAATGGGGTAAAAACTCAGAGCTAAACTGCAACATGAATCCAACCTTTCAGTACATGCACGAAGTGTCTCAGGGTAGTGTTTGACTTTAACCTCCAAAAGCACAGCACATTGCTAATTATGGATAGTCAAGGAGAAAGGAGGAAATTTTTTGGATAATTGTAAAAAAGGATGCCAATGTTTTTGGATCGGAATTATGTGCTGTACACGCTCATTCAAAAAAATTATATAGTAACGTTGCACAAAAATATTAAATAAAATAAAACTTAACTTTTCAGTTATATCATAAAATTTCTTTAGTTTATTTTCCTTTTTTTTCTACCACATTAATCTATTAACTTTACACTTGTCTACGTGATTTTGATTCTTCAGTTCACAGATTCTTATTCACCATAAAATCACATTGAATATTCTTAAACTATTAACTTCATAAATGACATTATTCACCTTTTTACTTCAAAATGCATTCACAAATCTCTTAGTTTATATTCCACCCCAAATTCCTTTGAATAAGTTATTTCAGTTTTTACAATTTAAAAACTTTTCAAAAAATTAAACATTTTAAACCAGTTTGACTGACTGATAATATATTATAGTCACAGTACTGTGATATGATAAAAAATTCTTAAGTAAATCATGGAAGTATTATATAAAATAAGGTGCATTTCAAATTATAGTAAGTACTGAAAGTCTTAACCTTAATAAAGAAATATACCATGTAAAAATTCAAATAAAACTTTTCTTGAACTTTGAACATGTCCTTGCTACTCTATTTTAAACTTTGATGTTGACAGATTTTCATATATTAAACGTTTATTTAATTTATTTCAAGGTTTTGAAATTAACGGGAATCGATGCTAGAGCTGAATATACTGCGTCAATCTTATATTATATTTCCAATCCGAGGTTCTATGTTAGTTTCTTGAATTATACAGTTTCACTAAGCAAGGGTATTAACCTACTGTATCAATTCACTAATGATAAGCCTACTTAATTTTTTTTTAGAAACTCACCCATAGAAGATGTGGGAAACTTCATTAACCCGGGGAGCAAATAGCGAAAAATGGGGAGAATACGTAGTAAACAGGCTAAACCTGGCAAGAGCAGCTTTTGGCATACTATTAAGATCTATATAAATAGTCAGGACAACATCAAAACCTGCATAAAATAAATTCTCATACATCGCAGTGAATCTGACTGATGAACGAGCGACATACAAACCAGTTGCAGGTTTTCATCAAAAAAAGTTTACGAATTATATGAAAATCTTCTGGCCACGGAGAGTAACAAATGAAGAATTGTGTACAATAACACAACAAGAACATACACAGATACAGATAAGAAGAAAGTAATACAGATTGCTAGAACACATATTAAAAAGATACTCCATTGTCAAAGGGATATTAGATTGGAACCGCAAGGGAAAAAAGAAGAGTGGGCAGAAGTCAAATCAAAATCTCAGAGTTAGTTGGCGTGACTTTTTGTAAGCAAGAAGGAAGGAAAAACATTGGCAGAATTCAAATCAAAATCTCAGAGTTAGTTGGCGTGACTTTTTGTAAGCAATTTACTCCCAAAGGGAGTAAAAAAGGAGAAAAAAAATCCACCTTCTATACAACGTTTTGAAATATATCCACACTGTTAAGCTCACATTAACTTTAAGAAAATTTACACATCCACCTGGTTCTATTGGCCTAGTCAATTTCTATAAGCTTGTTTATACCATACGTACAATATATTTATTTCAGTTATATGGCATTCTATATCTGTGAGTTATATTATTCAATTAAATTATTTGTTTATATTATTATATTGATGTATTTTTTATTAAAGATAGTTATTAATTATTGTTTAAGCCATTAATTTAAATCAAATGGCGAATGGTAGGTAAGTCGAATCGAAAACCAGATAAAAGTTTTTTTTCCACTTTCACTGGGATTCGAACCCATGCCTCTTGCTAATATATCGATCATAGGCATTCTAACCATAATTAATTTCTATTCCATAAATCTTAGCTTACATTATTTTACTTCCATATACCAACCACTCAAAATTTTAAAAATTTCCAGTAACTTATTTTATACAAAAAACAAAAGATCCAATAACTGATTAAGTACAAGTAAACGTTGACTTTAAAACCCTACCATGATTTAAAAAAAAATTTTAAAATTATTATAAAAATATCATGCAATCATAAACAAATCCAGCGAATAAGCAATTTACTCCTGTAAATAAGTAAATCACTGGAAAGTAATCAAAATATAAATCACAAAGTCTTCCTGATATTCAAGAATTTCCAGTACAGGAAACTATGAATCAATAAGTTTATCTTGGTTGCAAATGAAGGATATATTATATTGATTGTATTTGACATATTATTAATTCAATACACCACCTAATTCTACTTCCTCTGTTGTAATAAAAAACTTATAGTACATGTAAGTTACCGTTATCTATTTTTCTTTTATATTTCCAATTTTCCCTCCAATACATTGTATATATGACCTCCCTTTTATATACTTACAATATACTCATAAATATTTTATATCGTTATATGGTGTCCTTTTTTCCGATTGTTCAGAATTAATAATATGATAAGTTTTAACTGATATTTTCATATTTTATAAAAAAAGAAAAACAAGAATGCAAAATATGTATAAAAAAAAATAAGGAAAACTTTTTACCCTAAGTGAAATCAAATGAACATCACGTATTAAAAAAAAAAAAATTTTATCAAATGAAAGTTTTTAACCCCGAACACGTGTCAAAACTTATATTATGAAGGCATATTAGTATTGAATATTAACTTCTTAATTTATATGTATATATTCAAAATTATGTATTTATAAAACTTTAAGAAAGTTGATGAAGACAAATCACGTGATTTCAAAATTTTAAACTCCAATTCCAAATTCGTTGTTATATGCTTTGTACTCAAATAGACTGTGCAGAGGCAACTCAAATTTGAAACATGTTGTTTTTTAATTAAAACACCTGCTGTTGCCTTTTGTATTATAGCAATTCTAGTAAATTATTGAAGTCCCTAATAGTCTAACACCTGTTTTAAAGAAATTAAACAACTTATGCCTCCACTCAAGATTTTCCAACGGTAAACAAGGAGGGCAACATATGCTCATTTTTACACAGTTGAGCTAGCCAGATGGCGTAAAACGGCTTATGGAAATTCGTTTGCAATACGGTTATCACGTTTATAGAACCACATTCCACCAAATGTGTTCCCCAAAGTTGATAAATTATATATGTACGGTTTAGCCAAATTGAAGAAGAACATTAACATTTTTTTTCTAAATTTTCCATCCAATTTTCCCCCATAATCCAGAAATCCCTAATAACGTCCATCATAATTCCAAATCCTTCGATATCGCCATCCCTGTAACCGAACTGTACATTTGTATCACAGTTTCTCTTCTAAAGTTTGGGTAAAAAGGGTCTGGTGTTGGTTGGTTAAAGTCGCACACTTCCTAAAAAAACATCGCACAGTTTCAATGGGTTGCTTTCGCATTTTCCATTCCCTCGTAAAAAAAATTAAAACAGGATATAGGATATAGAGATAGTTTTGGTATTTTAGGGTTCGTCAGTTACGCAGTGTGACTGTAGTTTTAGCCTTGTTTTATGTCCAAAACCTAGAGCGAATCGACATTGCAGTGCTGTTTTGATAATTGTTGATGAGTTTTACTACTATCGGGTATATCTATCATTTGTTCATCCAATTCTAAATCCTTCTATAAATTGTCATTTTCAATCTACCAGGGCGAATTGACTAAATGCTACATTGTATTTTGATCTAAACTTATTCGTTGAAAATTTGCTAGTGTATTTGTTTTTCTAGATATGTTTGAGACAAGCTTAATATGTCACAACATTTCTTAATAATTAAATCAAAAGCTAAAATCTTGAAATACATAATTTAAAAATTCCCGAAATCTTTAAACAAAAAAAAATCAGTGAGTTGAAAAGCACACAAGCAACAATTTTTAGTTTGTGACCCATCACTGATTCTTTACACCATATGAACTTTTGATTTCCAATAATTTTCTCAAAATTTCTTTAACTTTATATTCAACTATTCAATCATATTTTATTTCGCTTTTGTTAAGCTTTTTAAAGTTTTTCCTACAATCTATCAGAATCATCTCTTAAAAAGTTTTATACCACCCAGTAATATATCTATTAACCACCTGCCCACGTAAGCTAAATATTTTGAATAAGATATTTATTATTTTTGTTTGTTATTTTTTATAACTTCAAATTTCAAAAATTTTTCTCCTCAATTTTTCTGTTCATTTCTGGGAAGACAACAAGAACAACAAAATTTGAATTGGAAACTGAAAAGTTCTTCTGAATAACAACAACACTTAAGCATGATTAAAGTGTGTGTAAGTAAATTGAATTATCCTTTTATAAAAATATAAAACAAGAAAAATGAGATAAAAAAAAAATTTTTTTTTAAAGGATTACTTAAAAGAAAATAAAAAGGATAATAAGGGATATGTTTAAGTCGTTTGAAAAGCAAGGATAACAGATTTTGAAAGTTAAAAATAAATAATTTTTGTTTTTTTTTTTTTTTTGAATTTAAAAAAAAAAAAACTTTTACTTTTACTTTCTATTTATTATGTGCGTAAATTTAAATTATAATTAGGTACAGACTTCCTCAATTGATTATTATAAAACATTATATATTTGAGCAGTTAAGGGTTAAACATTATAATTACACCACTTACTTTAAAAGAGTACTAAAGAGAACTTTAATAATATTTAAACTTTTAAAAGAACGAAAGCTTCTTAGAAGCGTCATTCAAATGTTCTAATTTAAAGTTTGCGGATGTAATTCTTCTGATTTCTAAAGGCTAGTTATAAAACTAGGGTCCGATCATATTCTATTATCAGAAATTGATAACTTTTAGAGATTAGAAAAATATCTGAATAAATACAAAAATCAAGACAAAATCTAGAACGTTTTACAGATTCACACTAATGTTAAAATGTTTTAAGATAACATCAATGTTATAATAATTGAATGGTTTAAAGTTTTCTAAACACCTCCGGTACACAAATTGTGTTCAATTTTTCTGAATATTGGCTTGGCCCCAAACAAAGTAAAAAAAAAAATAAATATTATCTATAAATCATCAGCAATGCCCGATTGAGAGATGGCAAATGTTTGAAGAGCTCATAAAATAAAAGCAATCCTTTCAACTTCTTCTTCATTTTAGGACGAAAAAGTTTAAATAATTGCACCACAGTCTCAACTTTGCGGTTCGTTAGAGCAACATTTTTAGCCCACGATTTTCTTCCGCACCCAAAAACCCCTATATAGATACAAACAAACAAACACACAAACAAACATTGGATTTTATAAATATAGATAGATAAATATTATAACTACAGATACACAAGTTTTATTTTTGTGCGCCATCTATTATTGAACACAAGAGTTATTTTTCTATATATGTGTATTTTAATTAAATGTTATCTTATATTACGATAATAACTATTACGATATAATTATACAATTTTACGATATTTTATTAGATATAATTTGACCCGAATTAAATTAACTTAAATTAATTAAACTTTATATTGACAGACCTAATTAAAAGATTTTCAATAAATTAGTAAATTTCTGCTTTTCCATCTCATAAAACCTTATCACCGAAATCTAAAGGAACCCTGTATATTATTTTGGAATTCTTAACAACCAAAAACTCAATTGAAAATCAAATAAACGACATAAAAGGGGCTACAAAAAAAAAGAAAGGATTTATTAAAACCAAAAAAAAATTGGCTTTCAATTGACTGGGAAAGTTGAGTTGATCTAAGGAAAACGAAAAGGGGTGCGTTATAAGTGATTGGAAAAAAAAGTTTTTCGTTTTACATAGAATATTTTGACTGCGTTTTAAAATATTAAAATTATATTGAAATTGTTTTATAAAAGCTTTAATAGAATAAATTGAAATTCAGCAAGAAAATTATTACATGCCAAAAAGAAAGTTTTTCGAAATTATTGAAAAAAAACCAAATTTGATTTATAAAGTTAGTGTTGTTTTAGAGCGGAAGAGTTTGCTACTTCAGATATTCTCCAGTATTTGATGGGGTTGGAAAATGTGGGGGAAATACAGGACAATAAAAATTTATATTAGGAAGAATTTATAGAATCTCTTAGAACTTAACTAAAATATCAAGCGAAAGTCATAAACGAATATTCGTGTAATATTAATCAATATTATTTATAAAATACTGCGTTGGGCTTTATTTACCCCATAGTAATAAAATTTTCAAATTTGTTAATTGAATAAATTACAAATGAGAAAAAGCCCTATACAATCTAATATTATGCAGTTGAATCATCAAAATTATAAACTGCTATTGAAAAATTGTATTTATTTAATGATTTTAATTTTTTTAACCCCTTACGGCAAACGAATGGTGTCAAATTTTCCTGCAGATTTGTTTGGCTCTAAAAACTATACTTCTAGATTTGATCGATTTTATTGATTGATTTTGCTCAAAATTTCCATTGTATAAAAATTCAAACTTTGACTAGGAGGCAAAAAAATTGAAAAAGAAGCGAATTAGGATAGAAGAGGATAGTTGAGTTGTAGGTTAGGAACGAACTTATATTGGTTCTTTTTAAAACGTTAATTGCACAGAGTGGCGCAAAACGACCGATATGGTTTGAATGTTTAATAACTTTTTTAATTTATTTATGTTTTTTATTTTTATTTCAGAATTTTGTGAAGATAACTTAGGGAATGGGAAATGGTACTGTACACAACAGAACAGCGATCAAAAATTACGGAAAGTTATGGAAAATTTACTGGAAAGAGCACGAATGTGCGAAGCCGAAAGTGGTCAATTCAAGTAAAAATATTCCCCATTAGTATACTGTATAACAAAAAAATTATAATAATAATTAACCAGTAAATAAAAAGTTAATACACATTCAAACCATACCGGTCGTTTTGCGCCACTCTGTGCAATTTTTATTTCAGAAGGGAACTGGTATATCAGAAGGGAACACATTGAATGGAAAAATTTTCCATATTTTAACAGCTCCTACAATAAATGAATTCCCATGACCAGTTTTAAACATATAAGCGCTTGAGTTCTCCCAAGTGTTACTTTGAGATTGTTTAAAAGTGCGCATTACTGATTTCAATTCAATGGAACAATTGGCAATACCTACAGAATATATATAAAATAGAGTAATGTAGCCTGGACAAAATGATCAATAAGGGAAAAGATGAAAAGATAGTGAAGTTCGGGAAGCGCCAGTATATATGTGATACTTATACTCCATCTTTTTTCGTATGTAGACTTTATAGATATAGTATAAATTGGTGGTAGAAAAATAAGCTTTACGTCAGGAGAGAAACCCAAATATTTGGCAGCTTTTTTTTTTAACTACATAACTATAACATTTTTTGATTAAACTGTATATCTTAAATGTTAAGGCTTGTAGTATGTTTAGACATACGAAATGTATGAAAATATTTATTCTGTTATAACGTATTATTAAAATCAATTATAATAAACTTGGTTCTTTATTTAGATTTTAATTCTTATAAATTTTTTTAATTTTAATTAAATTTTTCAAAGTTTCGAAGCTTAAAATACAATTTTCATAAATTTACTTAAATCTGTTTTTTTTCGATTTTTATGTCTTTTACTTTGTCTGGGCTTATAGTTTTCTTAGTCTTACTTTATTTTCTCTTCATCTTTTTTCCAGTCTTAGATTTTCTTTAAAATTTCATTAGGTACCGAAAAGTAGATTATAAAAAATCTTAAAGTTTTTAAATTTTTAAAAAATTTTTTATTATAAAAAATTTTGAAAATTTGTCAATAATTTCTACAAAAATGTAAAAAAAAACTAAAAACTTTATTTGAACTATTTCAAAAATCTCACCTAGACAAATTTATCTTTCCTGAAACTTATCATCATCTTTTGTACATACAAACGTGTGTGTACATAGCAAAAATAAATACAAATCTTTTGATAATTATTACAAAGTATTTTTTTATCCTATCAACACTTACTTTTTATCTTTTGGATTCCATATTCTAGTTTTTTAGCACATTTTCAAAAAAAATTTTAAGAATATGCCTATATAGTTTCACTCTGTCCGTCTGTCTGTCCGTATATTTGCTTTTCCACCTTTTGAAATAGATAAAAATAATTTCATAGAAGAACTTTTTTCTGTAGCCCCATCCGTTACTGAGCTGCACCCCCCGAAACCTGAAAAAGCCGTTTAAATTGTTATAACAACAGTTCTGTTAGGTTTATTTTAAATATTAAAACGGTAAATGACAGCCGCCTTTATAAGCTTTATAAATTTTTGAAACGCAAATTAATAAAGTTGCCATACAGTACTAAAATTTACAATTATGCAAAGCTTATTTTTTGCCAAATTTTTGGTCTCTCATATTTTGTGAAGAAGTCGAAAATTGAAATTTTGCGAATTTTAAAAATCTGTAACTTGAATACCTGTCCAAATTTTTTTCAGTAATATATTAAATTCACAGCTCAAAGACGATATATAATAAGCCTTATACATATTTTAACATATGTCAAAGGCTTGTCCTAATTTTTAGAGTGATAAAGCCACAGCTCCCCCAAATTCCGAAAAAGCTCTATATTTAAGTTGTTATAACACAATTTTCTCATAAGGTATATTTTCAATTTAAAATCTGTAGAAGATAGCTATACTTTCAGAAGCTTTATAAAAATAAATGGACTTAATGTATAGAGTTGCCATTCAGTGCTATTAGTGCTGGCGGTTATATCATGCGAAACTCAATTTTTGCAAAATTTTCCCAAAATTAAACTCAGTATCAAACACTATATAATTTTGAAAATGTGCTTTTTTAAAACCCTTGGTTCTTTTTATCACTACAGTTCATATTAGTTTTATTATTATATTATTTCGACAAGTTCAAATGAAAAACTTTTATTTTAGATGTGTAAATATTTGTATGACCCAATTTCAACTTAACTATAACTAATATTTGCAGAAAGGAAAAATTTTGTTATATTGACAAAAAGGAAAACTTATTTTTATAAACTAATATTGAAAGAAAATCGTAATCTATTACTATTTTGTGAGTAAAATTTAACACACATCAATATTTAATAAAAACAAGTGATAAAAGAACCAAGGGTTTTCAAAAAAATACTTTTTAAAAATTACACATTGTTTCAAACTGTTTCTTTACGATCATATAATACCTTCGCCCTCCCAAAATTTTTAAGTTCTAGAAATTAAATTGGGATGCAACAATATTTGGATCTTCTCTTAGAATTATTTTATAATCTTTATCACTTGCTAAAATAAAATGTTAGAGCTCTAATTTTTGAATAATATTTGAAAAATATTTAGAGAGCTTTTCAAATTGTGTAGACTGCAGGTGTTTAAAAGTAGCAAAATATCAATTTTTGAAAAATTACAGTTCCCCCACGGTGGGTGTGACAAAAAATTGACTCATAATAAAATCTGAAGATTAAACTTCTTCCAAAATTTAAAAAATTTTACAAAAATTGAGTTTCACATAACAGTAAATTTTAATACCGTATGGCAACCCTTTTCATGTATTACATTTATTTACATAGTTTATGAAATCAGCTGTCTGGTACCGTTTTCAGACTTAAAATATACCATGTAGCCCTTTTATTATGACAGTTTAAATGTAGAGGTTTACACAACTTTAGGAGGCTGTAGCTCCATAACGAGTGAGACTTGAAATTATTTTTTTTGCGATATCAATGCTTAATTTCCAAAGGTACAAAAATTTCATAGTCATATGGACGGACAGAGTAAAACTACATGGGCACATTTTTTTCAAATTTTTTGGAAATGTGCTAACAATTACACTTACAAATAAAAGAAAGATTTAAGTTGTATGTAGGAAGCTCAAAATTTACATATGTTCTACTTAAGAAAAAAAAAAGAAATTCGATAGTTATAATAAAAATCTTCAAGTATTGAATAGGTATGGATTTTAAAAAGAAAATTCAAAAATTTATTTGATTCTCAGTAAAAACAAATAGATCTTTAACAAGTTCAATTGAAATCGGATAGTGTTGAGTGTTGAAGGAACTATGTTAAAAACTTATAGTGTTTTAGAACAATTTCTGGAACAAGCCAATTAATTTTATTCGTTGTAATAATTTATATTAAAGGCTGTAAGTTAAGTCCTGCTAATAATTTTTTTTTTCATTCACATGCTGGAACAGAAGGGAATATACTGAACTTACTATGCATTTATATTTAGAATTAATCTTAATGAATTTTAATACAATTGATACATGAAGTAGAACTGGAGTTTCTAACATTTCTACTTTTCAATTATAATAGTTTATTGTAATAGTTTTATATTGCAACATTTTTATATTTTGAAATACGCTATTTCTGTATCTGTGAGTTATTTTATATGTTTGTGTTTAAACGCAAAGGAAACCGAATCTCTTGAATCAGAGGTTGTCACTCTAACAACTGTGTGAACCAGTTTTTGATTAAAGTAAGAGAAATTGATCCTTCAAAAGGCACTAATAAAATCTAAGTCCCTTCTGTGTTGTGAGGCTCTTACTCACTTATCCACACTACATTTTATGAAAAGTAAAGATGTTACAGAGATAACAATGGATATTCTATTTAAGTTCAGAAGCTTTAGCCTAAACAAAATAATCAAAATTGTCGTTCGAAAAGATGCAGAGCAATATTTTGATACTGAAATAATGATTATATGTATTGATTATAAATGAAAAGATGGAAGAAGGTCAGGTACAAAATGTATAAATGAAGGACCTAGAACCAAAATTGCCTAAATCTGTAAAAAAAACTTGATCTTTTTTGCATAAATCCCATAAATTAGATTTAAAATCGGGCTGTGTACTTGAAATGGTCAATTTCTGGTTGCATCTGTGGTATTTTTTTTTGTTCCACACCATGTTTTTAATTCATGTTAGTACCAAGTTGCCTTAGCCTTGTGGCATTTTTTTTTAATTTTTTTTAAATTTTTTTTTTGGTAGCCACTTTGGTTTTGAGACCCTTAAATATTATCATATATAAATCCAATAATTGGATGAAGATTTTCTAGTAATAATGTACAAATCCATAAATAAATAAAAACAAGCATATCTTTTAGTAAAAGACATTAGTCAAAGGCATAAAGAAGAGGTTGCTTAAATTTGCATTCAAATAAACATCAGTTCAATAAAATGCTTGCAAAACTAAAACCATAAAAATATTGGATTCTCAATATATGTATATTTGTCTACACATTAGTAAATGAAACTTTGTATACACTTTAAAAAGTAAAATTTTCTAAAAATTTTTATTTTCTAACAAATATAACAAAATATCTGAAGATAAAAATTGTAAAATTTTGAAATTTTTATAAAACAAAACTTTAAAATTTTTATGAACTTCTATTTTTTTATAATTAAAATTAAAGAACATTTAAGATACAAAAAAAAACAAAAAAAAAATTAAAAATATAACTAAAAATTAATTCAAAAAATTTTATAGTAATTGAAAAACTTTTGTTATAATTTATAAAAGTTTTTCTTGTACATTTTATGCAAAAAAAATAAAAATATAATAAAATTAAATAAAATAAGAATTATAAAAAAAAGCTGTATGCAGAAAGCGTTTTATCTTAGAAAATAAACTAAATAGTAATGAAGTGCTAAAATTGGATTTACGTGTTAAAAGAATGATGTTTTTTTTTTATTTTGGCATCAAAATCTGATTTTAAAAATATTTTAAAAAATATTTAATTCAAATTAATAAGTTTAAAAGCCTATAAATGTGCTTCGTACAATTCGGTCTCAGAATTAGTTATTAATTTTTAGTATGTCATGTCATCGAATTAATTGTAAATGTTTATTTATATTAGAGAACCATTCAATGAAAATGTATGACTCTTAACTTTATTTTTAACGATTCATTTACCAATTTATCTATAGAATTTTTTACTTAACTAATGAAAATTTTTTGTAATTGTCTTGTACATTTAAATTTCAAAATCAAAAAAAAAGATGACGAATCTATTAGCACAGAGTATAATGATAAAAATTAAATTTATTCTAAATCCATTAAAACTTTCATCCATTTTAGAAAATTTTGAACAATTTATTCCCATTAAATCGATTTTTAAAAATAGATATTTAAATATCCTAAACTTGCCATAGCTTAAATATTTAGTTACTTAAGTAGGACGACAATCCATATGTTTTATTCTTAAATATTTTTCACAAAATTGTTATAAGGCCCACTTCCTCAAAATATTCTAAAACACATTCAAGATTCAAAATAATACGATTTCATTGGTGCCCCCAAAAATATGCAATAATTTTGCAGGAGCATTTTTTTGGCTGCTCTTTCCAGTTTTTCTTGATTTTCATTAAATTCCTTATTTCTTAATACATTTCATCAAAATCTGAACAATATAAGCAACGCTTTATATTTTCGGCTCGTTTATCTGTTTTTGCACAAGGCCTTTTTGGCTATAGACTGGTTCGTTGACTTGAAATTTTGCACATAATTTGCCATAAGACTTAAAGCTTAATTCTGAAACAGCGGATTGTAAATCAAACTTCATAATTAAGCAGAACAGAGTTTTGTAAACTGTGGATATCTAAATTTTCCACATAGGACCCAAAAGAAATTATCAAAACATTTTTTAATAACGGTGAAACAAATATTGTTCCCGTTAACTCGTTGCGGGCAAAGATAATATAATACAGCTTTTTAACATTCCTCTTGTTTTAAAAAAAAAAAAGTTTTCAAAACACTTCCAAAATCGAATGGTTCTACCGCAGTTAAATATAAAAGATTTTCAAATTTCTATATTGAATTTTAAATTATTCAAATTGCATCATTCAAATCACAATCGTGAAAATTGACAAAATAAAAATATCAGATTTTTTTTTTTTTATTTTAAGCTAAAAAAAAACACCTGAATCGATTTTGAAATCAATTTTTATTTTAAGGAATCAGGTATTGAAAAACAATAATATAAATATTGTATATCTGGAAAACTAATCTCAAACGCTTTTAAAAACAATGAATAGTACTTTTCCTATTTTCCATTTCCCATAAAATGATTGAATATAGTTGAAACTTAAAAAAATTAAATTGAATTTTTATTTCTTAGAACAAGTTTTCCATTTTATAACAAAACTGTTTTTTTTTTTGTAAAAGCCATCATCATCCAATATGGAAGATGAAAATTTCAATATGGAACTTCTGAAACATATTATCTTAAATTGATTCAATATATACCTGCGATGCACTTTTCTTTGAAATGATTACTAGTTACACTACATTATATTGTATTTTGATACTTGAAGTTCTTTAGGAACAACAAAATAAAAATTCTATTAGAATGAAAGCAATGCAGTTTTTTAATAGCCAGGAATTGCATGATACAAAATAATAATAATGCATTTCTTATAAGTTTCATGTGGTGAATAAAATGAGAAACTGTACTTGGTTATTGCAAGGTGGAGAATGTAAATTGTTATGCACGTTTTCACAGATTATATTAAATGTATATATAATTTATATATATTTTATGTATATAAATTTTAGAGTATTACCTATATAAATTATATTTTTTAAAATTAAAATCATAAATTTTAACTGGATTCAATTGAAAAACCACAGAAATAATATTTAATTTTAGAAAAAACAAAACAAACACTTTATCCAGAAAAATGATTATTATTGAATTTTCATTTAATAAAAATCTTATTAAGAAATACATACACAAAGTATTCATCTTTGCAACAAGTTGATAATGTTTAAATAAATTGTGTGTTCATAAACCGCATGTATTTCCAATTATTTTGAAATGAGAATACATGGAAAATTAAAGGTAAAATTTTGTTATAAAATGTTGCATATAGATCTTTGTAGTTATATAATTGAACATAAATTAAAAATCAGCTTCATGGGTCTAGTACAAAATATTGCCGGACAGAATCTCGATTTTACAAGATCTCGTTTCACAAAAACTCGTTTTAGCACATTTTCAAAAGATTTTGTTAAAATGTGCCTATATAGTTTCACTCTGTCCGTCCGTCCGTCCGTCCGTCCGTATGTTTACAAAAACTTTTATTTCGTTTGAAATAGAGAAAAGAAATTTTAAGCACGGGTAGGTATTGCAAAAAAAATAATTTCATAGAAGAATTTTTTTCTGTAGCCCCACCCGTTAGGGAGCTACAGCCCCCCAAATTTAAAAATTTTTATAATTATAAATATAATTATACAATATAAATTTGCTAAATTAAACGTTGACATTGAAGCTCCAATATTATATTTCGATGAAATACTCAGTATGATAAACTATATAATTTTGAAAATGTCCTCGGTTTTTTCATCACTTGTTTTTGTAAAAATAAGTTTCTATTAAATTTATATTTTTTTTAATCAAATGTAATAAAAGTTGCTAAAAAATATATTTATTTTAATATATAGAGTTACCGCCCGAACCCCTACTACATAAATTATTGAAACTAGATTTCGCATCCAATATTAAAATCAAAAAATATTAATTTGCATACCTATCTCCTACAAAAAATATTCCCTCCGAATTCGGAATCTCACATTTTCATAATTATATCCTAAATAAAATCGGTCCTGAATTTGATTCCAACTGCAAAATCCGTCCTGACAATACTTTTTACAAATATTCGTAGGCTATTTTAAAGTTAAGGCAAAATAAGAGAAAAAATAAAATTTTGTCAAAAGTGATTTTGTTAAACGTGATTTTAAATAATGGATTTTATAAAAACAAATTTTCGTCCACCGATATTTTGTACCGCTCCCCAACTATATGTTATGTAGAATATTGGGTTTTTAAGTTTTAGGTTTTTAAAATTTTTTGAAATTGATTTTTAGGTAAATATAATATTTAACAATTTATAAAATTGTCTGCTTTAAAAACGTTTTGTAAAGTAAATCATAAAATATATTAATTATTTATTCGATTCGACATCCCCCGTACGGGTAGCATGTTTTTATATTTGAAGAAAAATTGATAAAAATGTAAAATCTCCTTGGTTACCCACTAACAGCATAAATCAAATTAAAAAGCAGTTTTTTTTATTAATCTCTTCTTTTGCAAGGTCTAAGATTTTGGTTTTATTAAGATAAACATGCAATCACACAACATTTAGTAAAGAAATACCTTTAATCCAGTGAAATAAGACGCTGGGAAATAAAGCCTTCAGGGTATTAATTCGCATTCAATGACAACTAATACTCTAGGTTCATATTTCCTATATGTAATTGAGAAATAAGACCGCAAAATACGTGAAATAACACCCCGAATAAATCCAAATGCTATTTCTCTTTTAATTTCAATTTCGATATTTTTAGGTAATAAAACCCTGCGGTATTTATTTTATATATGGATTATATTCTTGAGAGATTTAAAAGTTAGATTCAAAAAAAGCGTATATATTCCCCTTCTCCCTAATTTCAAATACCTTCATTTCGAATACAATTCTAAAGTTTTATCTAATTTAAAACATTTTATTATCTTTTAGTTTAATCTTCGATTTTTTGAAAAAAAATAACACCTGAGGCTTTATTAGAAGAGTGAAACTTAAATAGAACTAACTCCCCGTGGTTTATTACTTAGGAGACTTTATTTCACAGGTTTTTTTTTGTCATGACTCCTGTATCAGTATTTAAAAACGAAACTGTTCGACATTGAAAACAGCAGCTCTATGGATATTATTTCAAATATATATACTTTCAAATATATATATTTTAAGTAGAACTCTGCCCCTACTTAAATAAATTATCCGTTAAATTACTTTGATACCTGAAAAGTTAAACCTTTACGCATTAATTGAAGTTTTTATTTTAGTACTGGACCCTAGCATTACTCTTTGGTAAGTTTTTACTCAATTAAAGAATTTAAAAAAAATTATTTTATCTAATAAGAAAGAAAAACATTCTCTACTTTTCCACTTAATTACTGCAAAAAGTAAAAATTAATTTTTTAATGAACATGCATAAGTACTGTCTACATATATAGGGGTACAAATATACAGGAAACTGCATCAAAAACTGAAATCATTTGAATTACAAAAAAAAACAAATTCAAGTATAACCATAACCATCTCTCTATGCAAGTTTTTTTTTAATTCTTTTGTTATTCAACAATCTGGAAAATTTTTTTAAACGCATTTAACCTCAAGAATTTTTTTTTTTAGATAATTTATACTTTGGAAAAAAAAACTTATTCATACGTGTCTCTAAACAATTTTTATTCTCACCTGTATCAAAGCTATTCTAGGTAGGAAACAAACAATAGACAAAAAAAAATTCTACATTAGACATTTTTTTCAAAAAGAAAATATGAAACAACTGAGAAGTTGTATTTCTATTGTGTAATGCCTTAAAAAAATGTTTAACCCGTATTATATTGAATGTCCTTTAATATCCTGTTTTAAAAACAAACGCAAGTAATGGAAAAATCTAAGGGATTTTTAGGAAGCAAATTTCCAAAATTGCATTGTTTAATTCAAAATATAATTTTTGGGTAAAAAGGTCTTTGGAAGTGTGTGGGAGGTACCTGTACTGGGGGAGGTACCTGTAACTCTAATACATCCCAAATTTTAGCGACATAGGGAAAGAAAGAATATCTTGTGACAAACTTCAAGTTTTTATTTTTAATAATTTCAAAAATATGTATCTACGGTGTCGGAAGGCGTGTGAAAGGTACCCGGACCACATCTCCAATTCATCTCAAATTTAATACATAAGGTATACAGAAAAGGAACGGGGCAGTCTTGCACTAAATTTGAAGATTCTCTATTATTATTGGTTTTCAAGACACTCTCCGTTGCCCTTCGGCCGTTAAGAAGCTTCCAGAATTCGAATATTTGGTTCGATTTCACCTATTATCCCCGACTCGCTTTTTGTCGTTATTGCACATCATTATTTTTCGAATGGGCAGACGGACGAACACTACTTAATCATCTCAGGAAGTGACGCTGATTAGGAATATATACATATATTATACATTTCTATATCAAACGATATATAAATTGTATAAATACAGACGGAAGGATGGAGTGAAAATATGTAGACATATTTTTTTCAAAATTCAGTTGTTGTACTGCTCATAATATAAAGATAAAAATGCATAATATGGGAACCTCTGTTATAATTTAAATAATAACAAAAATAAAAAAAAAATAAAAACTGAAAGAAAAGGAAAACCATTTGAATTCCTTTTGTATTTCAATTTATGTCATAGATAGTGTCTTTCATATTAATAACTTAACAGTTCTTCTGTATTTTTATATAATTTTTTGTTGTTATTTTATAAAAAAAAACTACAGTTCTTCTTCATCTTTATTGCAGAAATCCTATGTATCTTTTCATATGGTAAAGACACTAAAGATACTTGTATAACTGTACACTATATGAAATAAATAGAAAATTAACAAAGAAAAAAACACAATATGTTTAAAAATTATTACAATGTCAATTGAAAATTTACGGGCGGTAAATTTTAATGATATTTATTTTTTATTATTATTTTTTTAAATAAAATAGAATTTTCTTCTATTTTTTTACTTAAAATGTCGGACATCCCATGTTAACTTAATTAAAATACAAAGTTTTAAAATATTTCATTGTAAATAATTGGTATTACTGGATGCAGTGCAAAGATTTTATCAGGAAGTTTCGCAATATTAATTTATTTGTAATTTTTTAAAATTTTTTTTTTTTTAAATTTTGTAATTTGTATTGAATGCAAAAAATTGATTATCAGAAAAACCTACACCTGGAAACTAGTTCTTTTCATTCTATTTTTAAATACTTGAATATTTTTAATCATTTCGAAGCAGTTATCAATTTTACTGTCCTGTCCTGATTAAAGGAATCGGAATTTTATCAATGATAAATTAAAATAAATTACTAAATATAAAATAATTTATAATTAAAAGGCTTCGATTGATTAGTGTGTTAGCATTTGGATTAGGGAGTGCGGGGTGCGGGTTCGTTCCCCACTCGTTTTCATGAATTATTAATTAAAAAAAAAATTATTTTTCTTTACAAATCCCCATGGTAACCAAATTATAGAATATAATGATATGCATAGTAAAATTGCAGGTCCACATTGTTAAGGAAAAGGGCCCATCAATTTGCAAAGGCGTTCTATGCACTTGTAAATTCTTAATAAATAAATAAATATTTAAACTAAAAATTTTAATACTATAAAACGCACCTAATTATTCAGCCATTTGATCAACAGGCCTTAATTATCAAAAATTTCCATAATGGGCAATGCGCTAGTGAGTTCAAAGTAACTTAAATTATTTGGATAAAAAAATATATATATGTATATATATATAATAATAAAACCCCATAATCGGTGGTGTAGTAGTTAGGACGTCGGATTTTCAATTGAAGAATCTCGGTTTCCAAACCTTCTCGGATCATATTTATCTCATAATTTTTTATGAAATTCCTGCCTTACCTGAAAGGAAAAGAGGAACATTTTATGTAATAGGAAAATGTTTATAAATAAATAAATAAATAAGTGAAGTTCTAGATTAATAAATTACTAAATGTTCTTGAATTTGATGTTCTGTTATTTTATTCCATAGTTTAACTTAAATTCTCAATCAATTGTTCCGAACAACTAAATTGATGATCTACCATACGTGTGGTCTACTACCAAATTGTTTCCTTGTTATTACAAATTATAACTTTTTTTAATTGAATATTACAACTCTAATATTAAATCACGATCAAAATGTCGTACTTTAGATTTCTAAATATTTACTATCTATTAGTTTAAACTTCACATTCTTTATTATTTTTTATCAATAAATACAGAAACATTTGAATTGATGTTATTACATATTTATTTAACTAGATAATATACCTATTATTATCTATACCATAGTACATAAATAATTACATATATATTAAGAAGGAGTAGTAAATAAATTTTATTGAAGTTTTTGTTTCGTGTTATTTTGTTGCAGTTACAACAAATCTGTAATTGTACTTCTAAGTTTACTGCAACAAATTAAAAACAAAAAATTTCAAATTCATTTTATATAAAGTAATAAAACAAAATGTACAAAAAAAAAAACGATACATTTAATTTAGATTTCTGAACAATTAAAAGTGATATGGGCTCTAATAAAAATACATATGTAGAAAAAAATGGACATAAATTTTCTTATTTCTAACAATTGTAATTCAACTTAATCCTTTTTTAAGTTAGAAGTTTTTTAATAAAGTTTCTAAATGCACTTAAATTGTATAAATAAAGAATCATTTAAAGAAAGAACCTTTAATTGGCCTGTGTTGTTTACTTAGAAATTAGTGAAACCATCTTATAATTGACAGATGGTTTCAAGAGCTTCCATAATTAAATGACAGTTCTATACCCCCACATAAACTTTTTTTTACCACCTAAGACCAGCTGAAACTTTTGTTATTGCTCCTATGATTTTATACCGTTTCTGAATAATAAAATATAACAGTTTTACTATATAATTGACTTTTCAACGCAGTTGTGACAAGTCAAATGAACGACAAGAGAACTGTCAAAATTTTACAAAGATTCATTCTTAAATGAAAAAAAGTATTTTATCTTTTGAGGTAAATAGAATTATTTCAGTTAATATTTCATAAAGAGTGTTTCGACCTTCCACTCTATTGGACTGATTACCAGTCTGGCATGTTTCTATGTTATAGACAGCTTTATTTGCATAAGAATTGATAATATTAATAAGGATAGTCAAAATTTTTAAAATAAAAATAAAAAAAAATTAAAAATTACTAATGGCGTAGACCTAGAGTATTATATACTAACTGTGTATTCTACACAATAGACTCTGATAACATAATATTCTATTATTGTTTTAAAAGAACTGTCATGTCATTCTTATGAAAGCATCATTCTCACACAACTCGATTCTCTTCGATTTTAACCCTCTTCTTGAAAGTGTCAGTAACTTGTCAATTGTGACAGATGGATAATTGTTTTTTTTTATAAAAATTATTAAAATATATTTCTAATTTGAATTATTTACATTTTAAACAATTTTTAATACATTTCAATTTACAACATCAATAAAATACAAAACTTAGAATATAAAATGTATATTAAATGTATATTATATACAAAAACAAATATTAAAAGATATTTTTTTTTAAAAATAAAAATTAGAAAATAAATAAAAAAGAAAGGATTCTTTAAATAAAAACAAATTTTCTAGAATTTATTATTATGTATACATATACATTTTATACATAAATGATAAAGATACTCTCAAGGTTGCTTTTTATTATAAAAATAAGGATAATAAATATGACATAATATTATACAATATAAATATCTTATGATATAAGATTTATTTATTTTTTAAACAATATGTATTTATGTAATATAAATATATAATGTTGTATTTATATAAAGCTTAGTATGACAAATGTTTATTTGATGAGGGCAAAATGCATTTTATTCACTTTGATTACCGTAAAATTACATATTACACATTAAAAATCCTAATAATGTGTGTATAATAGTTACAAAAAGTTGTAAATAGTTACCAAAATAAAAAATAAAATATATTTTTAATACAAAACAAATGTTTACTATTTTTTTTTTTTTGTAATATTAGATACTATAGAGTAATTATTTTAAATTTAATTTTTTTTAATTATAAGATTTAGTTTGTATATAAAAGAATAAAATAAGTATTTTTTAAGATACTTTGGAGTAATTAGCAGATAAAAGAAATATTTATATGTAGATGCGTACATTTGTTTAGGTTCAAAAAGTATATTAATTTTTTATTTTAAATTTTCAAAAATTTACTGGAAGTATTTTTGTACATTATATTCTATGAGAAGTAAAAAACATAATTATGAACTTAAAAACTTAAGATCGCACTAAGGAGAACTAAACTCCTTAGTACGATCTATTCTTGAATATGGTAATATTGTGTGGGATCCGCCAGCATTTGAAATTCATTCTGATAGAATAGAATCCGTGCAAAAGCATTATCTTATTTGCTTTGAGAAATCAATATAATCCTAGAGATTATTCAATTCTGCCTAACTACTTGTAACTTTTAACGTCTTCAGAAAAAACATTGAAGTTCAGTTTTTAGTACATAATTTTAAAATAAACAATGATTGGATTAATACAATAAGCACTATTTATAATAAGTTTAAAATACTCATAGAACTGAATATGGAAAAAATTAATCAATAAACAGATGTTACATTACATCCAATAAAAACAGTCATCTTTTTTTAACACAAATTTTTATATACACTTTTAAACGTAAATTAAAATTAAAATTTCTTAATGACCTAAGACAATAATTTTAATTTTCAGTAAATACACGTATATATTTTACACGTCAAGTTCACATTATTTTATAATTTAAGTTACTCTTTTAACTTTATAAATTGAATTTTAATTGTGTTTCTGCTATGTATGCATTTTCTACAATTGATGAACAAATAAATAAACTTTTGGTTTTAATGAATTCAAAATTTTTGCATATAATGAAATTCCATGTTAATTCTAAGTTTTAGCTATAAGAATTTTTTTTAGTAAAAACCTTGTTTTAATTCAAAATAAAATAAAATATACTACATATATGTTCACACAGGAAAAAGGGTATTGGACATATTATATCTTTAGAACCAGGATTGATCATAATGAATTCCATATACAATTAAAAATCGTAAACAAAATCTTGATACAAAATACCTCTATGCAAAAAAAATTAAATAAAAATTTTTAAAAACTTTGAAAAACCGCAGATGTTCCATGGGCGAAGCAAGTTAAGTCTTACTAGCTTACCAGCGTTAGCAAAAACGGTTATCTTTATTCAATTCAATGCTCAGCGGATTAAAGGTGGAAAAATCTAATGTCATGAATCACTACTAGAAAAACCGTTGTTTTATTGTAAAAAATCTGAAAACTAGAAGTTATGTCTTAATATAAATAGAACAATTGGGATGTTTACGGGACAATAACCAATTGAGAACCATGGGCAAAATTTCGTATTCCATTTAATACATTATGTTGCAGCTGAATTAGGAAAAAGCTATTATAAACTTTACCTGTTCAAATTTCTAGTGTTGCCTAGGGTCAAAAAATTCTTAATAGCCATATTCAACGATCCAACTAAAGCGATCTAGTAGTTAAACAACCAACATAAATGATAAAGTTTCATGATTACGAAAAGGATCTAAAATTAAACTCGAATAGTGTTAATATAAGAACTGAGGCAGCAACACATTTGCTAACGCGCTACTTGGAGTAAAGAAATTGATTTATTTAGAAATTTAATTTGCTAACGCGGTACGAACGATTCTAAGTGGCTGGTTCAAAGGAATCATGATCTTTTAACTTCCTCGTTAACTTAGCTGTTGACATAAAAATTAAAATTATTTACTATTTAATAAATATTTTAAAAAGTTCGCAAAAAGCTCAAGATATAGCTGGTAGGGATTTACTAGAATTTTTTAATCAAAGATTAATTTTTTGGAAAATTATTCTCTTATAGAAACTTCTCTATGTGAACTATAATGGATAATCATTACAGTTTTTATTATTTATATTATTACTTAGTTTTTAGAAAAGAAAAATTTATCAATAGGCGTATGAATTGTAATTTAAGTTCTGCTTATAATAACTCTGATTCCCAAAGTTAAATATAATTTCCCAGAAGTTCCAAATTATTATTTAATAGAAACTAACCTTATTTTATTATCACAAAAATTTTAAATTGAATTTCATATGAAAATTATACGAAATTTTTAAAACATTACTTGAAAAATTGAAAATCAATCATAATTATTTAATTAATTATTTAATTAATTTGTTAAAAAGTTAAAAAAAAAATTTAAATATGTAGAGACTATTATGTAATGATACTTAATAATATTTTCAATTAAAAAGTTATAATCAAAAGTTAATTTGTAATAATCCCTTAATTGATATCAAATGAAAAATATTTATTTATGTTATTTTTATATTTATTTGTTTTTTATTATTTTACTTTATGATTTTATATTTTATGATTTTAATAATTCTTATGAATATTAGCGATTGCGAAATTATCTTTAATATCATGTACTATATATATATTAATTTATAGATTTAATATTATTTATATCTTCAGATAGTTTATGACAATTCAAAGCATTGTAATGAATCCTTAAGGGATAATTAATTTTATTATCTTCAATTTATATTAAATTTAATAATATAATGATAAATAAATTAATGCTATTAAAAAAAAAAAAATTTACAAAAGAATGTTCAATAATTGTATAATCAATTACATAAGTACAATATTAACTTTTTTCATTAAAATTTACGATTTACAAAAAAAACAAATGAACCTGATTAATTTTTGAGGTAGCCATCCTGTACTGTATAATTAATATAATAGAAGTATATAATTATATCATTTTGGAAAATGTATTTTAAACTCTCAACCTTCAACTATTCGACCTTAATTTAATCAAAATATTTAGACTGTAAAATTTGGTAATAGTTGTCGGACCAATTTAACATGTTCATACTACACATATTTTAAAACAAATAAATATGAAATTTATTTCAAATATTAACCAGCTTAAAACTAAAGAGGCGTGTTAAATTAAAATAATTTCAAAACTTTAAAATTAATTACTTCCACCTTTTAAGTTAAAAATGAAAAAGAGAGGATCGCAAAAAGGAGAGGTGCTTCAGTAGAATTTTAAAATCCTGCACCAATTATTTTTAAAATAATGTCTGATTTAATTTAAATCTTAACTATCTAAGAAAAGCATAAAAACTCAAAAGATTTCAAATTTGCTTAATACATAGGATTCTAATTTAGTAGGACTATTCCGGACTTTCAACTATTCAAAAATGGATTTATCCATTTTAATTCCTAACAAAAGTTCGTTTAATTTACATAATCCAAATAATTTAAATTATTTAACACATTCATATTTTGGTAAGTGATTTTATTTGGAAGTAAGCATTGTCACAAATTTCTTAAAAAAATTTAAAAATGTCAAAAGATGTCAAATAGTGTACCTCCATAATAAAAAGTATAAAATACTTTATCATCATGCATCAAAATATGTAAAGCAATTCAGTTTTACTATAATGCAAAATAGATCCAACCTTCCTCACAAATAAAAATTTTTAAATATTTCGTAAAACTATTAATTTTCAAAAATAATTAAAAACTTTTTTAATGTATACAATATTATGCTCTTAACTGTATTTTTTTTATACTGCACATTGAAATGTTGCTAATAATTTAATACAAATACTATAATACTATAAGCAGATTAACACATTTCCATGGTTACATTCAATTTAATTTATTTGCCTATATATGCATAATATATAATTAGGTAATACCTAATTGTGTACGTGTATATGTAATACTATTATTTGATAAAATGTCCTTTACAATATTTATTAAGATCAATAAATAAATTGATAAAGATAATATATATATATATAGATAATATAATGATTTATTCATTCTTAAACTTTTCATTCAGGTTACAATAAATTTCTTCAGGTTTTTTTTTTTTAATACTCAAATAATAATCAGAGCGTGTTAAGTAATTATTATTATTTTAATGTAATAATGTAATATGTATAATTATAAACTTAAATATAATATAATACAATTTAAAATCAAAAGAAAATTTATTAAAATTATATTAACATTTAAAGCTGATTATTTCAATAAAGAAAATAGTAATTTATTTTATTAATTTTGTTAAGTTATTCTAAGCCACATCATATTTATTATTAAAAAAAAATTTTCTATTATTATTTTAATTAATTATTAATGTTAAACCTGAAAGAAAGGCCATTAAGGCATTTAAGAAAAGTAAACGTAAGTTAACAGTGCAGACTCTACCCTGCAGTATTAATTGAAAACTTTGGAGATTGTGTAAATTCTTAATCTTGAAGATCATGCTGAAGCTGGAGGTACCAACTTTTGCTTCTTAATATATAATTATTTCTGGACATATTTTTTAAGAAAATCCCCGGTATAAATTCTTCGACTAATAAATGTCAAATTCGTTATAATTAAAAACTAATTTTACTTTCTTTTAAAACTTTCTTTGGCGGGTGAAACAAAGTCGAACGAAATAAAGCCGATTCAACTTTATTACCAAAAATAATTGAAATAAAATCTAATAAGCAATTGATTTTAAATCTAACTCTTTTATCTTTGCTAATTACAAATCTCGTAAAAATATTTTGGAAAAAAATAGAATACGTTATTTTGAGCTCACCTTTAAGATTTTTCCTTATATACAATAACTCAAAAACAGGTAGGGATAAAAATATTCAGGAAAAGGGAAATACCTGATTTTGTACCTAACTCTTATAACAGAGTTACTATTTTTTTCAGAATTTTATATACTACAAGAAATTTTAGAGCTAGTTACTAAATTTGGGTAACGCCCTTTTCGGAACTATAAACTGAGTTAATATTGAGCTAATAATATAAGAATTGAATTGAAAATCAGGACTTAAGTGTACAGGCCGGTAAAGTAAGTAAAAAAATTCTTTTATGTTTTCATTAGCCATTATTTAGCGCTAATCTTTAATTTTATTACCTAAAATTTACAATTTTTTCCCAATTTATTGCCTTGTATATTGCACAGGCCGGTATATTAAAATATCTTTTCGAATAGAATAGTCAACTTTCCTAAATGGAAAATTAAATTTTGTCCAAACTTTGCCAGAAATAATATCCTTGAGAAGAAAAAGCTTCATATGATTTACACTTAAACTGAATATTGTTTTTAATTAATTTTTTTAATATTCCGGCCTGTTAAAAGGACATACAAAGCAATGCTCAATTTATAATTGTTTTCTAAAATCTACTTTTAAAATCAGCTAAATATTTTTAAATTCTTATTACCCCATGAACTTGGATAAGAATAAATGTCGACTTTTAATTAATAAATTTTACTTATCAAAACACTTTTTTCTAGTTAATCCTTTATTTTTCTCAGTAATAAAATTCTTTAA
Source organism: Dolichopus griseipennis (assembly GCA_963082915.1). Classification (NCBI taxonomy): domain Eukaryota; kingdom Metazoa; phylum Arthropoda; class Insecta; order Diptera; family Dolichopodidae; genus Dolichopus; species Dolichopus griseipennis. The sequence continues at coordinate 19,719,762 of OY720441.1, read as the reverse complement.
CAAAATTATAATTTAAATTATTTTATTTCAATTTTTTTATTTATTATTGTTAGAATTTTTGCTGATTACTTCAAAAACGCAGCATAAAATTAAAAATAATTTTTCGTAATTTTAAAATTCAGAATATCTTTAAAATTATTTTAAATCTTCAGAAAATAATCATAAAATGAGATGAGATAAGAAAATTTTCTTTTAAGTACAAAATGGGGTCAAAATAACCTTCAAATAAATCTTTCTTTTTTCTCATTAGCCATTAAAAGTACGTACTCTTACGCTTTTTACTTTTTTTTTTATTTTATTCTTCTTACGTAAGCATTTCATTTTATTCATTTTTAATGGTACTTTTCATTTTATTTCTTTAAATTTTTTTTTTTGTGTACCATTAAAAATTTCGGAATTTTTAGTTTTCTTAAAAAATATTTGATAACATTTGAATATCCTGGTGCCTAACCATGTACGAAATTCGCATTGCAATTATTTCCAAACCGAAGCTACGTATGGTACAGAAAATGATTCCATCTAGGACCAAAATATGTATTATAAGTATGACTTGATTTGCTCATAGTAATTCAAATTACAAAGTATTTCTGAAGCGAACTTGTTAGATGCGATGCGAATATTTTACATCGGTTGATGAGATTACTTGAGTACAAAAAAGTTAAGCAATTCTAACGAACTATCACATAAAAAGCATTATTATTTTTATTCCATCCATAAATGTAGTTCAAAGGATATGCTAAATTCAATATTAAGTTTGTTAAGTTGTAAAGGCGGTGAAGATATAGACTAGATCGGATCAAATCCGAAAAGTCAATAAATCTCAAGGTATATCTGTCCGTCTGTCCGATGATCCGCATGTTTTATAACCCTATTGAGAAATTGAGCCACTTTGCCCAACGAGCTCAATTAACTCCAATAAAAATTCTCTTTTAATAGTAGCATAATCCTATATTTTATAAAGCTTCGTATCTCAAGTTAAGTCAAAATTAGTTAAGTTAAATGGGAAACACCTGTCCAAAATAGAGTTGCTGTAGTGGAAGAGTTTTGACCATCTCAAACTAATATTTTCTTTTGTGCATAACCCAGAGTCTAATAGTTGTTATCCGAATAATAATATAAAGTTTATAATATGTGCGAGTGTGTATCCTAGAGTGGACACATTCTAGTCTGCTTTCTTTTACGTTGTTTATGTTTTTTATTTTAAAAATAATTTCTTTAGTCGCTTTATAATAAAATTTTAAAAAAAGATGGGCAGAAGGTTATAAAAAGTTAAAAATTTCAAATTTAATAACTTTTGCACTTATGCCATTTGCGATTTCTTTCAAATGAATATATGCAAAACGAATATACGAGTATGATGCACTTCCTAACTCTTATGTTTACTTCATTGATTCTATTTTTTATGTGAAATCTTTCGTGCACAATAAATTTAGTATATATAGGTAAAATTTTTGGAGGCTCAAAATATTAATTTTAAATTATTTTAAATCCTTACTGAAAGCTAGATCTTCAAATTCGTGAAGGTACATATTGAAACAGAGGATTATATTATATTCGTGTTAATTGAATTGATCTTAATGAATTCAACATACAATTTAAACATAAGATAGTACTAGATCTCATAACATGTAGAAATGCCTTAGATTTTCAATAGATAAAGTTCTAATTTGTTTATATTGTAATTAAATTAATTGTTTATATTTTGAATATGTGTTTATATTGTAATTTTAATGATATTGAACTTAAAATTTAAAAATTTTGAAATTGAATTTATTCTTTAGAAATTGTTTAATCACACTTTTGTTAAAATTGTGGCTTTTGCGAATGACATATTGACATTTATTAAATACAAATTAATTTAGTAGTTTCGTGATAACCGCCTTAAATAAACCGATAATCTTAGGCACTCTTGCAGAAAAGATTGTATCCATTATGAAACTTTGTGCAAATCCTAATTGGCACTAAATTATGCCATATTAATCCAACTACCCTCACGTGACCAGCTAAGAAGCTGAAATATTAATTAAGCTAATTATAAAATTTCGCTAAGTTGTGATAGAAGGGCTTGCCAATAGGTCTAGCTTTATAGCTAGTACCTAACATTTACACAGAAAGGATTCCTTTGCTTAGCTTCGTTTCTTTAATTACTATTGTTGTATTAACTTTTATTATAAATTCGACTTTGGTTATAAAAAATCATATCATCTTATTTAATTGCAATAACTAACATAATTCAAAAAATATGATTATAAAATTGAAGACAATCCTCCCGGAATGCACCTTTAAAAAAAAAAAAGTAAAATAAAAATAATTTTTATCTCGAATATATTATTTCAAATTTAAAAATTAAATCATTTAAAACTTACTTATAAAACAATGCTACATAAAAAATGTTCTTGCACAACTTACGTTAAAATATTATAAAACATTTTTTTTTTTACTCATTACAATAAAATTAATTAAATTTTAATTTACTCATATTTAATATTATTAGTTTTTTTTAATTATAAAATAAAGGACTTTTACCTTCTTTAGTTTCTTATCCTTGCATATAATGTAATCGGTATTGTAACTTGTAAGTACTATAACTAATAATACTCTTGATAATTTTTGCATCCTTGGTACAGATGAGAATAATGCTAATAAGCTAACAAGAACAAAATCAAAAAAAAGAAAGTTGGAGAAAAAACTTTTACTAGTAGAAAAAAAAACAAAAAACAAAAAAAACTTTGTAATAAATTTACTTAAGAAAAAGTACTTAACATAAGAACTGAATTTTTTGAAGTTTATTTTCGTCAAAAAGATTGGAATATAAGTGAATTCTGCTTATACTTAACCTTTAAGGTCCTCGAGACCTTATAACTAGCTTTATAAATGTAACAAATGCGTTATAAGGATTTAAAATTAACACTTCTTAAGGATTTTAGCATCACACATTTTTGAATTAAAATAAAAATTGAAGTCACGGCAGCACTGTCTCTCTCTATTTTAAATTTTTCACATTCTTTTTTTTCTGGAATCTTCTTTATATGCAAAATAATTTTAATTGGTACAAATGACTTACCAAATACCACAATTACAATTGGTATTATATTAAAAAACTAAAAATTTATTGGGATCCGGAATCAGAGCGTTCAGATCTTTGCTCAGATTTAAAAAAAAAACGCCTCATATGTCAATACGGTATCTTGCAATTTGTCAATATGTCAATTTCAAAATGTCACAGTAAAGGCAAATAAAACTTAACAAAGGTGTTGTTTTAATTAAACTCTGTATATGTCAAAAAATTTATATTTAAGAAATTTTAAATAAAAAAGTAATATGACATTATTTGGGACCATGTAAATTCATTAGGTCTGAGTTTTAAAAATAATAAAATTACAGGTTTAAAACTTCAGTTATAATAGCCCTTTTTAAATTTGTGAAGAAAATTAAAGTACACTCGTTCTAGTAATAAAGTACCACGGCTATAACGGTACCAAAAACAAATGAAATTAGACATAAAGTCGAATTCAATTTGAGACTATTAATTTTTGTTTTTGAATATATGCTAAAATATGATAACTGGGATTATACTTTGTTATTCAACTCTTATTAATTCTTAGCACCAATTTCAATAATAAAACAAAACAAGTCAGTTTAAAACACCAATGATTTTAAAATTGAGCATTAAATTGTGACCCATTTTTGTAAATTCGGCTACTTTTATAATGTAAAAGTTATGAAAAGATCGAAACTTCTTGAAAAATATCTTCAACCGGATAATCGTATTAAAAAATATCCTAGGTATATAATACATATTTATGTATGTGTAATATTTCTCCGCTTTAAATCAAATGATGATAAAATTTTGATAATATTTTTTTTTTTTTCCTAAGAGAGGAACTTTAAAAAGGCACCTGAAATTCTCCATGTAGTTCGAAATTTCTATTTAACTAAAACAACCTTCCCTCGTAGCCTAAAGAATGGGATAAGCATCCTTGCTGCTTGCGCTGAAAAGCTGAACAAGACTGAAAAGTAGCGACAAGACATAAATATAAATGTCCATATCGAGGGTTGAATGGGCAACCCAAGAGTTATAAGTTGACTTCCTTCTTGAATTTTTCTAGATTATATGTTTTGAGATAATGTTTCCACAATTTGGAGGTGGTGCCTACATACCAGAGTTCTTGTTCAAAGCTCTACTGTATATGAATGAGATTGAGCTGCTAAACGTGGGTTACGGCGGTAGGGTTTGATTTTAGGCATAATATGGACGGACAACAACGTATAGACTTAATTGATTATGAAAAAATTTTCTGATTTTCATAAAATGTTCTTAAACAAATTGTTAAATTCCCTTCTGCTATTTCTCTCTCTGCCTTTCATTATTTTTGATTCTTCAAATTGTTATAAGCGAAAGAATTGAAACTTTGGAAAATTGGTTTATAAAAACATTAAAAACATCAAAGAAAATCTTTTCCCTTTTTTTTAACATTTATATATTCTTTTTAAACTTGATTCTCTGAATAATATTTAATGTGAATGAATTATGAGCAAAATTGCTCATTTATGGTTCCTTTTTTTTGTAATAATGGATTGTTCAACGACTGTCTTTCGTTTTTGATCTTGTTAAAATAATTTTTAAGTAATTATCGTCATGAAAAAAAACAACCTAAATTCATACATAGACTTATTATTAGCATATGTTTAAAAAAGTGGTTGTTTTTACGTGGAAATACTTGTTTTTTGAGGATTACATTTTTTCTTTTACTTTCCCATCACTCTTGTGTACAATGGAAAATTTTTAAATTAATGAAGTCTCATTTGAACTATTTATTTAATTATAAACAGTCTCCATACAATGTGATAAGTGAATGATTCAGCCTTTCGTTTTCAGTGTGGCAGGTATACGTTTTATATTACGATATAAACTATTATTGAAATAAATTATAAATTATATTATTTTTGTTGGTTATGATCCGACTAGGGTTTTAACCCGAGACAAATCGATTGAAAGGCTGACGTCCTAAATATAAAATCTGAATTCGATCGGTGGCGTAGTGGCACCGATCGAATTCAGATTTTATATTTCTACTATAGTTAAAAGTTAAAACATAATTTTCATAGTATAATGAATCTAACTAACATTAGGGGGGTAAAACTCATATTTTGTCAAATATAGGAAATTCAAATATATTCCCATTTAGGTAATAGGGGGTATGTCATATGCCTGTTTTAAATTTGCTGTATTGCATTTGACTAAATATTTTACAATATTGCTTTCTTATTTTTTGACTGCCGTTTTAGCGACAACGAACTCCTAACCAGACAAGATAACATAATCGACCTAAATTTTTTCTAAATCGCAAATTGATCCTGGAATATGATCTAATATTTTTCCAATTACTTTGTATTATATCATTTAACTCAAGGCAAATAAATTAGATTATAACTTTAACGCATGGAGCTTTTGTTGGTTTTATGTTGGAGCTCCGATAAGTGATAAGAGTGTCGATAAGACCATAGCGTAGAAAACCATATACATGATTTAAATAGAGGTTTTTATATTGGAGCATCGTTTTGGTCTTATCACTTATCGCAACTGCATCATAAATGCACTCTGAGGTCTATTTGTCATTAGAAAATGAAAAAAAAATTTGTTCTCGTTCAAAGGCCATAAGCTTTTTTGTACCCGTAAGACTATAGGTCTGTACGACTATACAAAACTTATTATAAATAAGAAGAGATTTAAATATTCTATATATGTATATGATATTCTGACTTAGGATTTATTTTAAAATTGGTTTAATTTATTTTTTTCCAGAATATTTGTAGGAATGCATATGAGATATTTAAGTGCATTGATATTTAAGGCAAATCCAATGCAGTCAAATGAAATAAAGTCAAATGATACAAAATCTAGTTAGTAGTTAGGTAATATTCTGTCTGAAAAATACTTTCTCTCATTTTAAATATATTGTATCTATTTGTACCATTGTACCACATGGACCCAATCATGGAATATTCTTCTCCTTTTATCTTTTTCATTCAATTCCAATATGTATATATATATATATATATATATTATTTATTTACATTATAATTGATTTAAACTTTTCTAAAAATAAAGCACAAAAAAACCCCCGTGCCCCTACTCTGAATTATTATTAATACTGTTTTCAAAACAATTTAAAAAAAAAAATTGCCTTTTTAAATAAACAAAGAAAAATGATAGAAAATATAATTTCGCACGTTTTTATAATTTAATCTATTTCTTTCTCTCTTTTTAAGCATATATTTATCTTTTTCTTTATATAATTCTAAACCACATGTAAAATTAGTTTGAAAAACATTTCATTTTTTTTCTTTTTAACTGTGAATTTGCATAAAATTTTCTTCAAAATATGAAAAAAAAAAAATTTTAAATTTAAAATTAAAATACATATTCATATTTTTTTTCCCAACAATGTATTTTCCTTCAATATTAAATTTCTTTTATATATGTATAGAAAAGAAAATCCTTTTTAATTATTCATGTATGTATGCAAAAGGATTTTCCTTTAATCCATATAATTAGTTCATAAGCGAACAATTTTCATAAGTTAAAATTACACATAAAAAAAAAACACAATTTTTTTGTAAAATGAAAAAGTTACTGTAAGTACTTAACTTATTATATATATATATATATATATATATATATATATAATTACTTAAAAATCTTTAAGATAATATATATATATACAAAATATATGTATTTAAAAGTTTTAAATTAAATTTTGTTTATTGAATTCAAGTATCTTTTACACAATTTTTTTTTTTTTTTTTGGAATTTTAAATTAATATATTAAAATCAAAAAAAAAACAACAATGTATGTAATTATGTATGTGTGTGTGCATTAAAACAAATTATGTTTAAGTACTTAAAAGTACTAAAAAGAAGTTACTTTGGTTAAAACAAAAAAAAAAAGTTTTATTAAGTATTATTCTAATATCAATATGCTATGAATTTTTGATAGATGCATATCATAAGATTTGAATTTTTAATTTATATGCTAAGTAAAAGTATTACTAATTACAATATTTAGTGTTTATCTAATTATTTAATATGAAAAGTTTTATTATTAGTACAACATATGATTTAAAGAGTTAAAATTTATAATATGTTAAATAAAATAAAATAAAAATAAATATTTTTTTCAATATATACTTTTATTAAAGTAGTACTAGCCCCCTAAAATGTAGAAAATAAAAAATTAAAGGTAGATCTTGGGAATTTGTTATTGTTTTAATATAAAAAAAAAAAGCTGGTATAAGAAACGGTTCTTTTAATGTTTGAAAACTTTTGAGCTTAAAATATTGAAAATTTTCATTAACCAAAAATTGATGGTAGATTTTTTGCATTTAAAAGTGTTTAAATATAAAAGTAAATTGCTGAAACAAGAGACAGTTCTTCTTTTTGTTAGTCTTAATCAATTTAAGTACCTACTTGTATAAATTTTAAATTAATGAACCAAAAATGTACGGACTGACTTACAAAAAAACCTTAAAAATTTTTTATATGAAACTGATCGTTCATAAAATTATTTAGTCTATGGTTTTATATTAACAAAGTGAAGTATTTTGATTTTTACAGTTACAAATTTTTAAAGAAACTATCCAAATAAATTAATTTTATTTGTAATTTTTTTTATTATTTCTGTTGAATTTAAAAAAAAAAAAAAAAATTTTTTTCCTTTTAAGGAGGATCGAACTTTGCTAACCACTGAACCATACAATTATTACAAACTTACAGTCAGATTTCTAATATAAATATATCACTACCTGACAGAATTAAAAATAAACCCATAGACACAGGCAAGTTCATATAAAAGTGTATAATAAAGTGTATTTTTGAATTTGATTTTTTATTAAATTTTGATATGAATAAAAATATGAAAAAAAATTAAACAATGTTCAAACACCCACCTAAAGATACAATTCCCACTTCTCTTCTATAATGTCATTGCTTGTTCTTCGCAGCTTAAATTGTATTAAGAAAATAATTCAAATTCAATATTTGAAGTTTGACCAATTTTTATAAAATCATAAAGAATTTTTTTTCAATATTAGGCTTAATTTTCATCTTTCACTAACTGAATGTTTAATCTAACAAACTGCATATACATTAAACTTCAAATTTAGATTGGGTACGTAATCCCAAATCACAAAATCAAAAACATAAAATCGTAAAATACAAAATCCCAAAACTTTTTCATCTTATTACAAAATCAAAAATTGCGAAACTTTATTCGGGTTGGGTACGGAATACCATGAAGCAATTTCTTTTCCAAATTACCATTTACATACCTCCATAATTCCAATAAAAAAAAATTCCACAAAAAAATTTAAAAAAAAAACTATTTTCTGTGTATACTCAAACAATCCATCCCAACTCATGTGCATATACTCGTATTTTGGAAAAAGCGTCTAATCCTCATTTTGTAACCAACTATAAAATCCCTCCTAAAAATCTGTTCAACAAATAAAAATTTAAAAATAGTGGGAGCTGTCATCCCAAAATCCCCGCTAAACAAATTATTGAAACCCGGATTTCGAATCCAACTCTAAAATTCCTCCAAATTCAGAATCTCACGTATAAATATGTATAAATATTCTGGAAAAAGCGTATAATCCAATTTTGTGGAATGTTTTTTTTTTGAAATTGGAATAAAATATCAATTCTCTTTGATTTTAGAAATTGGCGAATTCAGGGCTAATAAGAAATACCAATTTAAACTTTTAGCTTGAAAATTTCTTATTTTGTAATTAGGATTTGGTGATTTGGGATTTTGTCATTTGGAATTGTGTGATTTGTATTTTTTAAATTTTGGGATTTTGAAATTTTTGGAGTTTTTTACTTTGAGATGTTGTCATTTGAGATTTTGAGACGTTCTCTTAAAATTCTTAATATATATAAAAATATATTTTGCAATGTATTTATCCAACTTGGAATGGGTAAATGGTCTTTTAATATATTTAAGGTATATTTCTACAACAATCGATTCGAAATACGTTTTATGTCCTTTAACGTTTTAACTTTTGACCTATGGTGAATTTCATAACATTAGATTTTTACTCCTAAGATGGTACATGCATTAATTTAAAATCCGTATAACTATTACAAATATATTACACATTCGATATAAACCCAAGTAAATCTAGTTACAATTATAGAAAAATTAAAATATAATATTAATAAACAAAAAATAAAAACAAATAATTCAATTGAATAATATAACTCACAGATACAATAGTAATACCTTAAAGTTCATATACAAAATTCTTACAATATGATTTGAATATAGATATCTAATATGTTGTACGAGTACATGTTGTTAGGCTTATTTATGATTACAAATATGGTTTATATTATAAAAATACAACTCTATCTGACCGAAAGCTCAGTGGTAAAATGGCGGCTTTTCAATCAAAAAGTCTCGCGTTCAAACCCTGGTTGGATCATATGTAATAAAAAAATATAGTGCATATTAAAATAATTTAATAAGAAGTCCAAATGTCAAATAGACAAAGGATTATTATTAACAGGCAATATTTTCTATTATCTGATACTACAAAAAAATAAAAAATAAAAATACAAATCTATAAATTCAATTTAAATTTTAGGAAAAAGGCTTGGACTTCAATCTAAATTACCTATTTCTTAGAATATAAAATTTTACAAAACTAATAATTTCGAAGTTGTGAAATCGTACAAATTTACTAAGCATATTTTTCAAAAAAAAATTTGTAATTAAGTTTTTGACCTCAATTTTAGTTAAACTTTTTGACATTTAATTAAAAAAAAACAAAAAACTAACAACATATAAAGTAAAAACTAACATATTAAAAATAAATAATTAAATATTTCATTTCAATTACTTTCTTTTTTTCAAAAAATTAAATCAATTTAACTTTTTTATTTATTTTTTAAAAAAACCATTGAAAAACAGCAAATAAAGGTTAACCACCCTTACTGAATTTATGAATTTTTAATAACCTATGATAAAATAATTTTTATTATTCTACTAACTACTGTTTTACAACAAAAAATACTAAAACTGTTTCTTTTTCTCAATATTCGATATTCACCACTATACCTAACTTTATTCACCTATTTACCGCATCATTGAAAATATTTAAAATTAAAATTTAATATTAAAGTTTTATCATCAATTCACAAATTTTTGAAACTGATCTATCTATACATATTTCATATATATGTATATATATAATACATATAAATTTATTGGCTCATATGTTGTTTTCGAACTTTAACTTTCTATTTTTTAAAATATTCATTTCACACACATACACATGTACATACCAGAAAATTTAACAAAAAAAAAAAACAAAAATAAGAAATTCAATTTTTTTTTTCATGTATAATATATAAAATGTTAACATATTTTTAAAACATATTTACATATGTAGATAATATGTATACACGCAAGTTTTTTTTTTGTTTTTTTTTTTTTTAACTAATGTTAACCAGTGAAGTAGTTTTATATATATATAACTGTTACTTCTGTTATTACACTCTTATAGTAACGTGTACGTACTATGAAACTCTACTTAAATTGAGGTTTTTTTATTTTTATTATTTGCATATAGGTAAAGTTGTTTTATATGTATGTTAAATATATATTTACATATATATTCAATAAAAAAAAATCAAATTAAAATATTACCGTTATTTTTATAATAAAAAATAATTCTTAAAATTAAATAATGTCAAAGTCATAGTGATTAAAAAGCTTGAGATGGGAAAGTTTCACAATTTCAATTATAAACTTTCGGGAATTCACTTCTTCTGCGAAGCTGACGGAAGAGTTCTACTTAATTCTGCCCCACCAAAAGAACTTTATAACAAATTATTTTTTTTTAGAACATTCTACTCCAAATTTTAAGAATTCCAAGTTTTTCCTTGTAATTTTGACGTCATATAAAAAATAATTACTGAGGCTTTTAGAATTTGATGGGATATCAAGGTATTCCCTTTTTGGAGACTATTAATTATAACTTATTAATAAATGATAATGCAATTGTTATAGGTTTGGTTACTTTTATTAGATAATACCAATACTAATTCTTATATTTACTTAATTTTATTATATTGTTGTTATATTGGATCGCAAAGAGGATTTGGATGAAAATTTCATTTTCCAGTTGCCTTGAAATTGACAGTTTGAATGAGGAGTAACCCCGTATTCTCACGATTGACACTCAAGTTACTTAACCATTACATCGCCCAGATCCCAAGGACTACAAAAATTCGGCAAATTTGCATTCAATCAGTTGCATACTTCTAGGTAAAATTTTTTGAACAAATATTTTTATCTATTTATATGAAATTAATAAAATATATTTAAACAAGTTTCTTATATTTAAGTTGCTTGTAAATATTAAACATATTTTCAATATATATTTAGGTCTTAACAAATATATACAGACCAGGAATTTGATTACTATAATTTACAATGAATAATATAAACTATATTATATATTTAATAATAATTTATTTTTTAATTAATTTATTAAACAAGGTCCTTTTTCTTTCAGAACCTTGATTTGCTCATGGTCAATTGAATACTGCAATTTCTCGACCAACTAATTCAGCGGATTTAAAAATTCAGACTTTATCAGGACTCAAACAGAAATAAGCCTCGGAAAAAGCTGGACTGAAAATTTAATTTATAAGGAAGTTCTTTTGTAACACTTTTATGTTCATCAATTAGGCTTTTAAAATAACATAGAGGAGTTGGAAACACTGAGGAAACCTCTTAACCCGCCTTAACTTCCGCTAAGTGGCTAAGAAAAGGGCAACAAAATGCAAAGTTAATGTATTAAAAAAAAATTAAAATTAGCGACTCTACAATGACTCTTTGTGTAATTACACAGGAGTTTTCCAAGTTACAATAAATAGACTGATAGCTAAAAGTTTTTAAGGTAACCTATTGAAATATTTCTTGTTTTTTTAATATTTGTTTAAAAACTACAAAAATAATATAAATAATTTGAATACATATATGGATGAAAAATAAATAAAACAAGGAAGATTATAGTTGCCCTTGTCAACTTTTAGATACCCGTGCATACCCACTAACCGTTATTTATTTCCCCTATGCTATTATAAATATTACAAAAAAAATATAAGAAAGTAAAATAGTTAAAAAAAAATTTAACTTATTATCCCATAAAAAAAAAAAAAATAGCCCACCCTAATAGTTGGTCCGAGTGATGTCCAACTTTGCCAACTAACTTGTCCTATTACTTTATCTGCCCAGTTTGATTTTAACCTCGTAGCTTCATTAGATTCACAGTTATCGAATTGACAACTTTGTATGGCAGCTGCCCAAAAACGGGGCCGTAACATTTTGAAACTCCATATAAGTGCTCGATTCATTATATAACTAACAGTGTGTAATTTTCATCCTCGTAGTATAATCAGTTTCTTAGAAATTCATCTTGGTGCAAAGAAGTTGTGTGGCAGCTCCCCAAAACCTTGATCTGGTCTTAACCAAAAAGAATAGGGAACCTCAAAAATGTCCCAAAAATGTTTTGTCTTATAATTAATTTTTAATTCACGAATATATTAAACTTAAGCCAAATCAACTTCATATGATCATATAATAATCATCATGATGATTCATCATATATATTCATAAATATCTATCAATATCAATAAGCCATTTACTTAAAAAAAATCTTTGTGTTCTTTTTTGCTTATCTTAAATAAACTACGCATCATTTAAATCATATGAAATTCTAACTCGAAATCGTTATCTACATAAAAAACAAAAAAACAAAATTCATATAATTTCATGTTAAATACAAGATGCATAGCTAAATTTAAAATTTTTGTATGAAAATATTGGAGTTAAAAAAGTTAGCTGTTCGAGAGCTACCCGAAGTTTTGGTCCGATCTTAACCAAAAAAAATAGGGAACCTAGAAATTGATTGAAAAATATTTTGTGAAAATTTCAAAACTGTAGCTCTTTTAGTTTTTGAGTTGTCAGCACGATCAAGTTGTCAGCAAATTTGTATGGCAGCTACCCGAAGCCTTTCTCCGATTTTAACCAAAAACAATAGGGAACCTACAAATTGTCTAAAAATTACTTTGTGAAAGTTTCAGAACTCTAGCTCTTATAGTTTTTGAGTTATCGTGCTGACGGACGGACGGACGGACAGACACACATAGCTAGATCGACTAATTTTTCGATTCTTAGCCGAATAAACGGAGGAGCAAATCTAATATACCCGATGTCATATATGTATGCACGGGTATAAAAACATTAATTATCAATTTGCAATAATAGTCAAATTTAAATGAAGTAAATTGTTAATAAAGTTGTGTTAAAAAAGACTTAAAATAAATAATTCTACTTTTTTCATCACTAAAATAAAAAAATAAAACACAGATTGTTCTTTGAATTTCTTAGAGCAATCATGGGTTCAAATTACTTATAGATTATTTTTAATTTAATAAAAGTATTTTAAAAATGATTACAATAAAAATTATAAATATTTTTTTTTTTTAATACTAATTATATAGTTATTAAAATAACTTTAATTTGATTATTATAATAATCGTATTCAAAATTTTCTTTTACTGAGTAATCGTATCGAGTAATTTACTGAGTAATTACTGAGTAATCGTAAAATAAACTTATTCTGTCAGTTATAAATTCATTAGAATTAATTCAAATATTTTACTTTGAGAAACTAGTAAATTCTTTTCATGAGTTTTTACAATGTTCAATTACAACGTATTAGACTACTATACAATAGTATCAGATGCAAGATTACTACAATCAAATGCTAGATGATACAGTAGTTAGAGTAGTTAATAATAAACAGTAGTTTATACGAAAGGCCTTGGTTTGATTCCCGGGAAAATAAGAAAAAACTGTTATCTGGTTTTCGAAATCGACACAGCCACCATTCGCTATTGGGTTTAAAATAATGGCATAACCAATAATTAATAATTATATATCTGCAATACATTAATTCTAAAATACATTAATATAATCATATAAAAATATACAAAATATAAACAAATATTTTAATTCAAAAATATAACTCACAAATATAGAAATTTATTATAATCCAATATAAAATTATTACAATTATAACAGATAGAATTCTACCTATTGGAAATCTAAGACAATTCTACATGCTATATGGCACAGTAATGTTTATTTTGTATTTGGAATTCATTGAGATCAATTCTGATAATATGAATATAATCCTATCCCTCCTGTTCCACCATGTATCAGACAGGCTTATTAGCCTAACAGTTAAACAGTTAGCGTTTAAAAAAAAAAAAAGCAACATTCTTTTATTTTCAATATTGGAATTTTCTATTTCTTCTGTTTTATTAGTATTATTAATCGAGCACGTGTTTTAAAGGTTAATTTCAAATCGCATACATAAATTTAAAAATTTTAAACCATTTTCGTTATTTAAACAAAATTGGTGCTTCTTTACTTTTCAAAAGCAAATGCCAATATGACATTTTTTCTTCCCACGCTAATAGGAATAAAATTGGTTTTACCACGCTTTTTCTATTCCAGAAAAGCTAAAAATATTGTTGAAAACAACCCAAATATAAAATTAAAAAATTAAAATTTAACAGAAAATTTAAACTAAAATGACAAACGACAAATGCTCAAAGGAATTTAAATTCTGAATAATTTTCAGAAAATTCATTTCATCTCTTAAATTACTATTTGGAATTCCAACCTACTTTCTTAATATAAAGTTTTTTTTTTCCAGATAAATTCCAGCTTTAATTCAACTTCATAGATTCCAATAAGCAATTAAATTGAATTCAATACTTACAAAAAAAAAAAAAAAACTCCTACAATTTTTTTTCAGAATTATCACATTAAATTTTTTCCACTTGCATCTTTTTACTTCAAACAGAAAAGATGAATAAATCTCAGATTATAATTCATTTACATCCAATTCAATAATTAAATTAAAAAAAAAAACCAACAATCTCTGTAACCATTATCATGTTTCGAAAATCGATTTAATACATGTATCAGTTCACAATTCACACATATATTTAAATCTTCTTTTAACACATTCTGAAAGAAAAATAAAAATTTAAAAAAAAAAGTCTTTCATTCCAGGAGTTATCAAAAACTTATCGGATTTTAAAATCCATCTCAATTCGGATTTTTTTTTTATTTTGAATCCAACATCCCTTGTATGTACTTAGTTTAAAACCTATCTTCTTCTCAGTATTCGTTTGCCTTAACATTTATCAGTTATATCATTTTCATCTTTCCTATTTTAACTTTTTATATTTAAAGTGAAAATCCTTAACTTAAATTTCATTCCAGGATGTTTATGTTAAATTTTTGTCTTCCATTTCCCTCAAATCCATCAGATTATCATTATTGTAATATTCATATCGGTTGGTATATTTTTTTTTTTGAAAATTCAAAAAGATATATATATCCTTTAATAGGCAACGTGTCATATGGCCCTTGGCTATTATGCCCCTGGGCAATATGTCTCATTCCTGGTTTGATTTGATTAATTCAATTTGGGCTTAATATCTCACTATCAGTGAGTAATAATGTCCTTAAATTAGTGGGACATATAATCCAAATAATTTTTTGTTATTTTTTGATCTTATGACCCACCAAAATAAGACAAAACGCCATAATTTAGGATTTTATGACCCACCTAAAAAATTCTTAAAACATTTCAAAAAGAAAACAAACAAGTACCAAAAATGAACAAACAAATTATTCATAAAGATATGAGGCGTATGTTAATTCCCGATATTTTATCCAGCTTCGCGCTAACGCAGAGTACATTCCAACCTAATGTATAATGGTTTTTATAGTTGGTTAAGAAATCAGAGTTATGCGCTTTTTCCAGGAGATGCACATAACCTTGATTTTGTAACCGAATATAAAATCCCTCTCAATTCGGAATCTCACATACAACACTATTTAAAGTTTCTCCAAATTCAGAATCTAGAATAAACATAATATATGCACATTCTGGAAAAAGCGACTACTCTAACTTTGAATCCAATTTTAAAATCCCTTCTAATGTATGCATTTGTCATGGATTTTTTTGTTTTTGACATGATAACAAATTTCTGTTTTTAAAATGAAAAATAAATTTTTATTAATATGCTATATACTAGTATTTTAGGGTGTATTGTCTCATTTTGAGTGAGTCTTATTGCCCTTAATAGTTTTGCATTAATTAAAAAGTTAAATGTTTGGTGGGTCATAAGATCCTAAAGATCTTTGTGGTGATATAACCAATAGCTGGTGGGATATTTTGCTCTTCAATTTTAAGTGAGCCATTAAATGCTAAATTTCGTTTAGGGTAATGTGTCTCACTGACTGTGGGATATATTACCCTTCAATATTTAGGCAATATATTGTTCCTCTGGTGGGACACATTTCCTGAGGGCCACATGACACGTCACCGTTTCAATAATGTTAAATTATGAATTAAAAATACGAAAATGTTTGCATCTGTATTAACTGAAGCTCATTTGAATGTGTTTTTTTTCTCTTGATTATTTAAAAATGATTTAATATCAACTCTTAACCCTTAAAAGTAAATTTTTTAAATATTATGTTAAAATTTTGATTTGAAAGCTGCTATGATGTAGACCAATTTTCAAATTTTATTTTAATATAAAATTCGGTATAATGGATAAAGATTTCATTTAAAAAACTTATTCAGAAAACTGGTAAAAATGGTCAGTTTTTCATAAAAAAAAAAATAACCAAAAAAAACATCTCAAAATACTTTGATAAAGTTTCTCAAATACAATTAAAGTTTCCGATGACAGGATTTGGAAAATTATTGTAAGCTCTGGTTAGAAGTCTCTAATAGATTTTAGAACTCTCTCACATATCCTAAATGATCACAATTTGTACGGGCTTAATTTAGAAACCCAATAAACATAAAATATAAATCCTTGTAACGAAACATTTTAAAATATAAAGCTTATACATCTTATCAGTTATTTTAAATGAATATTTCACCACTTTTCTCCCAAAATCTGAAATTTATCGAACCGTTTCCATGACAATAATCATTTCATTTTACTTTTTTTTTTTCAAGTCTAAATTCTGTTACTATTTTATTGTCATAGATGATTTGTGAAGTCAACAATTGACAAAGATTCTGATATTATGTTTGTTTTTTAAATCTTTTAATAAAATTTCCAAGTATTGTGCACATAATTAAATATTTTTAACTGAAAAGTATGCAAAAAGTTTCCTAATTCATCTCATACATACAGAAATCTTATTTCAAACAAGTGATGAAAAAAAACCAAGGGTTTTTAAAAAAGCACATTTTCAAAATTATGTTGTATAACATACTGAGTTTAACTTTGGAAATATTTACTTGGAAATAGTTACTACTGACTTATAAAATTTACTGCTAACAGTAAATTTTTTATTTAAAAGTTGTTATAGCTCTTCAATGGGGAAGGTTGCCAAATTTCTCAAGAATCTAACTTTTTTAGGATCTAACTTCTCCCAAAATTGCAAGACTCTAGCTTGAACCGTTTTGAAGATATGTGGGGCCAAAAATTTTGCAAAAATTGAGTTTTATATAATGGTAAATTTTAGTACCGTATGGCAACCCTATACATTTAAACGATATATTTTTGTAAAGTCTATTAAAGCAGCTCTCTAATACCGTTTTTCGATTGAAAATAAACCTAACAGAACCCTTGTTATATCAATTTAAATATAGGGCTTTTTTGGAATTTTCAGGGGCTGTAACTTCGTCACCCTTCAAAATTAAGAAAAACCTTTGACACATGTTGAAATATAATTATAGAGCTTTGAATTTTGTCTATCACTAAAAAAAAACTTGGACAGGTATTCAAGTTACAGATGTTTAAAAATTGCAAAATTTCAATTTTCAAGCCCTTATAGCTCCTAAATAGGGGGCTTGACAAAAAAATTTTGTTAACCGACTCATACGAATTTCTCAGTATCTAACTTCTCCCAAAATTTCAAGACTTTAGCTTGAACCGTTCAAAATATATGTGTGTCCAAAAATTTTGCGAAAATTGAGTTTTGCGTAATGTTAAATTTTAGTACCGTATGGCAACCCTAAACATTTGCCTTGTAAAAATTTATAAAGTTTATGAAACCAGCTATCATTTTCCGTTTCCAGATTGAAAATATATGTAACAGAACTCTTGTTATAACAATTTAAATATAGGGCTTTTTCCAACTTTGGGTGGGGCTACAGAAAAAAATTCTTCTACGAAATAATTTTTTTTGCAAAAACTACCCATGGTTAAAATTTCTTTTCTCTATTTCAAACGGTGCAAAAGTTTTTGTAAACATACGGACGGACGGACAGAGTGAAGCTATATAGAAACATTTTTACAAAATTTTTTGAAAATGTGCTAAAAACAAAAATATCTTCTCGTATATATTGACATAAAAACATCCTCATATGTATAAAAATTTCCTAATAATCTACCAAGTATAAAGATAATGACAGGAGATGACAATTTTCATTGGATAAAATTTTCTCATTGAAACATAGATGATAACGAAATAGTAATTATAATGAATTTTAGACAAGATTATATATTATATACCAAAGAAAAGTGTTATATTAGATTTTTGAAAAAAAAAAAATGAATTTTTCATTTAACCGCACTATGAAAACACAAGAAGTTAAAGAGTATTTTTCAAATGTAATCGTAATAGAAGTCAAGTGTCACACATATAAAAAATGATAATTTACATGATACTTTAGTATACAGACATGTAAAACAAAAACTTTCAGAAAATCAAATCTTTGAAAAACAAATATTTACGGATTACTGGACATTATATTTTTTTTTACTTTCAGTAACTTGCAGCAAATAATTATCAACGAATTTGGGTTTAACATGGTACCACAATTGCATTTTGGTAAAAATTGTTTTTGTGTTTGATTAAAAAAATCCAAAAAATTTTCAAATGGTAACAAGTGAAGTATTTTTTTCAAATTCGAATTATTAAATTTCACTTATATTTGAGGATTAAGATAAAATTTAAACGTACGGAATGGAACAATGAAAGGGTTTCATAGTATGTAAAATTTTAGTTCAATATTTTGTTTATTCTGTGTTTGTTTTTTACCAAAAGTCTTGTAGAAATGGTTTATATCAGAAAAGAAGTCAAGAATATTAGAGGCAGAATATATATAATTATCAGACAGATAACTCAACACAGGCTTCAGTTAAAGGTTTATTTAAAGAGCTACCACTACCTGATGTTTTCATCGCTATCACTTTCCTGATCTATTCATCATTTGCTGATTTAAATAGATTAGAAAATGATAAAAAAAGTATTAGATAATATATTAACTAATTTGTTCTAACTTAAATACTGGTCAATTAAATTATATAAGTTACAAATGATAAGGACCATACTTTCAAACTCGTAATTTGGGCTATACATATGGTTATTCTTTATTACTAGTAAAAATTTTATTTATTTAATCATTTATGAACAATCCCCTTCCACATATAATGTGATAAGTAAGTTATTCAGCTTTTCTTTTTTAAGTGGGCAGGTGGGGCAATTTAATTTTGTATATGAATATGAAAATTACTTCAGATGACAAATGCAATCTCTGTCTAATTAACAAAAAAGAAACAAGAGAAAACTGCTACGCAAAAAAAGAAACTCAATTATCCGGAAGGACGTTTTTAATGAGAGGTTAAAATAAAGTCGAACGAAATAAAGTCGAATCGACAGTGGAAATAAAGTCGTATTGGCAATTCTATCTTATTTCCAGAAAAAATGTTCAAAAAATAAAGTCGAATACAAAAAAAAAAATTCAAAAAATAAAATAAAGGAAATAACGTCGATTAGACTTTATTATCAAAAAAAAACGAATTCAAAAAACTGAATAAACAATAATCACCTATTTTAATTTCACTATCTTACCTAAAAAAGTATAGAAATATTCTGGAAAAAGGGAATACCCTAATTTTGAAAAAAATCTTAATTCCTTCCTTATGGTTTTCTTCGTATATATATTTTCAAGGAAGCATTCGAAGTCTGCCACTCTAAGCCCACCACTAAACAAACTATTTAGCAAGTAACGATAAAATCCTTCTATTGATCCTTTTGAAACACATTTTTGGTTATCGTCCCCAAACTTCTGTTAAGCAAATTACTTAAATCCCGATTTTGAATTCAATTCTTATATATTAACTATATTGCATATACAAATATGTTAATATTCCGGAAAATAGAGTAACTTATTTTCAAATTTAATAACTAACTGTAAAACAATTTCTAGTTTATAAATATTCTGAAAAAAGTTTTCCAGAAATTCTGATTTCGAGCTATTGTAAATTAGGAAGAATCTTAAAGTTGAACTCAAAATAGGGTATTCTATTTTTTTCCAGAATATTTATACGAGATTATACCAGAAGAGTTAAATTTAAAATCAGTTGCCCCTTTTTCGTTTAATTTTTGTTTTTGAACTATTTATTTGAAAAAGAATATACAGGCCTGTTCGACCTTATTTCTTTTTTTTGAATTCCATTTTATTTTTTGAATCCCTTTTTTGGAAATAAGATTGAATGGTTATTTCGATTGTATTTCCATTGTTTTTGTTTAAAAGCCGCTTTGACTTTATTTCGTTCAACTTTATTTGCATTAAGGTTGCAATGTGTTCCTCGTACATAAAAAATAAGATTTTGTAGATGAAGACCAAAACCACTAATTAATTTTTTTTTACACAAATTTAGTAATAAATATATAACTATATAACTACGTCAAAAAAGTGCAAGGAGGAAGTTTAAAACCTAGACTTCTTGAACAGTATAGAAAACAAGTAACAAAAAAATTTAATTATGTTGAAAAAGGTACACCTCATTATGCAAAACTTAAATCTAGGAAGGTTTAAACAATTGATTCCTCATAATTCAACTATTGACCTCAGGTCAATTTCTTTCTTTTATGTTGTTACAATGCTATCTATTTAAAATTTCATTATTCCTTATCATTCGTAATGGAATAAAAACCAATTTATAGTTCAGATCAGGTATTCATTAAAAATATTGAAAAGAATGATAAAATCTAAAAGATGTTAAACGCAGATGTTAACCATACTAATTAATTTCGAACAATGAAAATAATTCCAATTAATCCCTTTTAAACTTTGTAGATATTATACTGTATAACAATGAAACTAACAAAATTTCAAAAAAAAGAATTGTTTCGAAAATAGGTTTTATCTTGTTTATCTTTATATCTAGTTTGCCTAGAAGCTTTGTTTTGAACCAAAATAGTTCCTGCAATAGTTACTCGGACTTTCATTAATTCACCTTTGAATTAATTTTAAACTTTATAATTCAAATGACTGATTTTCTTAGGTATTTAGTAAATGAAATGTCTGGTTGCTCGGTTACTAATTTGAAAGGGTAAAATGATTTTTTTTAAAAAAAATAAGAAAATATAATATAGTTTCCAATTAGTTTTTAATTAAGAACCGATAATTCTCTTAGAAGGAAGTACATACTTCTATTGCATAAAGGAGTTTATTCAAGAAGAAAAACCCTTTTTCCAACAAAGATCATATTAAACAAATTAATAAAAAAAATTGCTTATCCATATTAAATTTTATTATTCATTAAAAAATTGCTTATTCATAAAGTCTTCCAAGGAGTTCCAAGAAATCCACAATTAGTAAGCAGACTATATTAAGCAGTTACTTTAGGTATTGTGGAAATAAGTGTATATTTAACTCCCTTTAAATTAATGTAAAATTTTGGGGCAGGACCTTTGATATAAATGTACAATTTGGAATAATGGATCATATAGTAATAATGGAAACTTTTGGAGTTATTAGGGAAAATATGTTAATGGTTTTCTTAAATTTAATTATGTCTTAGGGTGTGTTTTTGTTGGAACTTCAATAAGTGATAAGAGTGTCGATAAGAGCATAGCGAGGAAAATTTATATTGTTTATCAATGATTAAAGCGATGCTCCAGTATATAAATTTAAATAATGCATAAAGTTTTCTACGCTATACTTTTATTTACGCTCCTATCACTTATCGCAGCTCCAACATTAACACACCATTCGAAAAAAATTATTAACATTAGGGAACACGTGACAGAATATGGTTAGATAATTTCGATGTTCGAATAACAAACGAATTTCGAAAAACTATTGATTATTATTCTAATGTCCATATTATACCTTTCATTTGTTTAGTCTTTTATATGGTGGAGAACTTTTCTACTGTAGAAAGTTATATACTTGATACAAGGGTCATTCACAGCATCGATCATTGTAACTTTGTGTAGTTCCTTTGATGTGTGTGTGACTTTAACACAAAATGTACAGTTTGGTTTTGAGGATGGGATTTAGGAAAGAAAACTTCAATATCATCCTGATTCGAAAAATATGACTTACACTACAGGGTGGCGCAAAACGACCGATTGGTTAATAACTTTTTTATTTAATGGTTAATTATTATTATTTTTTTGTTATACAGTATATTAATGGGGAATATTTTTAGCTTAAGTATAAAAAATTATATCCCGCAAGTGGTGACCATTTTCGGCTTCGCACATTCGGGCTCTTTCCAGTACATTTTCCATAACTTTTCGAATTTTTGATGGCTTTGTTCTGTTGAATTTGTTCTGTTGTGTACTGTTCCATTTCCAATTCCCCAAGTTTTCTTCACAAAATTCTGAAATAAAAATACAAAATATAAATAAATTTAAAAAGTTATTAAACATTCAAACCATATCGGTCGGTTTGCGCCACAGAAATAATTCTTCAAATAAATCAAATAATGTGTGAAAAGTAGTGCATTATAAACATAGTTGTTGTTTTGTTAATATAAATAATATTGTAGATTAAATGAGTTTAATGGAACTACAAAATTAAATTAATATTATTCCACCTACCATTTACCTATTCCATAAAATAATTTTTAATTTATTTAAAATGACTTGAATTTAATATAAAATGAATGTAATTTTAATTAAATTTAAATCTTAAAGAAATAAAAAAATTTTAAACAATTTTAATTTTAAATTTTTACATATGTATTTGTTTAATTTTCTTCCATTAAATTCAAAACATTAATGGAAAAAAATCTTTAAATTAATTTCAAGAATTTTTTAAAAACTTTATACAAAAATGAATAGAATATAAAATTATATAAATAAATTTCAAAAATTATTTTCATTCCTGGATTTATTTGTTTATTGTATTCTAAATTTTTTTCATTTCGAAAACTTTCGAAATAAGTAACTCTTTATTAAAAGTTTTTATACCCGAATGACTATAGGTCAAAAGGGTATACAAAATTTGTCATTACGTTTATGATGCAGAGAAGGAATGTAGGTAGATATAAACTCAAAGGTGTGGATCAAATCAGAATCGAAAAGTAAAACGATCTAGCTATCCGCATTATAACTCAAAATAAAGGAGCTAGAATTTTAAAATTTTCACAAATTCGATTTTATGCAATAGCCGTCACCATTATTCCAGCCAGTTTGCTCCACGGGTTCGAGTACCTGTCATACAATTTCTTTTTTTATATAAGCAATACTCTGTACCTATTGAAGCTTGGTGTCTGAAATTTTGCCGAAAATAGTTTAATTTTATGGCCAAAGTTTGTACAAAATTTGGTTGGTCTGTGTGTTCGAGTAGCTGTCATATAACTCCTTCTTTTATGTGAGCATTACTCTATACCTAATAAAGGTGGATGTCTGAAATTTTTTCAGTAGTAGATAACTTTAACAGCCAACGTCTGAATAAAATAAAGTTGGTGTACTGAAAGAGGTTCGAAGAGCTGTCTTTCTTGTATATAACTGCAAGTCAAATAAGTTATGTATTTAAAATTTTGTTAAAAGTAATTAACCGGCTGCTATAATGTCGATATTACGGTCATATGGATATCCCAGAGTTGGCACAGTCTACTCTACTACACTTTTCCTCGTATTTTTTCTAAAAATAAACATAGAATTTTAAAATTATTGAATTTGAAATATTCTAAGCAAATAACGTACAAGAAAACAAATAATAATTTGGTTTTTTTTTCTATTCTTTTCTCATCTTTTAATAGTAATTCGGTTTTGCTATATTTGAATAGAAGAGATTCCAAGAAGAGACAATTCTAAGAATTGGATCCTATACACTTGGACTATAGCCAATTACGGAAGTCAAAATAAATGATAAACCAAAACAAAACAAAAATATATTTAATAATAGAAAAACATGGATTTTCAAAGTAGTCCCCTTTAAATTCAAAATAAAAAAAAAAAAAAAAGAGGAAAACACATGATAAGAAAAGGATAAAAATATGCATAACACAGTAAATAAAAAGAGATAACAAATGAAAGAAAAAAAAAAATTGACACAACAAATCCTTATTTTTCTTATTGCATATATACTCAAATTGTACATTTATTGTGTCTCTTTCATTTTTATACCCGTATGACTATATAGTCAAAGGGTATAATAAATTTGCCATTACGTTTGTGACGCAGAGAAGAAAGGGGGTAGATATAGACTCAAGTGTATGGATCGGATCAGAATCGAAAAATAAATCGATTTAGCTATGTATGTCCGTCCGTCCGTCCGCACGATAACTCAAAAACTAAAGGAGCTAGGATCTTGAAATTTTCGCAAATTCGTTTTTTTGCAATAGCCGTCATCGCTATTTAAATCCAGCCATTTTGGTCCATGGGTTCGGGTAGCTGCCATACAACTCCTTTTTTTATATGAGTATTACTCTGTACCTATTACAGCTGCGTGTCTGAAATTTTGCCAAAAGTAGTTTAGTTTTATGGCCAAAAAGTCTACAAAATTTGGTTGGTCTAGTGGAGTGGGTTCGAGTAGCTGCCATACAACTTCTTACTTTATATGAGCATTACTCTCCACCTAATTAAGCTGGGTGTCTGAAATTTTGCTAAAACTAGTTTAGTTAATTGGCCAAAGTTTCTGCAAAATTTGGTTAGTCTACTGCAGAGGGTTCGAGTAGCTGCCATACAACTCCTTATTTTATATGAGCATTACACTACACCTAATGAAGCTGAGTGTTTGAAATTTTGCCAAAAATAGTTTAGTGTAATGGCCAAAGTTACAGGAAAATTTGGTTGGTCTACTGCAGAGGGTTCGAGTAGCTGCCATACAACTTCTTCTTTTATCTGAATATTCCACTACACTTAATAAACCTGTATGTTTGAAATTTTGACAAAAGTAATTAACCGGATGACGGTCATACAGGTATCCCAGAGTTGACACAGTCTACTCTACTACACTCTTCCTCGTTTTTTTTTGTAATTTTATTATTTTGTTGTTGTTGTTGTTTTTTTTTTTTGTTACAAAGTTAACATTTTTAAGCTTAAGAACGGTCATAATGTATTGCATTTTATTTCATTATGCTGTTGTTGTTGTACTGATAGACAAAATATATACAGATTGGATGCTGTAAAATGCAACTCTTACATATATTTTACCTATTCTCTTATTTTTCTGTGGTTTTTTTTCTGGAAAACTTGACTTTACTCCAAAATATCAAATAATGGTAATGTAATCCGTTTGTCTAAAAACGTTTGATCAAAAATTAATCAATCTTAGTCTATCTTAAAAGCCGTTTGGGTATAATTAGTCTATATTAAAAGCCATTTGGGGCCATTGTATAAGAATTTGGCTTACTAACCAAAGAGGTGTGGTTTCGATTCCCGTACGGAGGAGTCATGCATTTTTTTAATTAAAAAAAATTATAGAAAAATAACTTTTATTTACAGATCTCCATAGTGACCAAATATAATTTAAAATATACAAATTTATAATAAAGACAAAATTAATAATATAACTTATAAATTGATAGAAAGTATTGAAAGTGGATGCACAACGGGTCAAAAGGCCTAGGTGTTAGCATGGAACATGCTATTATCAATATCAAAACAATTAAAATATTAGAAGCCGTTTAATCTAATATTAAAAACAACTTGTTTTGTATATGCTAATTTGGATAATTTTACATTCAACCAAAACTACAAATTACGCAGTCATTGAAAGTTTATCTATTCCAGTTCAAATTTATTTTTCTCCTTTGGACTTCTAAAAAACCATAAACTAGATCATTTAATGCTTTAGTTTCTTTAATCGTAATGTTCTCACTAAACCACTGGTTACTTGACTGTAGATTGCCTTCCAAATTTATTTTGCGTTTCATCTACTGTCAATTATATTACGCGCTAGTAGGCTTTACTGAATTGTAACTGTGTAGCATTTAGCACGGTGTAGTTTTGTTGTATTGAACAAATTGCCACATAATTAAATGGCATTTAATTCTATGTGATTTTTCCGTTATTTTTATTTTATCGTCGCTGCTTTAACGGTTGTTGATCTTAAACATTTTCAGCTCCCTATTTCGTATGCTTTGATACAGAAAACTACTCCTACCCCCTGTTATCGTATAAAGTTTCTATTTTAACTATTAGACCAAAGTGTTTTAGATCAAATCGTCATTCAACCAAATACCTAATGTCACAATTTTCAAAAAAAAAAGAATAGCAATAAAATAAAAAAAGGAAGAAAGAGACAAAAACCAAAAAAATAATCAGATAATCATTGAATTAGATTTTTCTATTAAGGTTTAAAGCTTTTTTTCTTACTTACATTCAAAATATATGGCCTTTACTTAGAAGAAAATAAGTCGTAAATTTTGAAGTAAAAGAAAATCCACCTAAAAACAAAAACAATAACAACAAATTTCTATTTTTCTATAATAAAAAATCTACACAGAACAAATAAAGGTGCATGAAGTTCTTTTTTTTTTCATAATGTTAAAGCTTTGAAAAAAAAAAAAATGGACATACAACTAACAAATGTCCACCTAGACAAAAAACCTAATAAGAATAATTCAATTTGAACTTAATTTAAAAGCATACGAGTAATATAAAAAAAAATTTTAAAATTAATGAATAGCAAGATATAGATTTGAAATAGTGATCAGAGAGACTTAGATGTTGAATTTGCAACAAGTAAAAACCCATAAGTTAGAGGTAATACATGGAAAATTGAATGAATCCTAGGGATTTTTAAATAAAATTTTGTTTGAACAGTTTAAGCATGAACTTAAATAAGATTCTGGGACTTAAAAATAATTCTTTCAATTTAAGGGAGGTTTTCATAAATCACTCTGTATTAACTTTTAAATGCAGTAAGGAACGACTGCTTTTTGTGCAAATTTTAAATTGTTTTTTGCAATATACTAGTATTATAAGATTTTTTTTTAGAGTAGACTAGAGAATTGAATTAAAGATTGTCTCTATGTAAGACCTTCAGATTTACTCACTTGTAGACGGTGAAATAATGTTGGGAATACAGTAGATGGGGAAATTTTCCAAAGCTTCGTGGAATAAAAATAATCTTCATTTAGTCGATTTTATGTAACACATACAGTCATCCCAGTTTTACTTGGCTAAGCGCTAAACTTAAGTCGCATGGCCATTGAATTAAACTCGAAAGGAAGTAGAAGGCACGGACATTTAAATAATATCTGTAGACACGCAGTATTAACTGAACTTAACCAATGCAACCTAATATGGTAATGTGTAAAAAAATCAAAATCAGGAAAGCGAAACTAAAATCAACACCAAAATCTTAAATTTATCTTCACCTACCAAAACTAACTACCACATAATACCATTAATATAATAATAAAATAACTATATTTAATAAAGAAAACATAAAAGACCATTCCTTGGAGTCTATTTTAAACTTTACCCTAATCAACAGTAGCTTAATAATAACTACTTGAAAATTTTCTGTCCTCAAAACTTTTCTAGTAGTTTTTTTAAGTCTTTTTATTGCTTTGCACAATACTTATAATATTTTTCTTTTCTTTTCATTCTCTTTCTCTTTTTATCTTATCTTTTAAGTTATCTTATAATAATGAAAAGGAAGGTAAAAGACAAAATAAAATTAACAAAGAAATTTAAAATGCAAGAAAAAACAAACCAAACCAAACCAAACTATAAATACGGAAGTTGGTCAGGTATATAAGAAAAAAAACAAAATTCCTGGAATAACAAATTAGATTTTTTTCATGGTTCTTGAATATCTTAACAAAAACTATAATCTATAAATGAACACAGAAACATGGACTTTTATAAAATTCATTGAATATTATTAAGGAAGTTACGAATATTTTTTCTAAATAAATGAAATAATTGTATAATTTCTAGAGTGAAAATAAAATAAAAGTAAAATTTATAAAAAATATTTAATATAAATTTAAAAGAAAACTTTAAACAATTCTTTATCCAGTGTCAGAATATATAAAATGAGTTAAAGATAAAATTGAAGATAATTATTCAATTATACTATAACACTTAAAAAGATTTTCACTTTAACTCAATTAAGTGGGTAAAAAAAGGTATTAGAATTATTTTTAGAAGTGTATATGATATATATACCATATACCTTAGGTACATGTTGGAAAAAGAGGAAAGGTACTGGACATTCTCATTTTTAGGATTGATTTTAATGAATTCTATATACAAATAATATATTAGATAGTATACCAGGCCTTGTAAGATTAAGAAACGGCTTAGATTAATTATATGAAAAGGAAGAGGAAAAATGTAGTACAGTAGACTGTGTCAACTCTGGGTATCCCACCGTAATATAACTACTTTTGGGAAAATTATAATATACAGTTTATTAGACTTTCTGTTATATACAAAAGAATATATGAGTTGAAAGACAACCTCCTCCACTCTACGGACTTTATTTTACTCAGAGACATTAAGGTTAACTATAATTAACAAAATTTCACACATTATTAGGTACAGAGATATGTTCAAATAAAAGAAGAATTTGTATGGCAGCTGCTTAAACCCGTGGAAGAAACTGACGGGATTTCAATAGCGATGCCGACTATTGCAAGAAATTTATTTGTTAAAATTTGGAAATCCCAGCTTCTTTATTTTTTGAGTTATCGTGCGGCCGTACGGGACATAGCTAATTCAGCTTAGTTTTCGATTCTGATCCATTTCTATTGAAATCTAATCCCCCACGTCTCCCCTTTTTCTCTGTGTCACAAAGGTAATTGCAAATTTATTTTACCTTTGGACCAATGGTCATACGGGTACAAAAACGAGGAAAAGTGCACAGCAGACCATTTCAACTCTAGGATACTTGTATAAACGTAATATAAACATTATATCATCTGTTAATTTCTTTTGGCAAAATTTTAAATACACAGTCCCTGAGTTTTTTTATATAAGAAAGTATAAATTGTGTGGCAGATATTCGAAACTCATCAACTACATCAACTTTATTTTGTACAAACTTTGACCATTAAAATTAATTACATTTAACAAAACTTCAAATACCTAGTTTCATTAAATATTAAATTCTGATTCAATTCATATTTTTGAGTTTACATCTAAACAATCCACACCTTTGAGTCTATATCCTCCCAGCCCTCCTTTAAAGCGTCACAAACGTAATGGCAAATACCCTTTTACTTACGTTCATACAGATATAAAAATTGTATTCTATTTTATTTAAAAATATTTTTAATATTTACAAAAAATTAAAAAACAAAATGTCAATTCGAAATGAATAACAAGAATTTCCGACTTTGTGCAATTTAACAAAAAGTTATGCCTTTACTTAGAAAATGAAATTTTTAAAAAGTATCAAAATTTTTTAATTTTTCTTTAAAAACTGTGGCATTAGCTGGAAATAAATAAATTTATTAGAATGAAAAATATACATTACACTCACGAACATTATCTTATTTCTTAATATACTTAAAGCCCAATTACGATGACTGAGTCGTCACAAAACATTATAATACACAATAACAACAAATATGATTAACTTTATATTTCTAAAATTTGTAAAAACTAGGAAGATTATTTCTACCCTTACCCAATTTTCGGAAACCCATGTAAAGAATGGTCATTCTTTGAACATTTTTATTTCCACATATTTAAGTCGCAAGTAAGTACTGTATAATGGTAACAACCCCATTGCAGGAATGCTTTCCCCATAATATAACAGTCTTATTAACTTTTTAAGGTACTCAAATAGAGTACCCACGAATATAAGAAACCTAAATAAAGTAAGATTAATTATAATTTGAAGTTATTTTTTCATGATTTAATTTGTCCCCGAAAGACTCATCGTAAATGACCCATCGTAAATTGAAATTTTCATATAATCTCATTTTTTAGATATTACTGTTAGATATTGCAAAAAAAATAATTTCGTAGAAGAGCTTTTTTCTGTAGCCCCACCCGTTACGCAGCTTCAGCCCCTCAAAGTTGGAAAAAGCTCTATTTTTAAATTGTTATAACAAGAGTACTGTTTGTTGTTTTTTCAATATATAGCTGGTTTTATAAACTTTATAAAATTTTAAAAGGCAAATGTTTAGGGTTGCCATCCGGTATTAAAATTTACCATTATGAAAAACTCAATTTTTGCCAAATTTTTGGCCACACATCATCCGAACGGTTGAAGAGAGGATCTTGAAATTATTGACGGGAATAGGCAGATCCATCATAAGTTTGCTAAGCAAAAATTTGGGAACCTTCCCCATTGAAAGGCAACTAGGTCTTAAAAATTAAAACTTTTATGTTTTTATAAAACAGTAACTTATTCACCAGTGCAAGTTTTTCCAAAATTAAACGTTAACATTGAACCTCCAACATTATATTTTGCACTTATTAACCGGTTTTCTTGAGTGCATTGACATTATTATATTCTAAGTATTGATTTTACTATTAGTCATAATTAATAAATTGATGAAATAACTAAATTATAATATAATCATTTATTTTTATATATATATTTTTATAAAAATAAATGATAAAATACTCAGTAAAAAACCCTATATAATTTTGGAAATGTGCTTTTTAAAAACCCTTGGTTTTTTCCATTACTTGTTTTAATTTGCTGATGCAGTCCTGGAATTTTTTTCCAAATCAAGACTTATAACAGATTTACACTCTATGTATACCTACTAGCATTTTTTCCTCAGGCAATTTTACATTAGTTTTACACATTCAAAGATACAGTTAATGGTCGAAATATTTAATTTAATTGACAATTTTAATTAAAAAATATTTTATCAGAATCCAATGGAATTGTATAAAAAATTCCTTGGAATTTGGAAAACATAATGGATTCTCTAGTGAAAATATTTATAATATGCACTAAAATAAACTTTTTTTAAAACTTAACCTAACATAATATTGAAGTTGTATACCTTTCTTTAATCTATATGTATTTGTTTATGTGGAAATAATTTGTCTAACGTATATATGAACCCATGATGTAATAAAAATCCAGATCAAACTTTTGCAAAAAAAAATTCTAAAAAATTTTTTTTAAAATACTTTTTGGAATTTTTCATCAACTTTATAGAAAAAACTAAAAATTTTCTTTTAAAACTTTTTCATTATTTAAAATTAAAATTTATTTAGAAATGGAAAAAAAAACTTTAAATATTTAAATATAAAACTTGGTACTAGACAAAACTTTAAATTTTCGTCCACGTGCAATAAAGGTATAAAACTTATAATCAATTTTAACTGTATGGTATATCAATTGTTTATAATTACGTTTATAAGGTACTTAAAAATAAAATTGAAATGTACATTTTAATTTGTTATACTGAATCCTTATGTCTTCTTTCCTTTTATGAATCTTTATTAAATAACACAAAAGAAGCTTAGAGTTTCAGTGAGTTTTAGTTGAATAGTTCTACATTACAGTATCCTCGGTTAAAATTTGGGAGAAACTTCCTCAACGGATGCTATCGTTCCTGTGATGTTGGTTTTAGTAATAATGGCAAATTCAAAAACTTGGAAACTAGAAATACCGTTATATGATGCCGTCATATAAATCTATGATTACTTCTTAATGGAAGTTATCGAGAATTTTTTAATTTTTAATAAAAACAAATGGACTCTTGGACTCCATCTTTCTACTAATCTTTTTCTATTTGTTATTTATAGTAATTTCATTCTCTACCTAATTTTTAAGTAAAGTTTTAAAACAAAATCTAAAAAAATGTTAGACGCATATTTTAAAAAAATATTTTTTAATTTTCTTTGATAATTAAATTTTCTAAGAATTGAGTAAAAACTATTTTCTCTTAATTGAAAATTTTAAATTACATAGAAAATAAAATTCTTTTAGATTTAATTTATAAAATTGCACAAATATATTATTTAAATATATTTATTTAAGTTATTTTGATTTAAAATTTATATTTTAGTATCAAATTTATTTCTATAATATTAAACTTATAATTAATACAAATTTTTTATTTTTATTTTTTTTTTTCAGGGAGAAAAAAACTTTGAAAAGGCAGCTGAAATTCCTGTAGTGTGAGATTTGACTCACTAAAACCACTTCCTTCAAAGTCAAAATATTGGGATAAGCATCCAACCTTGTTGCGTAGTATACTGACTGAATAGCAGTGATGAGACATAATATGTCTATCAAGGGTTAAATGGGGTTAAATCCAAAAGCTTTAAGTTGACTTCTTTCTTGAATTTTTCTTAATCACAAGTATTGGGAAACACATATGGGTGTAATGTGTTCCACAATTTGGACGTGAGACTTAAAAAATAGTTCTTATATATTTTCAGAGTTCTTGTTCGAAAAAGTTCTACTGTATTTGAATGTGATTTAGTGGTAGGGTTGGATTTGTGACATAACATTTTTAATTTTTTAGTATTACCTTTAATTTTTAGGAATTACTTTGTTGATATTTATAGAAAAGTTAAGCAGCTCCTACATTACGATGACGACTTAAAGACCTTATTTCTGACGTTAGTATTATTTATAATACGAACAACTCTTTTTTGTATCTTATCCATATATAGGTATAGATTTTCTTGCAAATATGTGAAAATTATAATCAAGTCTCGGCCGAATGTAGATTTTATACATTTTAAGTAGATTTGGTGATATAAAGTATTTCCTATACTTCTGCTTAAGAATCCCAAGTATTTTTCGAAAAAGCCATCAAAAATATGTGTTCGTTCCAG
This sequence comes from Dolichopus griseipennis, assembly GCA_963082915.1. Classification (NCBI taxonomy): domain Eukaryota; kingdom Metazoa; phylum Arthropoda; class Insecta; order Diptera; family Dolichopodidae; genus Dolichopus; species Dolichopus griseipennis. The sequence goes on along the minus strand of OY720441.1, from coordinate 19,686,667 downwards.
GAAAGTTTTCCATTTACTTCCATGTCTAAGACTCGGAGTTTTTACTAACCACATTCCCAAAAGGTATGGTTGGTGCAGAATCTCTTCGCTTGGTTGATAACAAACAACTTTGGGTTCTTAAAGCATTGAAACTTACTTGTTCACGCTTTCCCAATCTTCAATTATTTGAAGATCATTATTTAAGGAACTTGAAACTTTGGTTCGATCATTATTTAACGATGTTGTTGTAGCATCAGCTGCTCTCTCAAAAAGGTTAGAACAATCAAGGGTGCTCTTATCAGGATTCTATGAATTTTGTTGAGGTCATGGATAGAATATCATTAATTAATATTAAAAATAAGATTGGCGAAAGGATCGAGCCTTAAACCATTCATTTACCGATTATGATATACTTAATTTCATTCACTTGAGTCAATTATTATCTCAACTTTAGACATATGATATATCACATTAAATATTTTTAGACCTTTGTTAACGTTATACAAAAATTATGTGGTCTATCAACTTTGAAGAATTGATAGTAGACTATGGCTTCCTGATAAATATTACAAAATTCCCTTGAAATTGTATACCGACGAAACTATTTTATTTTATTATATTTTTTTTTAATCCTATTAAAAAATTTTTTTAATTTTTTAACTTTGTTAAAATGAAGTATACCATTTATTTTTTAAAGTCCTAGATACATATATTTTTTCCAATTCATATTCATTTAACTAAAATTAACTTCCTAATTTAAAATTTTCAATAATTACTATCTGTTCTCTATATAACTATATAATTATTATTTATTTATTATTTATTATACATTTTAATTATAGTTTTTAGTAAATTATTTATAATATATCCTTAATTTTTAAATTACTTCTGATTATTATTTATAAGTATATTATAGATAATTATTTATTATTAAAATTAAAAAATCATAATATTAATGCATTGATATTATATTACAGAAGAGGAAACTTAATCGAATAAAAACTAAGTGTCACTTATTATCAAGCCCGTTTATACCATAGGTACATTATGTTGAAACGGAATGGGCATATTATATTATTATTATTAGAGTTGATCTTAATGAATTTCACATACAATTATACAATTTAAACATGAGGTAATACTAGGTCTTATAAGGAAGTACTAGACCTCACTTGGAGCAGAGGTTTAGTAGATACAAATCTATTTTGTTATATATTGTAATAATTTTATATTTGAATTTTAATCTATTTCTATATCTGTGAGTTATATTATTCAATTAAATTATTTAACTATATTTTGTTTTTGTTTTATAACTGTATTTTTATTAAAGATACATAATTATTTATTAATGGTTAAACCAATGGCGAATGGGAACTTAGTCTCACATTTATGTTGGAGCTGCGATAATTGTGAAAGCGTCGATTAGAGCATTGCGTAGACAACTATTTACATTTAAATAGAGATGTTTGTATAGAAGCATCGCTTTGATCATCGATAAACAATAAAAATTTTACAAATTTTATAAAATTCGGCCTTCCCTTTACTTATCGCAGCCCCGACATAAACGCACCCTTAGTCATGTTAAAACCCTGATAAAAGCCTTTTATTTACTTTTACTGCGATTCGAACCTCGTTCTCTCGAAATAAAATTCGGCGCTCTAACCACTATGCTATCTAGCCGTCGATGTATTTCACTTATAACTTACTTCTGCGTCTAGACCTGGCACTATAATAATTATATTATAATATTCCAAATGCATCTCACCTTTTAACATTCCCCTCTTGTTGAAAAAAAGTATCTTTAGTGCAGACAAACTGAAAAAAAAATCTAATAGCTAATTATTATTTCCCTTAAATATAATAACAATTTATAATTATTCATATTTTGTCAAAAATCGGGGTGTACTATATAATTATTTACTATATAATTTTATTCCCCAAACCCTGAACATCTGTGTATAACTAATAAATTTCTCTTAAATATTTTATTATATTTTAATAAATGAAAAATTCAATAAATTGAAATATCAAATCTTCAAAATTTAATTAAATAATATTTATTTTATTTGGTAAATTTATCAAATTTATATAGATTTAATACACACACATACACAATAATTAAATGGTTTAAAATTGTACCATTATACACCAATTTAAAACTTAATTAAAATTTTTGGTAAATAATATATTGAAATTTTATCAAATACAATTTGTTTATTTATATAACCACCTCAAAAATATAATTTAGCAATACAATTAAAGTAGAATATTTTAGTTTAATAATTATTTGGTATTTAATAATATTTTTAATTTAAATATTCAATTAAAATATTATTAAATTAAAATATAATTCAGTTATAAAATATTTGAAAAGAGATGGCGACAATATTTTTATTATGTGAGAATGAAAGAGATATGATTTTTAGAAAGATATTTTATAATTCGGATAATTAAACGCATATTAAAAACCACTAATCTTTAATTATACATTTTTATAATTAAATATTTTTTTTTTTATATTAAATTAATTAAAATGGAACTTGCGGGCAATATATATCTATTTTTTAAAATTCAGAAACAGTTTTAAAAAGAATTATATGTGTTAAATTTTTGGTTTCCTACTTTTTATGAGAACATTTTTATATAAAATTTTATGTAACTCCGCAGGTCACAGATGTCACAGAACCTTTTTTTCATTCTAAATCAAATTAATTTTAAAATTTTAAATATTTAAATTGAAATTTAAATCTAAAATACTTAAATGTAATATTAAAATCTAAAAACATATGTACATTCCTAATAAAATCAATAAAATTTAATCTGAATTTAAAACCCCATAAAAACACATATACATATGTACCCATGGTAAAAGTAGTAAATATGTTTTAAAATGAAAAACTTTTAATAATTAACATTCACAAATTTAATACTTAACAACTCCCCTTCTTCCTACGAAAAAAAAATAATTATTTAAAATAAAACAGTCAATGACCCCAAAGCAAAACATAATTTAGTATTTTACTATTATGTTTAAATGAATTTAATAACATCTGTTAACAATCTACAAAAAACACAACCAATTGACAAATTGATAAAAAATGAAATATGTATATGTATATTGATACAATATATCAATCAATCTAACAGAGCTTACTACTTAAATATATCATAAATCGGAGTATAAATTAAAATTTTTTTTTTAAATAATAAAATTAAATAACTATAAAATTTAACAATAAAATTGGAAATATTTATTATAGGTTTAATTCAATTAAAAAAATTTTATTCAACAATTTAAAACTTCCCGATAAAAAAAATGTGATTGATTCCGTTTAAGCTTCCAATTAAACTAAAAAAAAAAAAAAACTTTTTTTATTTTGACTCACTTCTCTTCATTATTTTAAAAGTGCGATTCTCACCAACTGTATTTGCTCATCCTTATAAAGATGAAATAAAACTATAGCCATCCTACAGTTTGTAGTTTCTTGTATTTCTTAGTAAAAATAGTTCTGGTCATTTCACAATTAGTTCTTTTAAAAGTTCCCTTGAGAAGCTTTGAGGGGAAATTTAATGTGTTTTCAGCCGAAACTTGGTTTAAAACCGGCAATTAAAAAGTTCACAGTTTTTCAATTTTATAAAATATTTTAGCACATTTTTTATTAATATGAGTAGTTTAAATCAAGGCTGCAAAATCGGGAATTAAATCTACTTACTCTAACCTCGAATATGAAATTTTTCATCTTTAAAAACTAGGGAAAAATTAGAGAATTTAAAAAAAAAACTTGTATATATTTACCTATGTAAGTTGTGTAGCAATATGTTATTTTTAGAAATTGATAAATAATTGAAATTCGTCCTAAATTTTATTATACCCCTATGGATATAAGCCAAAAGGATATACTAAATTTTCCATTTTGTTTGTAATGGAGAGAAAGGGGAGCTAGATATAGACTCAAGAGTCGAAAAGTAAATGGATCTAGCTATATATGTTTGTCCGTTCGTCCGCCCATTTTCCTCCACGGGTTCGAGTAGCTGCCATGTAACTTTTTTTTATATGAAAATAACTCCAAGGATGGCAAAGCTAGATATTTGAAATTTTGCCAAATTTTGTACAAAATTAGTTGGGATGGTGCGGTGGATTCGAATACCTGCTATACAACTTCTTTTTTTATACGGAAGTTCGAAATTTTGTCAAAAGTAGTTTACTTTAATGACGAAAGTCTGAATAAAATAAAGTTGGTGTAGTGGAAGTTGGTGTAGCTGCCTTTCAACTTATACTTTCTTTTGGACGATATATGAATTTCTAACCAAATAGTGTAATGTCGATATTACGGCCATACAGGTATTCTTCTTCCTTACACATGCTTCAAAATATTTTGATAATGGTTAGCCAGGTTTCAATTCCTTAAAGACGAACTGATTTGTTAACACATTTGTTAAAATTCCTCAACTTTATGATTATTGAAATTTTCAACAGTTTTCAGATTTTTATCAGTCTATCGAATACTTTTTTTGCTTTGCTTAATCTACTGTTTGCATTTTGTTCGTAATTCCTTCATCTGTATCAATGATGCTGCCTTCAAGGTTCAATCAAATATATGTAATAATATTATTTAAATACTACATTAATAAATATTAGAAAAAGTACATAAAAAATAATTAAATAATATTTATTTTTTTTGCATATATATGAACTTCAATCCATATCAAATGTCTAAATAATTTATTACCTATTTTAAATACAACAACAACTGTGAGTCTTTTACCATTATTTAAAATTAAAGCAAAAAAATAAAAAAACAATTACCTTAATATTTTTCTATTTTATATTTATAGATTATCAATATACATAATTAACACAAAAATAGGCTTATAATTTTACCCCAATCCAAATTTTAATATCAAATACTAATAATATAATATTTATAAATCTAATTATAAATTGAATTTACACTATAAAATAACACCATCTATATTTTAGACATTAATCCTTTTCATAAATTGAGATGTGGTTTTGATTTGTTGTTGTTTTTTTTATTATTATTATTTCCTATACTTAAAAAAATTATATAATTATATTATAAAATTCATGAACATGGTTTTTGATTTATGGAGAAATTTGAAAAAGTCTAATTTAGAAAATATGGCAACATTTTTAGATTACATTCTTGGAATGGGAATACGAAAATAATAAATTTTTTAAAATTAAAACTATTCAAACTAAATTGAAATACAGTATAACTATAATTTAAATTTAGATTAATAATTTTAATATAATAAGGACAATATACATACTATATATACATATAAACACGAAACAGTGAGTTGGTATTTAATACCGGATTTATAAAAAATAAAAGTGAGTGAAACAATTCTTAAAGAACTTGTATTATAAATTTATGTAGTTAGAATTAAATTAAATCGTAATTTCTAGACTTCTTTATTTTTTAAGAAAGAAGGTGTAAACCAGCACACCGTAAATTTAATTGATTTAACTCACACATACACACACTTGATTTAAATTTAAAAATCTTATTTTTTTTTTAACTTAGGGCGCTTAAGGGCGCCTTATTTTTAAAGTAAGTGTTATGGCTATGAAATTTAATCCAACTGTAATTTTCATTAAAAGTTAGAATAAACCAGACCTAAGCTATGTTATTTTTATTACTAATTAGATATATTATTAAATCAGTGTTAATAATAAAAGCCTGTCTTTGTCATTATCAGCCATATATTCTTTTAATATATAAAAGAATCAATAATTTACAATATAAAAGAATCAAGCACTGGAAGTATTTTAATTATTTACTTATTAGTTCAAGAAATATATACATTTTCAGTTTCTTTGGGTATATTTAAAACTAGTTTCAAGATCCAACAATGCATTGTCAATTGACATTTGAGGAGTGATATTTCCATTTATTCTTATTAGTTACTTTGAAACGGTGACGAGTCAGAAGTTCCATTGGACTTCTAACTTTTTCATATGAGTTAAATGGACAATCTTCTAACAATTACCACTGTAAGAAAAAAGTCCCAAAAGACAAAGTTTAAAAAGCTTCTGGGACTTCTAAAACATTGAAGTAATTCAAAAGTCCCAATGAGAGCTCTGACTATGGGACTTCACCCTTTAAAACCATCCATATTAAAATATTTCAATTTATAAATAAACTACCTGTTTATTGATCCTACTTACCCTATACCTAAAATTTAACATTCAATTTAAGTAATTATGAGTTATATACGAATTGAACTGGCTTTTAAATACGATTTATATAATTAAATTATATTATTACATTTCCGAAAAATCTAACTTTTTAAATAAACTATATAATTGATTTAACACTATTTATATAAAATAATATTATATTAAATTTGTATTTTACAACACCGTATATAGAGTACGGTATAATTTTAACTATCAAAATCTGAATATATCATTAAAAATCATATATTTTTAAAGTTAGGAAGGGGGTTCGGTTAACCCTATAATAATTTTCTTATCAAATATTTAAGAACATATGTTAATAATATACATTGCAATAAGTACTGGTTCAGGTAAATATAAAGGTAGATGAAAAAAACATATACACACATATTATACACAAGAATGTATGTATATATGTATTCCATATATAATAAAATTTCGACTATAAATTTAAAATCATTTCCTATTGTAATGAATTTCGGTAAATGATTTGTGTAAGTAAAAATTTTGATTGATGGGGTTTTTTTGTAATTTAGAAAATAAGTAAAAGAAAAACAAAAACTTTATTCTAACTATATAAAGAAAATTTTTTTTTACACTTGAGAAAATTTTCAGAAAACTATTTAAAATACAATTTAAAAATTATTCAAATGGATTGAATACATCAAATTTGGCTGCCCATATATTTATTTGTTTATTTATTAGTTTAGTTATCATGGTAAATGAATAGACCAGCTAGCTGTTAGGTAGCCCCAATTTCGAATTTGAGGTATGGAGTGCTATTATGATATAAATTATATATCTTCAACCCTATTTGAATCCCTAGATCTTTCGTTTGAAAAGTCGACGTTTTACCAACAAGGGCATTGGTCGGCTTCCAAAATTATTAAGCATTATAAGGAATAGAACGAAGTTAAGTCATATCGTCATATCATATATATATTTTATTTCCTGAAATTCGATTTGATCTACCACAATCGAGTACTAGCACTGAAGAAGTCTGCATATCCATATAAATAAAAAAATTTTCGTGAAGTTAAAAGGAAACTACTCACCTTTTAATTTTTTTCATATACATTTCAGTCACTCAAACGCTAAATAATAGACTAAATATCCGCTTAATAACAGATGAAGTTTCGTTAAAAAATAACAGAACCAATGCCTATTGAGGGGAAATAGAATGATAAAGGAAAGTTAGGATTTGAAAAATAAACCACAAAGTTTTTATTTAAAAATTTGCAAATGATCCATTTCAGAGTGAAAAACATCGAAGCTCAGATATACTAGATTTTAGCGGTTTTCACAATACCAATATTATCGGTTTTAAACCACCTAAAAGGGCTTCCATAGTATAGAAATGAGCACTTGAGAACTCTCTAGTGTTTCGTTGATATCATCTGAAAGAACGCATTATTAATTTCAATGTTCCTTGTCTACAGGATATCTATAAAAGATAGGTGATCTGTTTTTACTTACAATTATATTACAATTATATTCTAAAGATAATATTAATCAATCTTAACAATTCATATATTTGTACTGAGCACTGAGTTGAATTCATAAATTGAGGACACAAGGCTGTCGTATCACCACTGTCGGCAGACAATTTAAACTTTAAGGTGGAAAAAATTATCTAATACTATAATTGAAATATCTTTAATAGAAATTTTAATTCGACTGGGTGGTACAGTGATTAAAGTGCCTACCTTTCAAGTGAACGGCCCGGGTTCGAATCCCAGTGAAATTGAAAAAAAAAAATCTGGTTTTCGGCTCGACTCATTGGGTTCAAATTAATGGCTTAATCAATAATTAATAATTATATAACTTAAAAATATAAACAAATAATTCAGTTAAATAATATAACTCACAGATATAGCATACCATATAACTCACATAGAAAATTATTACAATATAAACAAAAATAGAACTGTATCTATTCAAAATCTAAGACATTAAAACATGTTAAAGGCAGTAAGATGATCAGTTCTAATAAGAATATAATATTTCCCCCCAGCTCCGACATGAACATATATAGTAAGGCTGTTTAGCCAATAACAATGAACGTGGTAACTCGCAAAGATACCAGTAAAAAATAAAAAAAAAATAAAATATTTAAGATATAAGGCAATTCTTATTACGATCAAATATTTAACCTTAACCATTCTATTAAAGTACCATCTGTTCTTTATAGTATCTTATGAGTTTTATTAACTATATTTTGATCAATTTCAAATTTAAAATTTAAACAAAAATAGTATAAAATAAATTTAATGTTATATAATATTATAATAATATATTATATATAACAAAATTACATTAAGGTAAATATTAAATAAGAAAATGTACAAATTATATAAATATACAAAAAAAAAATATTTTTTGAAATTAATTGAAAGAGAAAATAAAATAAATTCAACATGTTTTTATGACAAATTTGAAAAATTTAATTTAAAAATCAAAAAATCTGTTTTTATATATACGAGTATTTGAGATTTTCCTCAATTTTCATTCACATGTGTTTAGTTTTTTTTTTTATTATTTTTCTAATGAATTACATTTTAAATATATATAAATAAATTTTACAATCACATACACATACATATTTAATTATTTTAAATGAAAATGTTACTTTAATTTATATATCCATATATAATATGTATTATGATATTTAATTTATTATTTAATATTAAATATTATAATTGCAATTTGAAATTACATAATTATAAAATAAATAAATTTTTTGATCCTGATTTGAATGAATCATTTAAATGATTGGAAAATTATTATAAATCTTTCAATTATATAAAGAAATAATTAGCTATTTATTCGAAAAAAAAATTAATTTGTTTTTTATTTAACCCTATAATTTTCATAATTCATATGCCCTTAAGTTTTGGAAGGTGTGCTGTTTTAGAGTATGGAAAAAACAGTGAGGAAACCACCTCGGTTCAGAACTTTCACTCCCCTCCATTCTAAATTTTTGGGACACAAGTGAAACAGAAAAACAACATTGTTCAAAATGTTAAGGTTCTATATTTACTGATCTCTCAGACTTGTTCGCTAATTCTTGGTTCGATCGAAAGCTTTCAAAATCTGAACCCACAGCCCGATATCGTCCAATTATTTGAGTTATTTTGTAATGAACGGACAGACAGTCGGACATCACTTAATTGACTCAAAAGATTGCGCTAAGTAAAACTATATATATAAACTTTTTAATGTACAGGGTCTTCCAAATTAAGTGCACTGCCATATACCATTGCATAGGTACTTATGAGTAGGCACACTTTTTGTATGTAGGCTAAGCTTGGCCTCTCCTAGTTTTCAAAATTTCTTAATTTTTTTTTAGTTTTCATAATTTTACTTTTAACTCTGTTTCTAGACTACTTATGAAAATTCTGTAAAATGTATTCGAAATTTTAAGAAACCTCTTTTAAACAAGCCAAAACCTACTCAATTTTTTATCTTTTACAGTTTCCAAAATGCGAGCTTCTACATTTAAAAAAATGTTGAAATTTTATCATGTTAAATGAAAAAGTTTCAAAATTTTTTAACACAAAATTTATTAACCCATAAGTTCCTATGCAATGATATATAGCAGAGCACTTAATTAGAAAACACCCTATATAAATTGCTTCCTTTTTTACAAACACCGTACCAAAGTTAATATGCTCCTCTAATTTACACTCCACGTATTTTAGATGTAGATGTAATGTAAGATCTAAGATATAATTTAGGCCAAACGGGTTAATTGAAAGGTTGTTATACTTTTGTATTTAATATGCATTATGTTCAATATTTAAAATATTTTAGAATTTATAAAAAAAAACAACAATTTTACATTAAATTTATTTGAAATAAAATCCAAAAAAAGTATTTTTTAATATTTAATATGTGATTCAATATAATAATTTAATTATACTGCATATTTAATTTTTTTTTAATTAACTTTTATCCTAATTGTTTAGTAAATTAATATTCAGTAATTACAAAAAGCGATTAAAATCGCAATTTAAAAAAAATTTAATTAAACTTTGTTTTAGGTTTTTAAATGAAAAAAAATATTATAATAATTAAGAACTTACTTAATTAACTAGTAAAACAATTAATTATAGTTTTAAAACACAAATGAAATATTAAAGTAAATTTTTTTTTCAATTTAAAAGAGCTATGACAGTCCGAAACTTTTTTATTAAGTCTTTGGACATTGTAGCTTGTATTTAAGATTGATTTTTAGTATAAGTCATGGTAAAACTAGCAGACGAGCATGAATAAAAATAAATCGCATCGAAACCTTTATTAATTTTTTGTGAATTATTATTTTATATCAAATTCTAATCAAATTAACTCTTTTTAATAAACTTTAAATAATTTTAAGTTTAAGAAAATTATTCAAAATGTTTACACTGTATTTTATAAACATACAAATAAGAAAAAAGAATTACAAATGGATAGGACACATATTAAGCAGAGACTCCATTTGTGAACTCAGCATTAGATTAAAGCGCCCAAGGAAAAAGAAGAGTGGGCAAACCCAAAAACACAAGAAGAACAGCAACAGAAAAAGAAGTACCAAGAGATGGAAAAACAGGGCAGAAATAAAATTAACAGCCCAAAACAAAAGTAGATGGTGTTATTTTGTGGAAAATCCTAAATCCTAAAGGATAGGCATATCGTAGCCAGACACAAGACATTTATTATTTTTCCCACTTTTTTATAAAATCAAACTAATTAGAAGTCCTTAAATATAGATGAGTTAGAAGTCCTTAAATAGTAAAGTTTGGATTTGAAAATTCGCATTGGGAAAAAAGGTTTGTGAAATGGAAATTGGGAAATTTTGGACGGATATTTCACAAAAAACAATTTTTAATATTTTGAGAAACTTATTATTTGCTATATAGTTCGATAATCTTGACTAACATATCAGATACATTTCAATTATATATATTAAAGTTTTTATACAAATCTAGAACTTAAGGACGTGCAAATGAGGCATTCTTTGTTTCATGTGGAAAAACTTAGAACCTAGGTTTAATAGAACTAACAACTTCTATATTCCAAGTAATAATTGCAATACAAAATTGGTCCTCCATTAACTAAATGAAATAACTTTAATAAAATATCATTTGCTTAATATATTATTAAAATTAATCTTGGATATAAATAAATTTTTAAATTTTTATTTAATAGAATTTAAAATAGTTTTAAATTATAAAGATAAAAAAATAATAAAAAACTATTTTCAATTTTTAAGAGCACGTCCTTTACAATTGAATTCAATTTTGTAATATTTTTTTTTCAAGGATAATTTATATGATTTCAATATTTCAAAATCTATCATAATAATTTAACTGATTTCATTTTTCCTTCATTTTCATTGTTTAATATAATTTCATATTAAAAAACTTCATCATTTGAAAATCTATTCAAGGAAGGCATCAAATACATTCCAGAATATAAAAACGAATAATATGTTTAAGAAAAGTATTCGTGTATGAACTGAAAAATTCTTGAAGATTTTAAAGCCGCGAGACATCAAAGTTATCAATACTATCTATTTACTTGTATAATAATAAGAGTAGATACTCTAGATATAATAAGAAATTATAACATTTAAATGGAAAAAGTACTTACGTTATTACAATAGTAATGTTTTTTGGAGTAATTCATATTACACAATATAAAATGTATTCGAGTTTATGCTCCTCGGTAGTAATTGTTAGACAATGTCAAGTGAAATGATTTTTTTAACTATTATTTACCTAAATTGCAAAACCCTAGACTTGGTTCATTTGGATAAGAATTTTCTAGGAAGTAATCACGGTATATAGTCTATTTAGTCCGATATGTTAAGAGAAATCCAACCCTTAAAGCTCCTAAGAGGAAGGACTTTTTCAAAGACATCAAAGCAAATCATTAAAGATTTACTCATTAGTAGTGGTAATGAGAGAGTATTGCCAGAGAGTATTATCTTTTTCATCTTATGTACTCTTTGTAAAGGAGACATATACTTTAAGAAACATCTAAAGCTCTCGTTCGTTTTTGTATTTTTGTCATAATCAGTCTTTGAACTGAATAGTATCTTCAATATTCAAATGCAGTTTTGGGCAATCATTATATTTGATGGCATATATTTTTATCTTATCTACAACAAAGGGGATATCCAAATATCAATGAATGACAGTATACTCCATGCATATTAGAGAGTACTTCAGAAAGCATATTTGAGAGTAAATATGCATATATGTGAATAGAATTTATTTTTTTATAAATTTACTTGGCACAACCCTAAAGTTGAAATCAGAGGCCATGTTTCTTTGAAATGCAATCTAAATTTATTAAAACCGTTATCTGTTGAAAAGAGCACAAGAAGATGCAAGAGGCATAAACTAAAAATATTATTGTTCTTGATTTAACTGACAACGTGATATAAAGTATCATAGATTCCGCGGAACTACAAAGTCAAAGAAGAGAAGAAACCTAGCAAAGTTATAAATGTTAAATGAAATATTGAAATAATTTAAGAACTGAAATTCTAAAAAAAAGCAATCAATAGTCGAATAGAAAATCAATTTTATATCAAAAATATGTTTCAATTTTCTATCAAAAAAAAAAAAAATAATCGAACTTTGAAGAATATAAAAAGTTACAGGCGTTATAATCGCATTGTTTTCTCATTTTTTTATTATTTTATAGAAAATTAAAAAAAAAAAAATTGAAATTGCAACAGCGCAAACTGATAACTTTTAAAAGAAAAGAATTATAAAAAAAGAAAAATTCACTCAAAAAAAAAAACAAAAAAAAAATAATCCAAGAGAAAAAAAGAAAAACTTTTAGAAAAGAAAAATTAATTTTCAAAGAAAAATAACAATGACTCAAGAAAAATGATTTATTTTCTTCAAAGATCGCTGCTACAAGCGTAAAAAGACAATATTAGGATTTCATTTTTGTTTCTAAGTTTGCACACTTTTTTCCCTCTGAATTTTTTTTTCTTCATCTTCCCGTGCCCTTGCCTCTTTCTACTCTGCAGGTGTTTCGTCTACATAACTACCCGCAAGATTTCCAAGAAATTCAATATTGATGAAATCGACTTTGAAAAAAAATAAGGAATTTTCTTAAAAATTCTTACCTTTTCCTTTTTTTAGCTTTCCTCTTAATGTTATCAAAATCTGTTACTGTTTCCCCTGAACGCAAAGGTTTTTTTCTGGAAATTTTTTTTTTGTTCCAATCCAAAGTTTTATTTCCCTCCTGTAGATATTGAAGAATTACGTTATTTTCTTTTTATTTTTTTTATATAAAATTCAAAAAAAAAAAATTATCAATTTTTCCACTTTTTATAGATTTGGAATCTGTTTTTTTGTTCCTTCAAATTCCATAACAAATAAAAAAACAAGCTATGAAGAAATAATATACAAGTTTTGTAACACCATGTTGTGAGAAATCTTATCAAAGATACGGTAACGGGATTTCTATTACTCTTTACTAAATTGTATGGAATTATTAAAGTTATAGTAAGTGGATCTAATGTTCCTTGCAAAAATGTCCTTGTAGAAATAATTTATTGGACTAGTTAATGATAAGTTTTGTGTTCCGAAAGAACTCTTGAGTACGTGCGAAGTTATGTTAAAAATTGTGTTAACTTCCGCAGAAACCATTAACGACGAATTATTCTAGTATCTGAGTGCGAAAAGCTCTAGAAAAAGATTCCCTAATAAAAATTGTATTGGCTTCTGAAGAAACCTTTGTTGACGAATTATTACAACATGAAATAGGCAACAAACTCTAGAAAATGTTTCTTTACTAGTAAGGTATTAAAGGTTTGAACAAGGCGAAAGACATTTGAAGAAAAGTATTATTAAAGATTAGATTTGAAGAGATTTATTAGAAGAGCCCATTATTTAAGAGATGGAAACATTAGATAACTGTCACAATACATGAGCACAATTTTAGACGATCTTGGAATTTTCAGTACAGTTTACATAGTACAAAATTTATATTATAGTTAAGTTAACTACCAAGCCAAAGTTCTAAATATAGGTAATCTTTTATATGAATCTCATACTTCCTCAACTTAATTATAGGAGCAGGCAGTACATTTAGGCATATAATAATTTGTTTATTTATTATCTCCTACCACATAGAATATGATAACTGGTGGGTCTAGTTATCTTTTCAAGATTATCAGGTATACTCATTTTAAAATTATAATTAAATTTTCTTTTTTTAAATATTATCTGACCAGGATTTAAGCCCTAGACCCAGTGACTAAAACCCTTAAGTATTAACCACTACACCATCAATCGGATATATTGTATATTCGAGCACAGCTTCTATAAAAATAAATCTCAATTGTGACACAATAAAACTAAGCTATTCTTTTTAAATATATTAATTTCCCCATCCAATAGTTGCTTCTACCACGAAAAATTTTTTTGTGATTTTCAAACAAAATTTCAATTTCTAAAAAAAAAAAAAAAAAATTTCGTCAATTTTAACAAAATAACACAAAACCCAGTTCCTTTTTTATATTTTTTTTATCACTGCGTGCGTCCTATTCTTTTAGAATGAATCCTTTATTATTTTTGTCTATCTTTTATCATTTAAAAACCCACCTACCAAATCTACATCTACTTATTAAACAACCCATTAAATTACCTTCGTATGTTAAGTATGTTTATATGTATGTAACAGACATTAATGTGAATCATATAAGATACACGAAAATTATTTTATGTCACCCTGTTAAAATAATAATGTTTGTCTTCTGTTCTGTTGTTGTTTTTATTTTGTTTTTACATGTAAGAAAACAATCTGTGAAAAAGGATTTACTGGATGCCATTCTTTATATGTACAACATACATATTCTTTGTTAACACCATAATTCATATACATATATACTAATATAGAATGGAATCTTCACACATTTTTGTGCAAGTGTAACTTCAAAAAATTAAATAAATATACAGGGTATGCAGGAGTCTCACGGTTGGTAGTGGAAACGAGAACAAAGTGCTTATTGTTAAATAAAAAGTGGTTTGCCTAAATGTTATAGACAGACGATACACTTCTACAAAAAAAAGGTCGTACACGGCTTGATTATATTTTTAAATTGAAAAAATTTAATTATAGGAACCTTGTGAGGTTTGTCACTAGCTTTTAAATTGATTCAACAACAATAGATTAGAAGGAAGAATTACTTAAATCTTTTAAAATCAAATGTCCACTAAGCTTATTGAAGCTTAGGAACATCAACAGGTAATTGCCCTCTCCATTTTTTGTTAGGAACCCTGTTATTAGAATGTTACTAAAATATGTTTTCAAAGCTACTTCATTATGACTTAAGGATATTTTATATGGGATAAGAAAGATATTTTATATGAAAGTTTTTAAATTATTATATTTAATAGAGTTGACATTGCTAAGATGCAATAATAAAGCTAAGATTTTGCAGTCAAAGTTTGGAATCATAAATGTCACAAGAAGTACATAGACAATATTATATCAATAATATTGTTCAAATGAAAAGAGTCATTCGTAAGAAGAGTCTATGATACAATTATGTTACACATTTAAAACAAAAAATCTTACATACGTAAATACGGATATAAAAAATACTTATTTATATATTTATATTACAACTAACTAATTTAGTCAGTTATTAACACGCTTACAACTAGCACTAGCTTTAAGACAACTAGCACTAAGGCCTTCCACTATATTAATCTTATAAGTAATTTTTTATTTATTTTTGTTTATACCATATATTTTTATATTTTACTATATATATTTAGTTACCATGGGGATTTGTTAAGAAAAATTAATTAAATATTTTATAACCCGTACGGGAATCGAACCCATATCCTCTCGGTTAGTGATGTAAATGCTTATCCACTACACCGCCGAGACCCCTATTTCAAAAATAGAATGCGGTTTTTTAACAGAAAGATATTAACCATTTAAATTTCTTTAAAATTTATTGTTTTATCAAAAAGAAAAACGAACCATTTCACAAATTCCCATCATTAAAAATTAAAAAGTTACGAACTTTACAGCACAACTGTCAAAATAAAACTATGAAATAAAATCATTCAATTTATATTCAAATACTTTCATTTTCTTGAAATTTACAAAAAGCATCACATCCTACCATATACATATATCACACATATACATATATATAATTAACGATTAAATAAAGTTTATTCAACTGTAAGTGATAAATGACAACATTATTGGTTTAAATGAGGACCTCAATTTTAGTCATAAAACTAATCATACTAAAAACTTTTTTACTTAGTTAAAGAAATATTCATTTTTTTCATCATTCTTTTCTATTCTAACCACAAATTTATATGTGCATGTGTATATGTGTAGGATGAGTATACGAAATTTTTCTTTAACTTTTTATTTACTTATATTTTGTTTTTTTTTTATTAAATTAAATAAAATTACAACAACAAAAAATAAAATTGATGATAAGGTCAAAAATAAATAAAAAAAATTTTACTTTAACCACTGTTACTACCATTGGTTTTGTCAATCTTGGGTTCACTGCCATATGATATCTCCTGTTATACTGTTGAACATAAATTGACATTTCATTAAGGTAAATTGAATGAAATTTAATTCATTATATGTACACTTGAATTTTAATGTAAAGTTTTACATATATAAAGTTAAATATATTATATATATATATATATAAAAAAAACCACAGTATAATAAAGTTTTAAATAATTGTTTGATTAATATGTTAAAAAGTTGATAACCAGAAATGAGTTTTTACTTTAAGTGGTTTTGTAATTTTATTTTTAAATGAAAAAAAAAAATAAAATAAAATAAATAAATTAGATTTCTCTATATGGTTGTACGTACACTTATATATGCGATCTAATGGAAACAATGACATTTTTAAATTAATTTATTTTATAATTTATGGTTATTTACTATAAGTTTACGACTCTTGAAATTAATACAAGTAAAGTTGTAGAGTATCAAAATATTAAAGTGTCAAAATAATTGGAGTAGAATTTTGAAATATTAACTTCTTCAGTATCAATTGGTTTGAAATTCGTATTATATATCATTTACCACTATACGAATCAATTAAGAGTTATTTGGAACAATTATTTGGTGGTATTTGGTTTTGATGAAACCACTATTGTTGGTCCTTTGTACTTTTTATTTCCGACAATCTCGACCATGTATACTTATACATACCTTAAATTTTTTTTCCATTTTTTCAATACTACTATTATAAAATTTCATTTGTAATTTGTAATTGCTTGCCCACACAGAAAAAATCCTTAGACCAAATTATTTTAATTTAAAAAATTTTCATCAGAATTTCACTCAATTATAATTCAAGGCCTCGGTGGCCAAATGGCTATGAACTTGAAACACTCAATGAGAAAGTACAAGTTCGATTTCAGCACAGATGGCAAAAGTTTTTAATTGGAAGTAAAATTACTGAAGACTTTACTTTACTTTATCGACATAACAAATTATTATTTTTGAGCCGCCTCCAAAGTCTTCCTCCATTGGCTTCTGTCTTGCGCAGCTTCTCTCCAACTTCCAACAATATTCAGCATTCTTACGTCTGACTGACCACCGTCTTTCCATCGAAGATGTGGTCAACCTCTTCTGCGCCTACCCTCGGTATTGGAGTCAAAAACAACTCTTGCTGGAGCAGCATCGTTCATCCTTACTACGTGACCTTACCAAGGTAATCATTGGATTTTATTCCAAGTTACGAGATCAGTATCGTCGTACAGCTCATACAGCTCTCAATTGTGTCGCTGCCTCCAAGCTCCTTTGACGTTAATGGGACCAAACATTTTACGTAGAATCTTCTTTTCAAAAGACCCTATCAGATTTTCATCGTAGTTGGATATGGTCCATGATTCTGCACCATATGTCAGAACTGGTATGATGAATGTTCTCTACAGTGTGATCTTTGTCTTTCTACTCAGAGTTCTTGACCACATGTGTTTGCTGTGTTCATTTGTTGTTGTCAAATTACTGAAAAACATTACTTAATAAATGGTATTAAATAAAAAGTATTCAATGTTTAATGGCCTTAATTTTTAGAAGGCAATGGATAATATAGCAAACTCTAATGATATTTATAATATTTCTATTAATGAAATAATATTGTGTAATTTCTTCTTTCAAATGTTTCATATTTTTAGATTGCATCCTCCATCCATTCTCCTGCAACAAAATAGTAATATACACATTATATATAACTGTACATTTTTTTAGAATAACAAACATTTAATTAAAGTTATTAAAAAAACTATGAAAATCAAAAGGAAATTTTAACAAACATCTTAATAATACTTTTGAAAAAAAAAAAAAAAAATTTAGTAAATAAACATGTGCCAAAAAATAAAACCACCCTTTGATAACATTTAAAAAAAAACCTTTTTTTAATATCTAAAAATTTTTAAAATGAAAAATTGTAAAAGAAAAATTTGGCACATGATATGCGGTTAAATTAAAATGAAATTTAACGTCCTTAACCTAAAAAATGGAAAAAAAAATCAATACAAATAATGTGAAACTAATATATATTATGTACATTTACAATACAAATATATATATATACATATATAGAAAATTTATATTTATATATTTTTAAAAAAAAATATTATATACATTGTCGTCACTAAAATGCAATGCCAATACAGTACCAAAACTATTTTTCATATTTTTTTTAAAAATTAGTTGGAATAATCGTTTGTTGTTTTTTTCCTCTTTATAATTATTTATATAAAAATTTAATTTAATTTATGTATTTATTTGTTTATTCATATTGAAGTATGTTAAATTATGAATAGAATTTTAAATTGAATACAAGCAAATATAAAAATATTGATTATAAGGATAAATTATACAATTTAATTGAGAGTAACCTTATATATATAAATTGTAGGCTACTTTTGTAGGCCATCCGCATTTTTGAAGCGCTTTTGTAATATAATATTTTGCAGTAGAATATTATGTAATTAAATGAATAGAGATGAATAAATTATTAAATACAAGGTTAAACAATTCATTCCTAAATGATTTAATAGATAAATGTTATCCTGGCCTTCAATATTTTGTGTGGCTATGAAGAGAGATAAATTTAATTAAGTTTACGGTTTTAATGTCAGTGCCTCTATAATTACCATTTCTCTAATTCTGGAATATTGTTGCTTCCATTTCTCTAATTCTGGAAGCAAAGTTAAGCAGAACATTCATTTCTAACATTGAAGTTGGTTTGCATTATACCTATTTAAGTTCAATATTTTTTCGAAGGGTCGTTTTAAAACATTTTCATTCAGATTGAAGTTTCAAAGTAAAATCCAAAGAAAAGTTTTGCAAAGTTTTGAAAAATTACCGTTATCTACAACAAATACAATGTATTATGCTTAATATAACTTTTGGATGAATCAATGGTAAGGCTCATTAATCTCTCCGAATCGCAGATACATCTTAGAACAAAGGTAAAAAAATTCTATACATTTTTAGTAAGCTTATAGCTACTCGTAATTCTGTGGATCTCAATATGTTTGTTTTCAATTTGAATCCAAAAACATCGATGATTTACAAATACATATTTAAACAGAAATAAAGAATTAAAGTAGGTAATTAAACTTAAACTTAATCTCTTTTTAATTTTTAAACTCCTCCCTTCTTTAAAATATGTACAATATTTTTAACCAAAAAATATGCTATTTTTCGATTAAAAAAATTATTTCATAAAATTCCAATGTCGCAATTCTCGTCTCAATGTTTTTTTTTTTTATTTTATTAAATTTCATTATTAAAAAAAAAAATTTTTCACACCTTTGATCCAATCTATGACACCTTTTTAACTTGCAATAAAAATTTTCAACATAAAGGTATTTAAAACAAAAAATAAAAAACAGAACCGTTCAGTTACAAAATAATAAATTTAATAAATAAGTTTCATCTTCAGTTAACTTTGACCCCCAACTTATAAAATAATATTTTATTTTATACTTACTAATCCATACACACACAAATACTCACTCTTATAACAATGTATACATAATATAAGTATAAATATAATATGATTGATAAAAATCCATATATCTGTCATTGATATTTTGAACTGTAAATTGACAGAATTATGTCATCAGCAACTCTGCTATAATAGTGCAAAGATTCAATAAAATTTTATATGACATTGCAAAAAAAATAAAAAAGGCAAAATTAAAATAAATCCGGATAACCTAAAGTAAAAAGTACGTTTTTACAGCAAAATATCCATACACATGTATATATGTATATATGAAAAAAAATACCTCTATACAAATATACAATGATAAATGAAAATATATTTTTTTTTTATTCAACTATTAACTATTCAGTTATACATTCTTTTACATACATCAAATAAAAAATAATCTACAACATAAAAAAAACATACATATATAAATTGTGATGAATATGTTTGTATGACTGAATGTATGTATGTTGAACGAGAGACCAGACAATCCAGATATTTGTAAGCATAAAAAAAAATTTTAAACGAATCATTTTTAAAAGTCATAAAAAAAATAATTTCCATAGAAGGGAAAAAAACTTGAAAATGAAATAAAACTAGGAAGAGCGTAGAGTAGACTGTGTCAACTGTAGGATACATTCGATTTATTGCTTTTGGCAAAATTTCAAATGCACAACTTATTGGACTGTATATTATTTATATAGGAACATATTAGTTCTATAAGGCAGCTTTCCGCACCTCTTGCACTAAACCTTGCACTATATTTTGTGCAGACACTGGATTTTAATAACAAAGAGGGCTCTCATATAAAAATTAATTTATAAAAATTTCAGTGTCCTAGCTTTTATAGTTTTCGAGTTATCGTACAGATGAACAGGGACATACATAGCTAAATCGACTTACATTTTGATTCTAATTCGATCCATACATTTTAGTTAATTCGATTTATACATTCAATATATATCCTGCGCCCCCTTTTTTACAGTATTACATACGATATAGCAAATTAAGTATACCCTTTGACCTACGTACGTTCATATACGGTAATAAAAAAAAAGATAAATATAGAAAACAGGTTACTGGCTATAAGGATTAAAAAAACGTAAAGCAATAATACCATAACAAAATAAAGTAATAATAAAAACAGGATTAAATTCATTTGAATGGAATTCAAAATAAAGTAATATTTTTTTTTTTGCATATAAAAATAAATGTGCCAAATGAAATAATCGTTATTTCAAGGATATTTCAAAAAATAAAAAAAAAAAAACAAACGAAAAAATACCGTTGAAAAAATAAACAGTTAAAAGAAAAGAATTTAAATTGAAATATTTTATACATATACATATATTTTTATTTGAAGATGGACAGTCCTAATCGATTTGGAACTAAAAGTTAATTAAATTCTTTTCAAACAAATCAACAAAATCTGATATAAATAATAAATATTTCATTGAATGATTATGTAAATTGATTATTTAAATGATATGTAATTCAATGTAATCAAGAGTAATCATAGTGTTTGTAATCATTTATTTCAGACATTTTCAAAATTCAATTTCTTCGGTCCATCTGTTAGAGATAGATTAGGTACCTAATGCAATTCTAGTCATAGTTTGAATGAATATACTTGATAATGTAGAGCAGTTCCGTAATTAGTTCCGTATAAATAATTAGTATTTGACTATTACAACTCAAGTAATTGATCTTAATATATTACTTACTGCGATAAGTTATAAGAGCGAAATGATAAGATCGCAGCTCCAATATAAACGCAATCTAAGATGTATTTGAATTATTAAAAGTCATGAGTTTAAAAATTACAATATCATACTTATTTATATGACAAAGTTTTTTCTTAAATAAAAATATTTACTTTTACACCTGCAATAGGTACCTGGAATTCTAAGCTCCATTTAGTTATGGGAAGTTCCTATTCTATCCCCATATAGCCAAAATAACGGGATAAACAATCAACCTGCTTGCGCAGTATAATGACAGAAGATTAACGAGACATACATTTCCATCAAGGATTGAATGAATATTCATGTAATAGAACCCTCATAATGGAAGGAACAAGTTGTAAGGTTATAAGCCCAGAAGGGACAAATTGAAATATTTTTTGAATTTCTCTAAATCATAAGTATTGGGGAAAACATAAGGGAGTATGTGTTCCACAATTTGAAGCTGCAACTTATGAAAGAGTTTTTATGTTTCAAAGTTCTAGTTCGGAAAAGCTTTACAATATATAAATGAGATTAATCTGCTAAACGTGTATTTCATTAAAAGATCATTTCATTCAGATTTCAAAATGTCCTAGATTCTATATGCTATTCCCACCCCTGTAACTAAACTGTACATTTGTATCACAGGTTCCTTCCTAAAGTTCAAAAAGGGTGTGGATTTGGTGCGTTTAAGTCGCACACTACCCAACGAAATCCCGCACAGTTTCAATGGGTGGCTTTCGAGCGTTTCATTCCCTCGCAAAAAAAAAAGAACTGAGGACTTTCACATTTTCTTTTTGAAATACACATAAATAAAGTTGCTACTTAATTTAATATCTTATTCTGCAATTTACTTCCTTACATCTTAGGGCTATTACAACAAAAACTTTTATCATGTACATTTAACCATGCAATTAAATTGTAGTTTTGAATTGTTCCTTAAACCAATTAAGGTTCCTAAAACTTAACAAAAAATAACTGGGTCCTAATTTGTATTACACATAAACAATTCATTCAATTATTATCATCACCTTGTGTATAGAATGTAATTCACTTACTTCAATAAAATTCAACTGAAATAGATTTTGTTCATTAGATGCCCTAAAAACATCTTACAAAGTTGACCAAAATAAAAAAAAAAATAAAATTGAATTTTCAAAACTTTGAAAATTTTTAATTGGAAAAATTGATGAAGTTTCTTATCAACTTCACAAAAACTAGGTATGTATATTCTGGATCATTAGCCAATCATCTATTTTTGTGTACCAAAAATTGAAATTTCAAAAACTTATTTCAAACAAACAAAAGAACCTATCAATCAAAGTGTGGTTCCAAAAGAAACTTCAATAACACTTTCTTTTATATTGGAAAACCAACAATCAACAGTTCATTAAAGGTTTTTTTTATTTTTGATTTAAGAAATAAACCAATATACGTATGGTGTTAAATAATTGTCTGAATACACGCTCTATTTAACTAAGATTCAACATTCAGAATATACCAATTCTATTAAAAAAATTTAATAATATTATGCAGATGTTAAAATAAAACCATGTTAGTTTTCAATTTAACATATCAATATCATAAACTACTTTTAGAATCCAATTATTATTATTATTATCAAGTTTCATCAAAAGTATTATTAAATTTTTATTAGAATACAAATATATTATGTGTTGAATAAATAAAAAATGAATACAATATTTAAAAATTTTTGAAATTTAATATTTTGTTTGTGATTTTTAAAAGATCAAATATTTGTATTTCACCTTGGAAATTTTATGATTGTCAGACTATAATAAATCAGTTCGTCATCAGTTCTCTGCATTCAAATTTTTATTTAAATAATTTTAAACTTGTATACGTGAGAAACATGTATTTTGCACAATTTTATGATCTTATTTGATTTATTATTAATTTAAAGTTTGCAATTTTTCTACAATCCCTTAAAACTAACGACATACGAACATGATTTGTCACCTATAAACCTCTATGACGAACACAAATAATTTTTTTCTACATATAAATTTTCAAAAAAATTTTTCATTAATTTTCACCATTTTTTTTATGTAAAAAATTTAAATTGATTTCAATCCAAACATTATGCTTTAAAACATTGTACACTTGATCACACACAGCGCCTTGTTTAATTTCAATTATATTTTAATACAAAAACTTTAATATTAATGAATAAAAATAATTGACAAATTTAAAAAAAGACTTTTTGTAACAGCAGATTGTCTCCTAGAGATTAAATTTTATATTTTATTAAATTCAATATCTTTAGACATCAGCTATACAGAACTAAATTGAGGCAAAATTTTCCAATGTAATATTGATAAAAAAAAATCAATATATTTTAAAATTAATGTTATTCACTATAAACATTCTTTTGGATCATCTTCAAAAAAAAACAAACAAATTTAATTTTTAAAAATTCCTTGAGTTTTCTTTTAGCACTGTTCAATATTCTTTACATTTTCTTTAAGAATTTCAATAGAAAGGAAATGACAAAAATTAAAACTATTTTTAAAAAAAAATGTAGCCAAAAAATTTAAATTTAAAAAAAAGTATTTCATGGTCAACCATTATTAATTTGTGTTCTTGGTTTACATTTTTTATTTCTGTTCTTTTTTTATAATATATATATTTTTATATATATATACCAAGTTACTAATTTTTCATTTCCCTTTTAACTAACGAACTTATTCCATTATTCATAATCCCAAAAAAAAACTGAAAAAAGGACTTGGTAGACTCAATGTTTAACAAATCTGGAACAAATTAAAGTTTTTTTCCTTATTATTAAAGTGAAATTTTTTACTATTTTTAAATTTTTTTTTAATTTTTTAACATTTATTTTTGTAAATTATGCATTGATAGATGCTTAATATTTGCTTATATCCAGACTTGAAAAATTTCGATTATGATCATATTTTAAACTGACCATTCTTTCAGTATTGTCCTGGGTTGTCCAGCTTTTTAAAGCTGTGTCCACCATTAAAAGTTTTCTGAGAATTGTCGAGCATTTCCGGATATATTCAAAAAAAACTTGATTACAACTTGTTTCTTGATAGTGTGAAAATTACTACTTGTTGTAATATAGAAAATTCTTAGACTGATATCTACTATGAAACTATTTATAAGTTTTAAAGTGGTATAAAAATTTTAAGGCGAAAAATTTGGATCTAATTTTTAAAATCGTTATTTGTTCTTACCAACTTTTAAAATGTTTTTAATAGTAAAGTAAATATTGCTTTGTGGTAAAATAATTGTATTATGCGATATACGATATGTGATATAAGTTTTGTGAAAATAATGAACAAAATGTGTCCAGCATGGAGTTTAAAAAAATTTGATCAGTTTATTATATTTAGATTACGATTAACTAATCAAAGTAATCGAAAATATTTAATTACGATTACTATAATACTCGGACTCAAAAATTATCAATCACGATAATTAGTAATTAAAAAGTCATTCATATCTGTATTAGATTATTTTATAAGTTAAGATAACTTTAAAATAATCAAAAAGTAATCTAATCTAAGTTCTATCTGAACTACTTTCAGTTTTTTTTTTTAAAGTAATTTAAAATTTTCGAATACGATTAGGGAGTAATTTTAAGTACTAAATTACAAAGGAATCATTAACTTTAAAAGTTAATAATTATAAAAGGATTAAAAAAAAAAACTTATGTCCTTAAAACATAACATTTTATATATTGCCTCCAGAAAATTATCAATTTATTCAGAAAATTGTTCTTTGGAAAGTTACTATCTAATGAAATCATAAAACTTTGGTATATTCTAAGATGAAGTCAATCCACTATCCGCTGTTCCTATTAATGTTAACTCGTACAGTCTTTCAAGAAAAATCTAAGGCAGCACAATCTGCAAAATGAAACTTCAAAATCATATTCTTTAATTTCAAAAAAAATTAAAAAATTAACAAAAGCAGGAGTTTTATTTATTATGAAAAAGCTTTTTAACTGAGGTTATATTTTGTTTTAAAGAAATCATATACATATTAACAATTTAATAGTTTACCATGTTTAGAAATTCACCGAATTTTTCATACGGAAGTCTTAAAAAAAGTTTTGTGACCCTCTTTAAAATTGTTAAAAGATTACTTTCAATATCAAACTACTTTTTTGGAATATAAATGAATTGACCCCATTTTCTATAATAATAATATTATAATAGAAATGCGTTAGTTCCTTTCTTTCTGATTACATCAACTATTTGAATTAAACTGTCAAGAGAATATTCAAACCCAATTTCGTTTTCAGATAGTAAATTGACATTTAAAACTATAGCGATAGGTGAATGGAAAATTCCCTTGACTAGAATTTCAAAATACGAATTTTAAAATTTTAAAAATTTTAAATTGAAATATGAAAACAGATTAAAATCTCGTCAAACTTCAATTAAATTTTAATCAGTTCACGTAGATCGAAAATTTTTTCATCCAAACACATATACATGATCACATGACACGTACGTAGACACAACACATGATCACATGACACGTACCTTAGATTCATGCATAACTTCTATAGTTTTTTCGGTTCTTAACATTAAATCCAGAATATTACCAAAATTTTAAACTAAGCTTTAAGCAGATTATATTAGGTACTACAAACCAGATAAATTCATATCAAAACTTCATTTTCCTTTTACAATCAGCATCCTTCTTAATCACAAATTCATCTCCCCCTTAAAAATATTCTTATAAAAAATATAAAAATCTAAAATATATTTCTTAACACACACATCTTCTTTTTATCACATTTTTTCTATTTATTAAATTAAAATTGAATTATTATTTACAAAATACTATAATAATTTACAATGACACTCTCATAATTCATGAAACTTAAGTTCTATCTAACAAGACCTGGTTGACGTTCTAAAAAAAAATTCTTAAGTGAGTGAACAAAGAAACAAAACCCCATATACAAAAATTACATGTTTATATAAACTTTAAATACATAAATTTCCCCGAAAAAATCCTCTCTGTAATCAATCATTTTTTTTTATATGCATTCTGATTTTATTTTCTACCACCATAAAATCCATTTCATATTTTCCAAATTTTCCTTAAAAATGGTTTTCTTCATTTTTCATGAAAAAAAAAATAACCAAAATGAAAATATTAAATATTCTAAAATATTTTTCAATTCAATTTAATTTAATATAAAACATATACATTTATAACCTTAAGACAGACAAAATAAATGACAAATTCAAAATCAAACCATTGCAAAAAAATAAACATTATTTACAATACATATATTATATTTTACACCTTGATAATATATTCCAGATACCCCATAAACATAAATTACCTATAATAATACATATAAAAATCTACACAAAAATTTACATAATAAAACTGAAAAATACCTAAAGGACTAAAGGACCTAAAAAACAACAACCAACCAACCAACCAATAATCCATACCGATTGGAATTTATTTCCAAAAAAAAAAAAAGAACCACATCTTCCCTGCCCCAACAAACAGAAACCTATTCCCCTAAAAAATGTATAAACAAAAATTAGCTGCTACTTTCATAGCTCCTGCTACCTACTTTTTTTCAATAGTATATACCCATATCATCATTATCATAATCATCATCAATATTCAGAAGATACAAATACAACTAAAAAAAAATATAAAAATTCAATTGTCGCATAAATTCTATAAAAAATTTTTTTTTTTCTATTATCGTTGATTTTTACTATCAGCACCTTTCTATACTCTATAAACTCTAATCCCATATACATGGATATCTACTATTTGTACATATTCTTTTAGTAGCTTCTGCTGCCTATATACGGTATTACCTACCGTATGTAAGATCTGATTTTTATCAGCAAATTGTTGTTGTAGTAATGATAATAACGCCATACCGCGCACTACAATTGAAATTTAAAAAAAATAATAATAATAACAAAATAGAATATAATTTACCTGAATATTGGGTACCTTCATTAAAACCTCTGTATTGTATATATAAATATAATTCCCCAAGGACATTTATGCGACCAAATACTAGAATATAATGAAATAACAAAATAAAAATAATAAAAAAAAACTTTTGTTTTTATTTTAATAAAAATCTTAATCAGAAAAATAATAATAAAAATAAATTAAACAAACACAAGCACAATATATATATATACAGAATAAAAAAAATGTTATATTAAATTAAAATAATATTGTGTATTGTATTACTGTGTTCATTTGTACATTTAAAGTCCGAAAAGTCAAAAAGATTCCGTTACATATTATACCTGTCTAATTTAATTAACTTTAAAAATAAAAAATAATTTTATTTAATCAAAATAAAAATGGACTATCATTTTTTTAAGAAATAAGAGCTTCTTATATTGACATTTGGTATTAAGATACTTTTGCTATTCTTATAGGCTTAAAATTCTTTACATAATTATGTGTAATTTATAGAACCAAAAAAATTTACGAAATAATAAATTCCAGACTGTAAATTAAGTATATATTTAAAAAAATTATATATGATTCATATAATAAAATAAAAGTGATGATCCAAAGATCTGTGTTTTTAAGATACATTAATGAAATTATAAGTAAAATAAATGATAGATTAAATATGATACAACAATAGATCATTTCTTATTACAAGCTAGCATGCCCTTGACAGATTTTTAAACGATATGCTTGTTAATTCCTTTATCAACTAAAGCGTTTCAAAAAGCGAGGAAAAGTGTAGAGTAAACTGTGGCAACTCTCGGACTTCATCATGAACGTAATATCATCCGCTTAGTTGCTTTTACCACAAAATACACTACTTATTAGACTCTCAATAACTATAAATATCAACAGAATCTTATTAAACTGACAGTTAATTTATTTAATTTTTGACAGGTTGACATATAGTTGACATTCATTTTCTGACAGTTAATTCATTTAAATTTTGACAGGTTGACACATAGTTGACATTCATTTTCTGACAGTTAATTCATTTAAATTTTGACAGGTTGACACATAGTTGACATTCATTTTCTGACAGTTAATTCATTTTGACAAGTTGACACATAGTTGACACTCATCTTCTAACAGTTAATTCATTTAATTTTTGACAGGTTGACACATAGTTGACATTCATTTTCTGACAGTTAATTCATTTAATTTTGACAGGTTGACACATAGTTGACACTCATCTTCTAACAGTTAATTCATTTAATATTTGACAGGTTGACACATAGTTGACACTCATCTTCTGTAAACTTGTTACACATGTTAATCAAATTAAATCTACATTCTTAGAGTCTAGCAATACCAAAAGCCCAGCTGTACTATAATTAACCTCTAAAAATTAGTAAAGATTAAAAATGATAAAAACTATGCTGGACCTCAATAATATCTTGAACAACACATAAATAAAACAAAAACGGAAATTGTTTTCAATTTTTTTGTATAGGGCCAACATTTCAAAAGAAGAGGCCCCCATCTAACAATTTGCTGCAACATTTATTAGTGCAATTAGTACAAAAAAAATACAAAACAAATTTGTAATATAAGTCCTGTAATTTGTAAAATAAATAAATTTTCTTGAGAACTTGCACGATCCAGTTTTTAAAAATAACCATTATTAATATAAAAGAACAATAAATTGTAATTTATACTTTAAATTAATAAATAAAAAAAAAATGAATCAAAGCCCTCAAATACAACACATATTATTGTTATTTAACCTTGAAGGTGTCCTTTTTCATTAATTTGCATAATATATTTTATATTTGATCCTAAATCAACAAAAACAAAAATAAAAACAAATTTAAAATGATTACAAAAAAAAATAAAAAGAAATCAATATTTATTTAATAAATATAAATATTATCAATAGCAGGTCACATCAATAATGAAATGTATTATATGCTCAAATAATATTCTAACCAATGTATATTTAAATTTTCTAAAAAAAAATTTAATATTCATTTTAAAAAGAAAGTTGCAGGACATAAACCTTTGTTCTGAATGTAGAATAAAAACAAAAAGTATTTCAAAATTTCAGCAATGGGACCTTTAGAATAAATCCTTATAATGGAGCATATTATTCTTTAAGATACTACGCGGTGAAATAAACGCTTTAGAATCACCCAATCATGTTACAGGCTACAACCTTCCTTATATTCTAGAACTATAGACTAGTAGGACTTGAATCAGGATCTAAGAATGAGATTTCGATAACTGATGTTGCACTTAACAGAGGCATTGCTACTGTTGTATTCAAATAATGGAGTATTTCTCTTAAATTTCCGTCTGTCCGATATTTATAATTTAAGGTGCAATTAATGTAAAAAAAATTCATAAATTTTCTGGAAATTTGTTAGAACCACAAAGAAATTTGAATGTCATTTGAACCATAATCCAGGTGTCCATACGTATATCTTGGAATAAGGTTTATTTATGAATATAGGTATATCTTTGGTAGAAAGGTCCTAGAAATATAATGTAATTAGTAGTAAAAATTAGAATTAACCTTAATTAATTTTCATACAAGGATAGGATGGTAGTAAACCTTATCACTACTTGAATGTCTTAAGTTAATTATGTTCTCTGTTGCAACTTAAATTTCAATTGATATAATTTTATAATCTGCGAGTTATAAATTAAACATAAAAAAACTTATTTGTTTTATTTTGTATTTTTTTTTAATATTTTAATACAAAAATTTTAAACTATTTAACTTACTCATTTATTTGAAGCCAATGACGAAAGTAGACAAAAGTTTTCATATGTTTACTAGGACTCAAATAAATATTCTTTGAATGAGTTATTGTCCCGACTCTTCTAAAGTGTTTGTTCTCCCTCTATAGAACCAAATGACTACATCTCAAAGTTAGATAGTATTGCCAGCATTTAAAAAAATACATCCTTATAGTGGCACATACTATTCTTTAAGATACTACGCAGTACAACAAACGCTTCAAAATCCCCCGACCTATTAAATTAAGTTACAAGCTACAACCTTCCTTATATTCTAGGACTCTAGACTCCTAGTACTTGAATCCGAACTTATAAATAAGATTTCAACACTCCAATCACTGTTGCACTTAACCGTTTAAAATAAGTTATTGACTACACCCATCCCTAAACTCCGGTTTGAAATCTTTGGCACAACAAAATACCATTAAATACAAGAGTTTAACATTAAAAACAAAAATAAAATAAAAACCAAGCATAAATAAATTTATATATCCTACCTGTCATTATTTGTACAAAACATATATATATATATATATATAAATATATATATATATAAATTATATGAAAAGAAAAGAACAGCAGGAAAGCAAAACATATACTCAAAATCAAAATGATAGCACTATTATTGTTCCTGTTGCCATTACTCGATAATATTATGTTCTTTCATATATACATAATCATATATATATACATAGTATACATAAACTTATTTAATACATATCTTTGATTCTGAATTTTCATAATATGTACATTCAATGAAAAGAACTGTGTATTTTTTATATGTTATGTACATTGTCTAGCTAGAAGATAGGAAAATATAATTTCTCTTCATTATATAAATATAACTATATTTATATATATATATATATATATATATATTTACACATCGAATCCATTGTCGTATAACAACAAGCATCATATCGTATCGCATCTTCTAAACTTGAAAAACTTAATGTTGCCCTATTTTCACGCTCCGTAAAAAAAAAATAAAAAGAAATTTTGAAAAAAAAAACACAGTTATTTTATTTTTTTTTCTATTATTTTTTTTTTAACTATTTTTTGTTGTTTTTTTTTTTATAATTTTTCTTTTTATGTCTAATGTCTATACACCTGGATTATCGCACCTTTCGATGACTTCACGTTTATATTCATGTCGAATATATATTGTTTTCTTTTTTTTTTGTTTTTGTTTTACATATATATATATATATATATATATATATATATCTCCCTTTCTCTCTCTCTCTCTTTGTCTAAAAAAAAAAATCTTATCTTCATTTTAGGGCCTCAATTTTTATTCGTTTTCTTTAAAATTTTGTTTTGTTTTTTTTACCGTTATACATAAATTTAGAGCCCATTTCGTTTACAGATTTTTTTTTTTGTTTTTTAGAGATGATTTCGCCATTCAAAAAAAATTGAAATAAAAAAAAACACTACAGGAAAGAAAGAGACAAAAAAATAAAAATTGAAAGACACAAAAGAAAAAAAAATAAAAAACATGTCCTTTTTTTTATAACAGTAATTTTTATGTTAAAAATATTTAGGTATGTACATGTACCTTTACATGATAACTACATATATACATATATATAAGTTATAATATAAAAAAAAACTCAATTTAATTCAAAACATTGCTTTTTTTTTTAAGTAACATTACTTTTTTTTACTTCAGTTATAAATTAGAAATATACGTGGCAATGTTTGTGTGAATATGTTGATTTACTAAAACAAAAAAAAACAAAAAAATAGAGAAAGAATGATTACTAACAGACCAAGTAACCTTCATTTATATCTATCATATAAATATTGTATAATTTATTTCAATATTAAATTTAAGGATATCTTATACATAGTCTTAGAATAATCCTATTACATATTACATATATATACATAATATGCTTTACATTTTATTAATTCCGAAAAATTCTAAATTTAAATAGAACTTATAAGTTTTAAATACAAATCAAATTGAATTATATTAAAACCATGGCAGTATTACATTAGTAATCAATTGATTTGTACAAAAAAATTTATTAAAAATCCTAAAACCCAATCTCTAAGTAAATTTTTCTAACACTGTTGTGCTCCTGTGGTGGGAAAAATGCAAGTAGATAGGTACAAGTAGTAGTACATAGGTATACAAGTAGTACATTTTCTAAGTGTTCATTCAATATACAAGATCCTTTGGAAAGGATCTATCCTATTTTTAAGTAGAATGTATTCGAAACAGAATTCGATTACCTAGAATTGTATATATATATACATATATATTTAAAACTTATAAATTTTTCTAATTTGCTATAAAGATATCATTCAAAAATTAAATTATAATTTGAAAATAGAATTCTTCAAAACCAACAGCAAAAACCAAAAAAACAAAATAAAAAAAAAAATCATAACAAAATACAATGTATGGTACCTGTAGCGAAACCTAAGATTCTGTTATTTGTTATTTTTTCATTTTTATCTATTATACTTCACTTCGCACCATATACGAGTCAAAGTGCACCCACTAACTATATTTTGATACCCATTATTTTATAATGTTGTTATTACGTTTTTTTTTTTATTTTTTGTCTCTTTTCTTTTATATATCTTTCTCATATTTCATTAAATTATTACTACATTTTTTCATACTGTCTTTTCATTTTTTTTTCTCTTGTTTATCCTTATTTAGAATCCTTATTGTTTATCTAAGAACATATACATATGTATATATATATATAAATGTTTTTATATATATAAGGACATAACATACACGTCTATCTTCAATTGTCCTTTGTCAACACAAAATGTATGTTAGAAAAAAACAATAACAAAAAAAAAATATTAAAACTTCAGAAGAAAAATAGTTGTAGAGAAAATGAATTTTTTCTCAAAAAAAAAAACAAAAACAACAACAAATGAATATTCCAGAAAATAATAAAAAAAAAACAAATATAAATATGAAAAAATCGCAGCGAAGTTAACAGCTGAACTGTTTTCATCTGAAGTTATAAATTTTATCTAAAGATTAAAAAAAAAAAAAACAGTAAATGTGTAAAATTATAAAACATTTGAATATAAAGTTTTTTTTTTATATCTACTGTTTATTTTTTTCTCTTTTTTTTTTTTGTTTTTTTTTCTTGTTTTTTAAATTTGATACGAAAAAAACGATGACGAATTCCATAAACAAAAAGTAAAAATCACTTTTATTATCGCCATCGTGGTTAATTCTCTAATCAACAAGAAATGTGTTGCATATACACAGGCGACACACATACAAAAAATTATTCAAATTACAGTTTACAGAAAAAAAAAAACAACAAACAAAAATAATAATAATAAAGTTTGATTCTGTTATCTGTATAGCAGATTCTGTATATGAGAAGGACAGAATTTACACAGCAATATTAAGTAAATATATAATATGTATATATATATACACGTCGTCCCTTATGAAAAAAATTTGGAGTCTGTAAAGGTACTGAGATATTAAATTCTAAGTAACGTTGTATGAATTTTTGTATATTTTTTATTCTCTTTGTTTTTATTATTGTTGAACATGCGCTACGTTACGAATTTGAACAGTTTTTTTTTTTTTTTTCTACTTCGTAAACGAATTTTAGAAAATAATTTGTTGTTGTTTTTTTTTTAATCAGAGACTTAGTAATTGATGCTGTAATACTACAAAACAGATAAAATAAAAAAACAACAAAAATAATCAGAAACAAAAACAAAAAATAAAAGCATCAAAATATTTTTGGGAGAGAAAATGACAGGACGATAAAAGAGAAGAATATCTGTATAAAATCAAACAGCTGTACATACATAATTTCATTGGAAAATGGAAAGGTTTCCAAATTCCATAAATACACATAAATGTATTTGTATTTTAAATGAGAACTTGAAAATAGCATCTCTGAGCATTTGCTGAGCATCTCTGAAAAAAAAAAAAACATTTTAATCTCTTCTGTCAGTAAACACCTTTCGTGAGATGAAAAATTTTGCTGAAAAATCTCTGAAAAATTAAAAAAAAAAAATTAAAAGCTGCGTTTGTGTGTTTTTGTTTTTATTTTTTGTATTTTTATTTTCAAGATGGCAGCTGAAGAGAGTTGATTAAAAAAAAAAAAAGTCAATGAGTTTGTGAAAATGGTGTGGGTGTAATGGTAAAGTTATTTATTTTATATTTTGGGTTTTTTGTGAATTCCGGCGAAATTTTTTAGAAAAAGCTTTAGATTTTTTTTCAGTGGAACAGAGTAGAACGTATCTTGGTTTTTTTTTTAAATAAGATAAATGAATTGTAGAAAATGTAGAAGATTTCAAAAATAGAAATTTTTGGAACGTATTGATATTGGTTTAAAAATAAAATAAAATTTTGATATCAATTTAAAAAAGTTTAAAAATTGGTCGTTACTTTTAGGAGGATATTAAAGCTGTAAAAGTTCAATTTACGAGGAATTAAGATGGTACGAAATGAAAGAGAAAAAAGGATATTTAGTATCAAAGAAAAATTTAAAATACGTTTATTTTGTTCTTGAAACTATGAATTTTTGAAAATTGGAAACTAAAAATAATATTATTTAGACTCCTTCTTAAAACTTTAAATTTTTGAAATTTAGAAACATATTTTGATGCTGAATAGTATTATTTAGACTCCTTAATTTAAACATTTTCATTATATTATCTCAAAAAGTTCCTGTATTTTTAAGCTCTAATATGAATAAAAGGATACAATTTTTACACCACTAAATATATACTTGTATTTGGAGATTTTACATTTTTCTCGAAAATTTGTAGATTGCCTTTTGTTATTCTCATATTTATTAGAATTTCTATATTTTAAAATAAAACTATATTAATTTTTAAGATTAATGTATCCAAAAGCATATTTAAATGAAAGTTTAAAATTTGGTTCTAGCAAAATTGTTAAATATTATTCAAAGTAATAGCTTATTTTCTGATATAAGGATGATATTTTTGTTTATAATAAATACTTTTTTAAAAATTGGAATAACGAAACTTTGATCTGTAGTTTGTATTTTAAAATAGAGTTTCTTAACTTTTGAATTCCAATGTTCATAAAATCATATATATTTTTATTATCAAAATTATTTATTTAATTATTTTTATTCTAATATGAATACTATAAATTGTAATAACATCAATAAGACCCTCGGCTGTAAATGCCTTTTTGGACCTGGCTATCAAAAACTATTATTTCTTACAGTATAAGAATTTTAGAAACTTATAAAAACTTTAAAGTAAAAAAACCCTAATACTAATCCTAGTTTAATATTAACTTAAACCTTTATAGTTTAAAAAAAATAATTAACCTGGATGGTTAAGTTACTCGTGATTCATTAAGCACATGACTTATTGACCGAAATAATGTGAGTACAAACCATGAACAGGTCATAATCTTTCCATTGGTAATAAGGTCAATAAGGTAACTTTCTTTTGCGAATTCCCTTGATAATACCCATATACTATATATTTTATAGGCACTAAATACTTGGTACCTATACTTGTTATTTATAACTTAGTCTATGTATATACTATACTTGGTCTAATTAAAATACAGTAATATTTCAATAATCCGAATAATAATTGATTGCATACTCCTATTCGGATTAACGTGAAATTCGGATTGGTCGATATTTGAATAATATTGAACTTTGCCATAAAGAGTTAATGTTCTGTGAGCTCTTTTTTGTGCCGTATTTAACACGTACAATGTTTTATATAAACTAACAATAATAAATTTAAATTAAAACTTCAATACAAGACACGCATATACAACAAAAACCTTACAGTAAATAATTGTTTTTTTTTTAAATATTCATACGAAAACATAAAAACAATAAACATATTGAAATTTTGAGCATAATTCAGATTATCGGATATTCGGATATTAGGGGTTTTGGATTATCAAAATATTACTGTATATTATATAAACAAAATAAATAATATTTCTTAAAGGCATTGGAAATTGGATGCACAACGGCTTGTAAGGCGTTGGTCTAAAGCTACCACACCATTCCCCATTAAAAACAACTCACAACAAATATTAAAACCAATTACTGTCTAACAATATAATTTAAAATCAACAAGGAGCGACATCTTTTGACAAAATTCCCATAATAATTAAAAATTCTCTATTTTTAAATGATTTTAAAATGTTAAAATATTTTTTTATCCAATATTCCTTCATTAAAACTATTTTTTTTAATTATATATTTTTGACAACACTAGCGCTTTTCAAAACAAGATTGGCTGATAGTGCAACACATTTAATTTTGTATCAACTAGAACATTTTAATACCAATTCTTTTCGAATTTTCCCCCCTTTTTTAAAAATATTCGAAATTCTAAAGGGGAAATTACGGGGAAATAAATTCCTATTTTTTTTTACTTTTTTTCCCAAATAAAAAACAAACCCTTTCAAAGTTTTTTTTTTGTTTTTAATAATTTTTTAAATATGTGTGTGTATGTGTTTCTTTGTTTTGTAATTTAAAAAAAAAAAAATAATAATGTTTTAACTGTTGCAATTTTAATCTTATTATAAAATTTAATCGTTTCAATTCTATTGTTCATGAAGACAATTTTATTAGGATAATTTAAAATTATTTCTCTCTTCCTTGTTTTTTTTTATATAATAGAGTTGCCAAATTTGTTAAATTTTTTTTTTATGATTCGTACAATTACGAGTTTCTTGTAATATTTTAATATATACCTACGTATGTGCAATATTTTAATGAATTCTATATAAGGTTTTTTTTTTAATATATATTATAAATTATATTTTATATTAAAAAAAAAAAACATTGTCATAAAATTAAAATAATAATCCTTTACCGTTATATTCTGGTATCTTTTATTGTACTGTTTTTTTTTTTTTTTATTACATCATTTCAGGAAGTGGCAGCGGAATCAGCGGAGTTAATGTCTTTTTTTTTACATTTTGGTTCGGTTGTTGTATAAAGATTTATAAGATTAATAAGGAAAAGGTTAATCGAATATATGGCTTATATGCATATAACAGTCATGAATCAAAATATATGTATATATATATATATATACGTATATATATAAAAGAATGTCAAACCGATGCCTTCAATAAATTACTTTTTATGTTATTTGTGGGATCATATCATAATTTATTTTATTTTAACATAATATATGTAACAATAATATTAAAGGTTTTAAGTGTTACCATATATTACAAAAAAAAATACGATAAAATGAAAAATTTTACGATTAAATTTGTCGGATTGCCAAAAAAAAAAAAAAGAAACATTGTAATAAAGACATTTAAAAAAAAAATTTTTATATTATGAGTTATTAAAATTTGTTAAAAAATTATGGGAATTAATATTAAATTTTAATTTTATTGTTATTGTTGTTTTATGACATTTTTAACCGTTCTTTATTTAACACAGAAATTTAATTTAAATTATAAGAATTTAAAAATTTAAAATATAAAAGATTAACATTTTGTTTAAAGGAAGTTTAATTATACAGTATTTGAAAATTTAATATTCAACGAATATTGTTATTCTAATTAATTGTTTGTAGAATCATTTTAAATTGTATTCATTAGCACTAAAATATACTTCAGATAAAATTTTTCTACTTTTTTCTCTACTTTAATTGGATTTGGTTTTTTTCAAATACATATAGTCCTAAATTTTTAAATTAAATTGGTCATTTTTTAATCAGTCGGGTTCCTTGAGATCCAGTAGCGGGATCAACATATTTAAAAAAAGGTCTAGTCAACGATTATACGATTTTATAGTAGAACATAAATACAATAAGAAATATTAAAGAAGTTCAACTTTTAAGCCTGGCTTAAAAAATTGATGGCAAAAATTTATGTGCCATTTTTTGAGATTTACCTTAATTTTTTTTTCTTTAATAATTCCAATTACAGAATTGGAGACTAGGTTTTTAAATCATGTCAGTTTGACTTCGTCCAGAGATACGTTTTTAAAAAACAGAGCTAAAATCAATGTGAAAAAAAAACCAATTTCATTTGAAAATAGACAAATTTAATGTAAAAAGAGACCAAGTGCCTTTGAAAAGGGTATATCTTTAGAGTAGGATAGAATTATATGATTAAGTTTAAAATAATCAAAAAGGATGAAAATTCCTAGGAGATTCAAAACATGTTTTCAAATCTCAATTACCAATATTATAATTTGAAACATTTATAAAAAGAACTTATATATTTTCAGTTTATGGATTCATTTATTCTATTATTATTATAGTTTAGGAATTCATTCTCTTAGTTTTATCAGCATATTACAAAGTAAAAATTAAATTCTTGGATTTAACAAGTTGAGTTATTTTTTAAATATTTACATAGTATTATTTAGAAATAAAACACATAAGATTAAATTAAATGGGACGCAAATCCACTAGCGGGCTTTAAACTTCCGAACTTTTGTACCTTCGTCTTTTAGAACTTAACTTTTTTAATACATCAAACAATCATTCCAAAATTATGTTACTATAAAATTGAAAATGCATCTTAATACAGATTATACCCTTAATACAATACAAATTGATGGCTTACCCAACTTTTATACAATTTAAACATATCAATGCTAACATATTTTTTTTTATTATTAAACAATTTACAATATAAATCTATATAAATAATTTAGTCATTTGGTAGTCTCTCTGTTTATAATTATTAATCTTTTACTAATCTTTTCTCTCAACTTCTTTAAGGCCACTAAATTTTTGTGTGTTCCAGTGCACTTTATAAAAAAATGTTAAAGGATATTAAAAAATTTCAAAGGATTTGTAGATACAAATTTGATAAATTATTATATAAATCTTTTTCAGAATCGTTTTATTAGTCTGGATAAACATTGAACTTGTCTCATTTTAAAACTTACGAGTAGTTTTAAAATATACTATTAACTTTTTTTTTTTTGAGAACATAACTTTTCAGATCAGATTCTTGACTTGTAATAATATATTTTAAAAGCAATTTATATTTTTCCTTTGTAAATTTTAAATACTTATCCTTTAAGCATATATATATATATATATATATATATGGCATATATTTCAATAAAGATATTAATATTCATCTATAATTTCTAGATACATAATGTCAGCCAGTCAGCACATAAAATTTGCTTTAATGTTAAATAATAAATGATAATACATATTAAATTAAATTTTCTAATTTAATCTTATAATTCACTTAATAATTAAGTGAAAAATAATTTACTTTTTATTAAAAATTTTATTCAAAAAAAAATTTAAAATATTAATTAAATCTACTTGTATTAGTTTTAAAAACACAATATAATTAAAGAGCTATTTTATATTCTGTATCTTTAGATACAGAAGTGCATTATTTCTTGAATTTTATTTATCAATATATTTTTAAGCAAATTTATTATTTTATTGATCTTTATCTTGTAAATTATGAATTTTATAATAATGTTTTTTTTTAATTAAATTTTATAAATAAAAATTTAATTTTTTTAAATATATAGTACTAAATAATAATTAAAAGCACGTTATATATACAGACCTAAAATTTATTATGTTAATAGTACAAATTTAGTACAAAACTTTAATCTAAATTTTGCAAAGATTTTGCAAATTTTAAATAGCTTTTAATTGTTAACAGTCCCACACCACCATCAAAGATAACTTAAGAACATCCCCAGTATCATTGTAATTTAACATTACACCAAAAAAACATTTGATTAGCTAGATTTTAACCCCATACTAAAGAACTTATTTAGATAGTGTCTTTCAAACTTTGGAAAAATTAAACTGAAAAATCTTGTATTAAATAGGTTGAGTACGGAGTCTCCAATTATAAAATACTAATCACAAAATCACAATCATAAAACCCCAAAAAAGTTTGAACATATTACAAAATCCCAAAATGAAAAATCTTATTGGGGTTGGGTACGAAAATCCAAAAAATAATTCCAATAAAGTGACAATCCTGATTTTGAATCCAACTCCAAAATCAATACTATAATATAATAGTATATCAATATTTACCCTATTATTTGACCAGTGCCGTTGTGATTAAAATGCACTTATTCAATCGAGCACTTATGAGCACTTAAGCACTTATATGCTCTTATGCACTTGATTGACTCTCTCTCAATAAAATTAATAACTTTTTTTTTTATTTAAAATTATTTTATTTTTATTTTTTAAAATAATTACTCTTTTCCTCTGATACCCAAAGAAATACATTATTCAAAAATTCCCCGTGGAATACAAAAACGAAGGGAAATTTTTTTTTAATAAAATAAATATTATTCCTTTAAATTCCCTTCATAATGTTAAATACCCCCCTTTTGGATTTGATTTAACTGCTTGCCCCCAGATTTAAAATAATAAAATTTAATCCATTAAACCAATTACAAAAAAACAAAAACTAATTTAATTAATTATTCCTTTTCTAATTCCATTAAATACTTAAAATAATCTCAATCATCACCTATTAATTAATTAATATTTTATTATCTATTTTTCCTATAGTTCAAAAACCTATTAAATTTTTAATTAATCTTAAAATCATAAAACTTTTAATGGATTTCTTCCCCGTCTTCCACTCTTCATTATTATCATAATTGGACTATTTTAATAACTAATTAAATTCATTGACCTCTATTTATTCTTTTATTTAAACCTTTTACCCCTAATTATATGCAAAATATATATTAATTTTTTTTTTAGTTCTCTTTTTAATCTATTAACCTTAATTTAATATAATCAGAAATACAAATATGTATATTGTATACCTAATATCTATTTAAATATTTTTTTTGTTGTTTAACCTTTTATATCATTTAAACCTCATTTCACCTTTACTATACCTTTTGTATTAGATACATTTTATATTTTATCTGAAGTTTAAATTTTAAAAAATCATCAAAATCAAAAATAGTTTGAAAGTAAAGAGTTAAATGTAATTATCTACAGTCTTATGAATATGCTTTTAATTTAAATATATGTATCTTTTCATATATAAATTTAAAAAAAAACCATTAGTCTCGATATTATCTGAAAACAACCCAATTTGATTTTCAAGTGCTATATAGATACTATTAAAACCCACTTTTTTAAACCCACATACCATGGTATTTAAGATAACCAACTGAAAACAGCAAGTTATATTTAATATGTATTCAAATTTTATATAAAACTACCAATTACCAATTTGGTGTACAATGAAATAAAATTAAAATACCCATGAAGAATAAAGCTTATATACCTACTGTCTTTCATAACTATCATATCATAACTAACTGTGTCTAAATATATGGGGTCTATTGATTTTCATTTTTGATAAAATTTTTTACACAAACTTACATATACCTTTAAGCATTTTCCTAACATACAATTCACCTTTTTTTTTTCCACCTGTATTACCTGTTTTTTTACCTTTTATCTTTTCATACAACATCAAATTTTATACTTAGTTAGATAAAAACTATATACTAGGTACTTGTAGTTGTAGTTGTATAGTAAAAAAGATCTCCAACCAAGCCAATTTATTTCATGCGAATCGTTATGAATTATAATGTTAAGATTTTTTTTAAATGAATATCTAAGGGTTGGTTTAGGTTTTGTTTTTGTTTTTTGTGTTTTTTTTTATTCTAAACATCATACTTGGGATATAAAGCCCATCAAATAACCTGCTGTTAAATGGTGACTTATTTTAGTGTATAATATTTTCTAATATAATAGTATAAATTTACATACATACATATATACTATATAGGTCCGTTTAATAACATCTTTCATCTCAGTCAATTTAACCCTTAGATAGATATTACATATTTTTTTTAAATATTTGAAAAGGACATATAGTCCTACGGTACATGTGAATGTACTATTCAAAATAGTATCAGGATGTACTACATATATATAAAAAAAAGTAAGGAGACACCTGCACAACCCCATCCCTCTCCTATAACACAGTTTAAAATGTTATAAAATAATATCAAAATGTTACAAAAGAACAATGAGGCACAACCGCACCTCATCCCTCTCCCATGTAACACAGTGTAAAAAGTTATAAAATTCAATTTCATGACTAGACTTTATAAAAAAAAATAAAAAAATCAGTCTCCCGTAAAACTTGAATATCCGAGTACCTAAGTTTATTATACATATATATATAT
The DNA here is from genome assembly GCA_963082915.1 of Dolichopus griseipennis. Taxonomy (NCBI): domain Eukaryota; kingdom Metazoa; phylum Arthropoda; class Insecta; order Diptera; family Dolichopodidae; genus Dolichopus; species Dolichopus griseipennis. The sequence goes on along the minus strand of OY720441.1, from coordinate 19,643,824 downwards.
ATATATATAAGTATTGAATATATAAATAGGTATTAAGATATATGAATGTAGTAAAGAATGAATAACTTTTTCACTCTGATACTCATCTTATCTTTAATAATAATAATAAAAAAAGGGTTCACGTAAACTTCTATGTTAGATAGAGTTTGTGTAAATGAATTTTAAACCAAATATGTATATATGTATGTACTCGTACATGTAAAACTTATTTTCTTTAAAATTAATTCCATAAATTGATTTTTGAAATTGGTCAAAACGAAGCACACAAAAAAAAATTTACAAATTTTACCATAATAACTGAATTTTTTTAAAAAGAAAAAGTTTATATAAACTTTTATTAAATTGTTTTATTTTTCAAATATTTGTTGGCAGAACAATTTAAAGTTTTAGTTTTTTTTTTTTAATTTTGTTATATTTCTACTTTATTTTAAAATTTATGTTGACTTTTTTGAAAATAAGAAATTAAACAAACACTGTAAACAATCAAAGCCATAAGTAATCCAGGCCATGCAATGTTTGATTTCAAAAAAACAAAAAATTAAAACAATTTTTGAATAAGTTGTTACTTTTGGTTAGTGACTTGATCTGGGGTGATTAAAAACAATTCTATAGATAGAGATCAATTATTATATTTATATTTTATAGAGTAAAGAGGGGTTCAACCCTTTCCTTCGCATTTATTTTGTGAACTAATTAATTGCCCTTCATTTCATTGCAAAAAAGTCAGTATTTTAAATTCTTTAGAGTTCTTAAGAGTTAGTAGAATTTTTAAAAAAATCTTTTACTTTTCCGTATATGTATACTTATACATATACATATATATACTTATACATATATAAAGCCATTACGATCTAACCTCAAAGTCACTAACTCCAAAGTCAAAAATCAACTCACCACCAATATTTTTCGTACTTAATTCATTACGAACTAACAGCAAGCTCAAAAATTAAACAATACATAATAGAAATGAACTAATTCCGAAAAATACCCAAAATGCATTTGCCTCTGATCTTCCGAGCCGGCTGCGCAATGAATATGAAAAAAAATAGAATGAAAAAAGGATTAGCTATGGAAAAGAGATTGAAATTAAATGAAGGTATAAAATGCAATACTTTTTCTGAAGCCGTCAAGTTTGAAACTGTCGCATGTTTCAATTTTCTTTCCATATGCAAGGAAAATATTTTTAAACCGTCGGATACTAGAACTACTTTATAGGTTAGGATATACTATTATTAGATTCTACAAATACTATTTATGATATTTGTATTTAATTATATTATACTTTTATTATATTGTTATGAAAATAACTTTTTTCAGTAATTTTCCTTAAAAAAAACTACGATCTGAGCGATGACCGAATCTGTTGATACGCCAGAATTCTGTTCTTAAACTTAAATACATTTATTGCATACTTCTAGGTTAAAATATTCTCGAGTTATTGTTTTTTAAGTTGAAGGTTAGAACATCCGAATGATACGTTTTACAGATTGTATTCCAAAATTACGTCAAATTTTGAAAAATCTTAAATGTTAAAATCCAACACAATGGTATCTAAAGGTATAAAATTTTAGAAATCAAATTGACTTGTTAATAAAGTTCATCTTTAATGGGTAAAAATCACAATGTGCTCAAAATCATATTATTAAAAAAATTATATATTTTTTTCCATTAATAACTACGTTTAATTTAAAATGCAAAATAAAAATTGTTTAAGAACATTTCAATTTTACATAAAATAAAATTTACATAAATTTAAGACCTATCCCAATGTATTTCTTTAATAACCCCATTTTATACTATATATAAAAACTTAAGATTCTCTTTTTTTATAAGTTTCCATTTAACAAAAGGATTAAATCTTACTTTTTTTGCTCCCAATTTTTTTTTTTACTGTTATTTTTTTTTCTTATTAAAATTCATTCATAATACATATATAGAAAATAACAATTTATAATATATGAGAATATTGTACATAATAATTCTCAACTTCATTATAATTCTCTATATTTCAACAATAAATCCTAGCCATGAAAAAAAAGGACATCATTGCAAGCTGATTTGAATTTTATTTTCATTAAAATATCTAACCTTTTTTTTTAACTCTCACTCCTTTAACAATTAATTAGGTTTTTGGTTAAGAATTGGGTTCAAAGTTGTAAGGTTGTGTATATATATATATATATATATATATATATATATGTATAGTAAATTTATAAATATGTACATATATAATTTAGCATCTTGAATTTTTTATTAAATATTAATAAGATAATAAAAGTATTATATATGTTTGTATAATATATTATATATGCATTATATATATATATATATATATATATATATATATATATATATATGTATACACATTTAAATATTAATATAACTTTATATAAAGAGAAAAATATTTAAATATAAATGAATACATAATATTTTTATTAATAACAAGAGCTTAAAAATGGTAGCATATAAATTTATTATTTTAAATTAAACTAAGGTCATAGGAGTATTTTTTTATGGGTCAATTATAACTAAAACAAATTTTAACCCTTATTTACCCATTGATTTGACCATATAAAATCCAATAAGGACATCAATGAACTTTATGTTTTAAAAATTCATGAAACTTTTGAAATATGTAAATTTTCAGGATTTTTTCTAAATTATATGTGATACTCTAGGACATGGATGGTATTTCTTCTCCAGCTCTCAATATCCTACTTCCTACACCAGTCCTTTTTTTCTTATTTTAAGAAATGTAAACAACAGAATTAAGCGCTTTATCACTTATATATTTATTAGCTTGGAAGACTGTATAAATTCATCTTAATTGAAAAATCCTTCCTAGGGTTCTGAAATATAAAAAGAAGCAAAGTTTTCTAACAGTATATCGAATTTATTGGGTTGGGTATAAAATCTCGTGTTTCAAAATCTCGTGTGTCAAAATCTCGCGTTTTATATAAATATTCTGTAAAAAGCAAATAATTCGCCTATGAATTCAATCTTTAAATCCCTCCTAGTTGCTTCTTAGAAACCTCGCTAAATAGATTATTAAAACACTGATTTTGAAACTAACTCTAAAAACTTCCTAATTGCATTTCCTGCTTATATATTTTAACTACAAAACTTTTGAAATAGTGAAGACTATATATATTATTTCAACTATAAAATTATAAAAAGCGGGAGATTTTGCAACACGATATTTTGAAATACGAAATTTTGACACGCCAGATTTTGATACGCTCCCGAATTAAGTTAATGAGAAAAAAAGACTCCATGTAAAGAACAGGACAGTAGGACACCCTATTGCAGCAACAACTAATTAAATAATATGGTAAATTTATGTTGCACCAAAACCATATTTTTTTTTCTAGTATATATCTAATATCTTCTTCCTTCTCTAAACTATTTTATTTTACCTTACGAAAATAGGATCTTCCAAGGAACGATCATTAAAAATCAAGGAAGAAGTATTCCTTGTTAAATCTACAAGTTCATTGTTATTAAATTAATACGTATACCACATGACTCTAATAAAATTATTTAATGTATTATTCTTCAACCTTACTTTTTAAATAAAACTGTATTATAAAATTATATATTTTATAATATATATGTACATTTATTAAATTATATGTATTATATACTTTTATTTATTTAAAAAATTTTAATATAATTATTCAAATCAACTGATTATAAAAATTTTTAAATTATTCTAACACAATTACAAATTTGTTAATTTGCCGTGTGTTAATTTTCTTTACAAATGTTAATATATTGTAAATTTTAAGTTGATCTCAAGCCTCTATGTACAATACCAATTATATACATACTTATGTTGTTTAATCTCTTCTTACAAAAACTGAAAAACTAATAGACCTATTTGAATTTTTAAAAGACTGGGAAATAAAATCAAATGGTATAACATAAAGTAAACTTTTATTAATAAAAGTGCAAAAATCTACAAAGATAATTAACCCTTTAAGAACCATATATATTCAAAACATTTTTCGTTTTTATCGTAGTTAAGTCAATTATAACAACAGAATGGGACTTTGTAAACTGGTTTCTATACATGGCGATGACTAAGATAATGTATTGTAAATAAAATTTTTCGAAATTTGCACAGGGACGGGAGTTTTTTGGAACAAAATTAAATCATTGTAGTAAAGGACCATTTTAATAATTTTATGGGGATTTCAAATAAAAACAGTTTCACTATATGTTTTCTGTTTAGCGGTTGCCGTTCAATCTCATGATTATCACAGCTTTTACCAATTTATTTAGTTTTCCCATACAATTTCTTTTAAACCCAGGAAGTTCCGTTACTTACTTTTTATTTCCAATATTAAATTTTTATAACGTACTTTTTTTTGGAACTTCAATCAGAAAAACCAAAAACCAAGTTCTCGTTTCTCGGGACCTAGTAGTCGAACCGACATAATTTAAAAAAGGTTATCACCGATTTTTAATAGAACCAAAATACAAGAAAAAAAAAAAACATAAATCATTAGGCCCGGCCCAATAAAGAACTCTCAAAAATTAATGGTGCCACTTTTTGGGACTTTTTTAAAAATTTTCTCCTTTTTAATGTCTTCTACAAAATTGCGCACTAGCTTTTTTAAATCAACTAGTCTTGGCTTCTGGATCGCAGTATACAAGGGGTGGAACTTTATTTCCATTTTAAATCTGAATTGTTGGTTGATTCGTTTTGATGACAGTAAAGTCAACTATAAAACCAGACAAGGTCTTCCATGTTTTACAACAATTAAAAACGACTACTTATTAGAAGTATTTAAGTAAGGATGCGTTTATATTAGAGCTGTGATAAGTGATAAGAGCGTTTATTAGAGCATAACGTTTTTATATTGTTTATCTTTGATCAAAGCAATGCTCCAATATAAACACCTAATCATTACACATTCATCACTTACCGCAGCTCCAATATAAACGCACCCTTAGACAGTTGTTAATAATTGATAATATAGTTTTTAAATAAAAATTTATTGCATGCATCCACACAAATTAAAAGCATTTTATCCGTTAATTCTACTTATTCACATGATGCTCATAGTTTTTCTTTCGAAAACTGAAAAATATTAAATTGTTTTCAAATTTTAATCATCATTTTACATGCAGTTCTTCAGATGCAGTAAATATATCTTTAATATTTAATTAATTGGATACGGTCTACAAACATATATACATATGTATATGTATGTAATTAAATTTCCGCTTTAAATAATATTATAAACTCTATATTCTTTACTAAACCCCTTTTATCCAATACACAAATTCAATTTAATAAATTTATTCCATCACCTTTTTTTTCCACTTCCCTTTCTTTGTTCAGGTCTCATTTCCCCAACACTCTATTACCTTTTATACCTATATACTCTTCTTTCTGGGTATGATAAAATAAACATTTTTATGTCTATCCATGAGAAATTAATAATAATGTTCCATAGGTATTTTTTTTTTGCTCTTCTTTTACAATATAATTTCATGAAAAATTTGTAATCCAGATAATGTAATTCTTGATTTGATTACAGTCATGTCGTGATTTTGATGACGGGTTTTCTTTAGTCTTCATCTTTTTGTTTTGCTTTTTGTTTGCAGTTTTTCTTCCTTTGTCTTTATATGCCACTTTTCCCATACCAGATTTTCCTCTTTTGCCTTCATATAATATTATAAACGTTAGAATATTTTACCTTAAAAGTTCTTGATTTTTTTAACACCTAAATAAAAAGGTGTTTCCCCGTTTTTTTTTGTATTAAAAATTTTTAGAATTATTAAAATATAACATGGTATTCTTATCTGTCCGATATTTTGAAGAAATTTTAAATTATTTTCGGGAAATTTTTACATCTTCTTTATTTTTTTTGGGGGCCTTGCCTAGGTAATGTGGGAAATCGACAAAAATTTTTGAGATATTTTTTTCGGGCTAAAACAGTTCTTCGGAAAATTGAACAAATAATTTGTTTCTTAAAAAATATTTAGATTAATCATCGCGCCAATGTGGGTTAACAAATTTAAATCTGGTTATTAGAGTCAACACCATTGTCACACAGCAACACTTATACAGAATATAAACATTTAAACACTTGCACCACAGTCCCAACTTGTCGGTCCGTTTAAGGCAAATTGTTATCTCAAAAACACTCTTCGAATCCAAAACCTTTATAAACAAATTTTAATGATAATCTACTCAGTATAGTCTATATGTTACAAACAAACAGTCGCTAAACATTTAATTTAGATCTCCTTACTTCCCTAGACACATCCATCTTGTACTGATTTTTGTTAATACTCTTTTTCCTCACAATTAATTTTACCAGTTCTAATTGAAAAGTTCTGGGATTTTCCCCTACAGTTCTCGTACTTCTTTGTTAAGAGGCAGGAAGAGAGTTTAAGAGAGAACTCACAAATTCCTTAGGATCCCACTTTTTTAAGTATGGAATTGTATTTCTGAAGATATAACCTATCTATCTCTACTTTCTTCGACCGATTTGGTTGGTTGCAGTTTCCTCACCTGTTAAAATCTAGAAATCTTAGAGTTATTACTTACTGGATCCTAGAACCTCTAAGGGGGCATAGGGCGTTAACAAATCCTCTTCTCCTTTCACAATCCTAAGCAATTCTTTATAGCTGTGACCACATTTTGCCTTGCGCTTCTGCCTTTTTCAAAACAGTACTTCTCCTTGTTTTCTTTGGTCGACCCACTCAAAACAGTACTTCTCCTTGTTTTCTTTGGTCTACCCACTCGTCGTTTGCCTTGTGGATTCCACTCATTCCACGATTTCTTCTGGTTTCGTCAAGGTATGCCCGATCCATCGCCATTTTCTCTTTCGTATCTCGACTTCAACATCTTTTGGTTCGTTTTTCACCACAGGTGTGTGTTGGTAATGATTTGCGGCCAACGAACTCATAAGATGCGGCGGCGGTTGATCTTAAAGCCTATTGTCCCATGCAAAAATTCTAAGGATCAAATATATGAAAGCTTTAAAGCTTACAAGCTTCTAACCCTTTACCAAATTGAATCTCTGAAATCTAAAGACCAAATTCTTTTTAAAATATTTAATCAGTCAATCAGTGTTACAAAATTAAAATTTACATTGCTCATATATATAACCTTTGTACCTAATATGTCGGTAAATCTATGTAAATAAGATGATTTTCTTTTAAACAAATTTTTTTTTTAATATGTTCCTTTACTTTCTTTAAATTTTTTTTTATTTTTTTTTATACTATTCTTGTTTTTATTTTTTTTTTTGTGAAAAAGTCCTTGGGGGAATTCCTGTTTCATTCTGTATTTAATATCTTTAAAGTTTAAACCTATCAAATATATTAAATTTGTTATGTTTTTTTCTCATACATTAAACCGGAAATAAAGTTTACTTTGAAAAAAAAGCGACTTTTAAATACTGCCACTGTCTTATCTAAGAAGTATCTTATTCAATAGTAGAGCTAACATCATTAGTGAAGGGTTCGGAGGTTATAAAATTTTTTGAATTTTTAAAAAATTCAGAAATATTTTAGTTTATTACATTTACAATTTCTTTAATCGAATTTTGAAATTAAAATTATTTATAAATGGCAGATATAATGTACTGTAAGTTTTTATAAAAATATATTGTTAGCGCTAGTCTAACTTTTATTGAAATAATCAAGGAGTAAACATTTAAAGAAATGGTATAAATCCATCCAAAAGTAGGGCTAACGTAAAAAAATTTTGTTATAAGTTTTTACTTTAAAAAAAAATAAGAAACAGTGAAGCCTCTTATATTTCTAAAGCCTTAAATATATTTGTTTTTTTGAATAAAAGTTTAATATCACACAAGGTCCCAAAAAATTTATAAATAAGCTCTCGAGAAAATTCGTAATTTGTACTTAAACAAAACATTTCAGAGTTTCTAAATACTATTCCAATGTTCTGAATTCATCATTGGATTGAAACTAAATTAATTATTGGAAAGTTTTTATCCCTTTTTTAAGAGTATACATACTGCTACCTTTTAGGGTATGCATTTCTTCGTAGAAAATGTCAAAAGGTTAT
>OY720441.1:19585742-19635571 GCA_963082915.1 Dolichopus griseipennis | reverse complement strand
TCTTTAAGAACTTGCGAGCAATTAGCAGAATTGTACGATTTAAATCAATATTATAAATATTGTAAATGAAATTCAATTAAACCCGACTTGCTTATGTATTAAACAATTTTTCCAGTACTAAAATAATGTCAGAACACTTGAAGAAAATATGACATGCACATTACATATCAGTTTTTTTAAGAAAAATTTATTTAATCCCCATCTGCTTTTTCAGATTAACTATGATTATTTGCTGTCACGCTGGTTTTTTATTATTTTATAAAATTTTCTGAGCGAGGATCTTGCAAAAGTTTTTTAATATACATTATTACTGATTAATTAAGGACTAATATCTGACCCATGGCGTAGTGCTAAAAACGTCGCCTATAAAGTGGAAAGCCTCGGGTTTTGCCCCTGGTCAGATCTAATAAAAAAATATGGTAAAATTGTAAAATTATATCGTAATAGTTAACATCGTAATAGAAGATAAGATTTAATTAAAACATATAAATAACTCTTGTGTAAGATAACAGATGGTGCAAAAAAACTAACATTTGTATATTTGTAATCACATACAATAGCTACAGCCGAGTAATCAAAGACTTAGTGAATATAACGATTAAAGAAACTGAAGCCTAGTCTAGACTTGGTGAATGCCCTCGAACAAGGAGTGCAAAAGGAATAGAAAAAATTAAATTTATGATTAATATATGTCTAAAATATATAAAACGAGGAAGATTATAGTTGCCCTTGTCAACTTTTAGATACCCGTGCATACCCACTATGGTGTATAAAATAAACCGTAATTTACTTCCCTTATACATTTAACTCATTACCCCATAATTTTGACGTAAAAAAAAAAAAAAAATTAACAAAAAAAAAAAAAATCACAAAACAAAAAACAAAATTTTTATTCATTGTCCCATAACTTTAGCTTAAAAAAAAAAAAAAAAAAAAAATTAACAAAAAAAAAATAATCACAAAAAAAATAAACAAAATTTTCATTCATTGTCCCATAACTTTAGCTTAAAAAAAAAAAAAAAAAAAATAAAAAAAAAAAAAAAACAAAAAAAAAAAAATTGGCCCACCCTAAAAGTCCGAAGGTCCGAGTGATGTCCAACTTTGCCAAGTAACTTGCCCTATTAATTTATCTGCCCAATTTTAATTTTAACCTTGTAGCTTCATTAGATTCAAAGTTATTGAATCGAAAACTTTGTATGGCAGCCCCCCGAAAATGGGGCCCTAACATTTTGAAACTTCATATAAGTGCCGGAGTCATTATAAAACTAACCGTGTGTAATTTTCATCCCCGTAGTATAAATAGTTTTGAAGAAATTCATATTGGTGCAAAAAAGTTGTATGGCAGCTCCCCGAAAATGGGGCCCTAACATTTTGAAACTTCATATAAGTGCTCGATTCATTATATAACTAACCGTGTATAATTTTCAGCCTCGTAGTATAATTAGTTTTGAAGAAATTCATATTGGTGCAAAGAAGTTGTATGGCAGCCCCCCGATAATGGGGCCCTAACATTTTGAAACTTCATATAAGTGCCGGAGTCATTATAAAACTAACCGTGTGTAATTTTCATTCTCGTAGTATAATTACTTTTGAAGAAATTCATATTGGTGCAAAAAAGTTGTATGGCAGCTCCCCGAAGACTTGGTCCGATTTTAACCAAAAACAATAGGGAACCTAGAAATTGTCTAAAAATCACTTTGTGTGAATTTCAAGACTCTAGCCCTTTTAGTTTTTGAGTTATCGTGCTGACACACGGACGGACGGACGGACGGACAGACACACATAGCTAGATCGACTAATTTTTCGATTCTGAGCCGATACGTACCCTTGACACTATATCTAGCTCGTCTAGATCGATGCGTTACAAACGGAGGAGCAAATCTAATATACCCGATGTCATATATGTATGCACGGGTATAAATATATTGAAACTTGCTATAGTTAAAGTATTTTTGGTTTAAAACTATTATACAGACATATATTCTTCTAACTAATATACAATTTATATATATATATATATATATATTTTACAACCAATAAGTTTTGTTTATCTACAATCTAGGTATATATTTAGATATACAACTTTGTATACATAAATATAGTTCAGATTATTTTAAATTTTCGGCTACAAGTATTACGTATATACAACTGTATTTAAAACAACATAATTTCAAGTTAGACCAATAATTTGCATACAGGGTGTTTCGATAGTAAACGCCATCCTAGCAGTGGATGATAAAGTACATAATAACCCCCAAAAAAATTAGTATGAAGTTAGGTCTATTTCTAACGTTTTCTCGGGACTTAAAGATTTTATCTTCTCCAAAATTCTATCATTTAGTTTTTTGCTTATAATTTAGGAACTAACAAACTTAGGATCAATCTTAATACCAATTTTAAAAGCTTAAGAAATTATCTATTAAATGCGGTATTAAACGAGATAACTTTTTATAAAAAGTTATTGAGCTTTCAATTTAAAAATTTTTGAATTTTTTTTTTCAAAATATGTCATTTAAACAGTTTTACTAAAAAAATAACGGTATTAACCTAACGTTTTTATTGTTAAAAAATTATTCTTTGTCTATTACTGCACATTTCAAGAGCAATAGGAACCCTGTAGATGAAAGACTTTAAAAGTATACTACATATAAATATAGTTTAAAATTAAATAACAACAGTAAGCTCAATATGTTATTAAGGATAAAAAGGAGCAAACGATTATTAAACCATATTCTAATAATTTATTTATTGTACAGTTTTAATCAAATAAATAAAATTTATAATTTTTATTAATTTAAAAATCAAATTAACCAGATTTAATAATACTTAAATTAAAGATAATTTAATAATAAAAGAACTCTGAAAAATAGTTTCTGCAATTTTTTATTAATCTGACTTTTTAACTTTAATTATTATATTGGGTTTTCCCCATATGATTTAATTTCTATGAATATATTTACAAATATGCTAAAAATTAGTTTTATGAATATTATTCTATAATTTAAATACATATCTTTTCAATACTTTATTTTGATTATGACATCAATTTCATTCTACACTAAAATCAATATAATTAATATCATTTCAGCTAGAATCACGTACAGGATCATTTAAAAAATAAAGCATATTACATATAGGAATTGAATTCAAAATTAATTGAAATTTTTTTAAATAAAATTTAAAAAAAAATATTTTTTTAAATAATTAGTTTTGAAATTTTTTGAACATCAATTAAAATGTTAACAAATTTTAATTACAAAACTGAATTGAAATACAATCTATAGATATTTATTAGTTTCAATTCTTATCTGTGATACTAAAATCACTTTAGGAGCTATAAATATAGGGTGTTCAAAATTGAGGTATCATTTTGATTTTGCCGCCATTTTTTTCCTACCTGAAATTTTTATACAAGGTTTCTATAGGTATATTCTAAATACATTCCGGTTAGTTAATATGAAACGTTACACGAAGGAATAACGTATTTTTGTTATTACAACATTTTTTGAAAATGGTAAAAGTTTTTAAAATGTAATTAGAAAATTTTTTTTTTTGAAGGAAAAGTTCGAAGATCGCATTATTTCTCGTAGATGAGGAGTGAATTAGCCACCAAGATCGTGAGATTTGACAGCGTTGAATTCTTTTTTTTGTGGGGTTTTGTGAAATCGAAAGTGTACAGCAATAATCCCACAACAATTCAAGAGCTTAAAAACAACATTATCGAGCAGATTTCAACCATTGTGAACAGTTTATTGAACAACGTGATTCAGAATTTTGGTAAAAGATTGGAAGCCTGCCGAAGTAGTAGGGGGGGCCACTTGGTCGACATAATTTTTCATTATTAAACGAAACCTATTTGTAATAAATTAAAATAAACATATATTTGAAAGTTTTTTTTTATTAAAATTAAAATGATACCTCAATTTTGAACACCCATTATATATATATATAAATCATTCTATTGAATTTGAAATTTATAATTGTTATCAGAAACAATGAAATTTATGAACGTATACTCATTAAATTATTACTAATATTTAGAGTTTATTTTACTATTGGATATGTATTGACTACTTTGGGTCTTTTTAATAGTCTGTAGCTGTTTCTGTAGATGTTTAAGTGATGAATAAATTAATATATTATTGTTTATATACCATATTTATGTTTATATGATATTTAGTTATTTAGGAAGGCCAGCACTTTATAAAATGGTCTGATAACCAGTAGTCGGTTCAAGAGCAAAATTTCTAGGATAAAAGTAGGAGTTAAGTACGACAGAGTTGAGTAATTTTAAAACATACATGGGTCAAAAATTTAAGTAAATTATATGAGAAGTAAGTATATAAGAAAAATCTGCGGTGCTAAGCCATGCTCCCACCCAATGGAGCAAAAAGAGAGAAGAGCACCGACACTATTTCGAGAAAATGAGTGCAAGATCACAGATGATCCAGACGTCCTTCAAAATTAGTTGGACAGCACATAGAAATATATTTCATAAAAAACAATATAATAATTTCCATAACAGTTTTTTAATAACGCACACATTAAAAACTGTAGAAGTGAATTGTTTCATATATTATAATTATAAATTGATTTCAATTGGGGTAGTACGGTGGTTACGGTGGTTTACGGTGGTTTACCTCCAACACACTTTTCGAAATCTAAGAATTATATTTTCGAAATTAATAACGCTAGAAATCTGAAGTTTAATATATGGTAGTTTTATTCCGTTTCTATTATGGTCTTGAATTTTGAAATAAATTAAAGTGGTGGATTAGGTATCTTTTACACACCTCTCATAATCTTACAAGCATAACTTCCAAATTGACAATGATAGCTATTTGAAATTTGTTTCAAGAGTGCTTTATTCTGCTTTTTTACTCTTTCTGAAATTTGAGAGTTATGAAAGTAGTGGTTCGGAAAGTTATCGTCCATACAAGTGTGCTCTGTTCGGTTTTGTTTATGTTTCTGAAATTTTAGAGGAACGAAAGAAATTTCGGAACCTTCGGAATTAATAAAGTTTGACAATTCAAATTTGGTACAAGGTATAGATCTGGCTTGTTTGCTTAATTTTCTTGAGATAATTTGAAGTCAGTTACATTCATTTACTGTTGTTTCATTACTTGTTTCTTAATAAATTATATTTTCAATCTACAAGCCAAAAGTGGGTTTACTCCAATTTATTTAAATTATTTAATAATATTATATAATTCATAAATGTTATATACCTTTTCTCTAAATTCCTGAAATTATAAATTATAATTAATTTTAATTAAAATAATAAAAACTTCAAATATATTCGAATATAACAATGTCTTGAAAACTTAATGTATTATTTCTTTAGATAAATTCAAAATATTTTAAAATTTTCTTCATAATAAACTTGCAAAATGTAAATAAGTTATTTAATTATTACACAGTATGTTATAAATTGTATTCAAATAATTATTATGAATTTCTCATAAATCAATTTGAAAGTGGGGAATGGGTAATACAAGGTAAATGTAATTATTCACTCTGCTGTTAAAACATTTAAATGATAATTACAAACTGTAATTATGATAATACATTATACACCTACATATGATATATTTTAAAAGGGATTCGATAAATCTTAATATTTAATAATTTTCAAAGTTCATAAATCTTATATATTATACATAATTATTAATTACAATAAGATTAATTTTATAAAGAAAAATATTATAAATTAAAGTGAAAATTTTAATATTTTTTCAATAAACATTTAATAGTATTATATTTTAATTTTAATGTTTTATTTCAATGAAGCACACAATGATTTATACAAAAGTTGTAAAAAATAGTAATTGAAGCCCTGTATTGTATTTATTTTTATTGCCTACCTTTTAAAATTTTTTATAAGGACTTTATGCTAATACAATCAACGGAGTTTTCCCCAATGTGGAAGAGTGACGGGTAGAAAAGCAACAACTACATTCTCTAAAATAAAAGTTCCTAATATAAATTTTGGTTATAGTTCTCTAGCTATACTACAATCATACAAGTCGAACTGAATTTACAATGTAAACTGCTATTGCTAGTAATATTGGACAAAGGGTTCTAGAACATTTCTCCAATAGAACGAAGGGCACATGGGCATATCTTCAAGACCAATTAAGATATAACCTTTAAATTTGGTACAAGGGTCTTTCTTAATACCTCCAATGCACCTCCAAAGACTCAAAGACCTAAAACAAACTAATGAAGATATTAACTTGATATTTCGTACATGTGTGTTCTGTCCAGCTTATATTATGTCATTAGGATATATCATTAATTGAAGTGGGGGTTCAGGTTATACCTTTCACGCACCTCCCAAAGTCGAAAAAAGCATATTTTCGAAATTAATAAAGATAAAAACTTTAAATTTGGTATAAGATAATTCTACACTGTTTGCTTAATTCCCCTACATTCTGAGATAAATCGAACTGAGGGGTTCGTATAAGAGTCAATTGAATTTTTCAAATGTAGGGTATAATAAGTAGTTTGATAAGACATAATACAAATTTTATAAATATTTATTTATAGCATAATATTTTTCATTTAAAATTTTGAGAATTTAATACGTTGACTTTAATTTGGTAACACATTCAAATGTCTTTAAAATAATCGAAGAAATTAAAAATATTAAAATATGATAAAAAAATGTACGAATTACAAAAAATTATGAAAACATAAGTAATGCATATAAAAAAATTTAAAAAAAAACCGACCCACTTTGTTGGCTTCCACTTTATTCATCGACGTTCCCTTTTTAATGTACCCACTCATTTTAGTTTTGGATATTTTTCACTAAATTTCATTTTTCCTTTTACTAAAATTTTTTATTTCTATCTCTTTCTAAACTTTTAAATTAAATATTTTTTCCCTTTTTGAATTTTATTCAGTTCACCTTTAACATAAAAACAGCATCCAATAACATTAAAAAATGGAACACACATATTATAAAAAAAGATATATTTACAAATATAAAATTATTATTATTGCTTAAATAACCTTACACGCACACACTCATACATACTTTTTTATTTTTAAAAATATAATTATATTTTTTTGGTATGTCCTACTTCGTACTTTTTGTATTAATTTTTAAAGTAAAAGAATCTTGAATAATATTTCCGTCATTATTACGTCACATTAAATAAATACATACAACGGTAAATATTAGTTTCCTTTGCTAATACGGTTATGGTTAAGTATGAGAAATAAAATGAAAATGGTATTCATAACAGTAAATAAATTATTAAATACTTCTGCAATATGTTTAATAATTTTTATTTACAATATTGTACTTATATTCATAGTAAATCTATATATTAAAAGTATTATATTATAAGTCATTATTGCTCATAAAATTTTTAGTCCAAAATACATTATATATGTATGTATGTAATAATTTTGCATTTGTATTGGTGCTATAAACTAAATAGTGGTTTGTCACAAATAGAGCATTTATTAAATCATTTTTAATTAAAATTCTTTGCAGTTAAATTGTTCTCTGTGATCTCTTTAAATTTTGAATAGTTTCAGATTCAGATTAAATTGAAATTGAAATTTAATTTTTAACTCAAATAAACTTAAATTTAATAGCGTAGGTCATCCCAAAAATTAGCTTCAATTTCATCAATTATTATTAACTCCCGTTACAAGCTTTAATTATCCAGCCGTAGATACTATACAAGATTAAAAATAAATAAAGACGCCGCCATTCATGTGGAAAGTCTTGGATTCAAACAACGGTCAGATCATATCTATTAAAAAAAATATCGTAAAATTGTATAATTATATCGTAATAGTTAATATCGTAATATGAGATAAGATTTAATAGAAATATATAAATAACTCTTGCGTTGGATAATAGATGGCGCACAAAATTGACATTTATGTATTCATAATCTTATACAATAGCTATATCCTAGTAGTCAACGGCTTAGTGAATATAACGATTGACTTAGTGAATGCCCTATACTTCTTAAATGAATGGATAAGGAATATAAAAATTAAAAATAACTATTATTGGGTATAATTTAACTAGACATTGAATAGCTGATCTATTAAACTAAAACGATTGCATAAGCACTAAAAATTTTCTCATATAATTTTAGATAATTTAATAATAGTTAGTGAAAATTTAATTTTTGTTTATTTTAAAGTATGAAGCAGGTAGCAGTTAATTAAAATAACGGGACGGAGTTAGAAATGAGACGAATTATGGAAGTAGCGGAATTAAATAGAAAAAATACCAGATACAATTCAATTCTTTGACAACTTTGACAGCAGTATATATAAGCAGCGTGTTGCTACAAGTTATGATGGAAATATTTATAAAAATTTTAAACCTAAATAGAGATTCTACAATAAAATATAATATTGATTTAATAAGTAGTATTAGATTTTACCAATTGAATAACAAACTTGGTTCTGTTGAAGATCCCAGAAATAAATTGGAAAAATGCGGTATTAATAAAATTTGATATCCTTTTTGCAATTAAATTTATATTGGACAAACTAAAAGATATTTCGAAACTCGTTTGAAAGAACATAAGGAAGAAGCAACCAAAGCGGATTAAAACAATATAGATTTAAGTACATATAATTTTCGCTCAAAGTAGCGGAGCATATTCTAGTGGAAAAACATCAAATAACCATTTCCGATATTCAGATCTTGAAATGTATTGAAAAACCAAAAAAAATTGTAATTGCGGAAAGTATCGAAATTTATAAACATTCACATAAAAACGTCATTAATAGAAATCAAGGAAAAATTACCTGTTACCTGCTTTCTTGAAGTACCGGGTAAGCTCAAAACTAAAATAAATGTACCAAATATATTAAATATTAATAATTAAACGAGGAAGAGTGTAGTAGAGTAGACTGTGTCAACTCTGGGATACCCGTATGACCGTTATATAAACATTATATCATTATTATTATAAACATTAATTACATTTGCAAAATTTGAAACATACCAGCTTTATTAGGTGAAATATAATGCTCATATAAAAGAAGGAGTTGTATGGCAGCTACTCGAACCCTCTGCAGTAGACCAACCAAATTTTGCAGTAACTTTGGCCATTACACTAAATTATTTTTGGCAAAATTTCAGACACCCAACTTCAATAGGTATAGAGTAATGCTCATATAAAATAAGAAGTTGTATGGCAGCTACTCGAACCCTTTGCAGTAGACCAACTAAATTTTGCAGTAATTTTGGCCATTACACTAAACTATTTTTGGCAAAATTTCAGATACCCAGCTTTAATAGGTATTGAGTAATGCTCATATAAAAGAAGGAGTTGTATGGCAGCTACTCGAACTCACTACAACAGACCAACCAAATTTTGCAGAAACTTTGGCCATAGAACTAAACTACTTTTGCCAAAATTTCAGACACGTAGCTGTAATAGGTACAAAGAAATACTCATATAAAAAAAGAAGTTGTATGGCAGCCACCCGAACCCATGGACCAAAATGGCTGGATTTAAATAGCGATGACGGCTATTGCAAAAAAACGAATTTGCGAAAATTTCAAAATCCTAGCTCCTTTAGTTTTTGAGTTATCGTGCGGACGGACGGACAGGCGGACGGACGGACGGACATACATAGCTAAATCGATTTTTTTTTCGATTCTGATCTGATCCATACACTTGAGTCTATATCTACCCCCTCTCCTTCTCTGCATTACAATCGTAATGGCAAATTTTTTATACCCTTTGACTATATAGTCATACGGGTATAAAAAGGAACTATAACATTTAATCGATGAAATAGTATTCATTTAGCTGTAAACTAAACATTGCATTTTAAATGGCATTTTATTGAAATTAATCTGAGCCCTGAACCTTGGGATAACCATGTTATGCGTATTGATCAGAAAACACAACCGAATGTTGAGGTCGTTTGTACATTGAAATATGTTCAAGTTTTTCAACTAATTGTCAATATGTACTAATATTGAAAAGTTAATTGAAATTTCCTCAACATTTTTGGTTTCAGTGTTACCAACTATTTTGATTTATACAGAAATACCAATTTTTAAATTAAAATCATTTTCTGTAATGCCTAAACAATAAAATGTTAAAAATAATCCTGTGCTTTGGTCTTAAAAAAACTGTAATTAGTTTTGGAACGCTTTACAGATAAAAAAAACTTTAAAATGTCAGAATTTACCGCAAATTTGAATTGTAGAATATTCTTTGAATAAAAGTAAGTTTGTTTGATAAAATACAATAAAATTATTTATATAAAATGTCCTTGGCATAACCTTGACATATTTCTTTTATTTAAATGTAATATTATAAAACATTATTTGAGTTGAGGAAAAAAAATAACATGGTTAATAACACATTTTAAGATTTACTTTTTGAGAATTTAGGTTAATTGTTTTGACAGATGTAAAACGACAGTTATGTAATTATTTAAAGTAGTCATTTACTAAAAATATTACAATGCAATATAATTTAGAACAGTGATATTCATCTTACAAACCATTTCATTTTTACATCAATGGTCACTGCACTCACCCATCACACGGATCAGAAATAAATTAACGTATACTACATATGTTAAAGGCATGACATACCACCTGTGTCACAGGATAGGCTCATAAATCTAGGGATTTAGGGCAAGTATTCGGGAATTGAAGAATACCTTATTAATAATTAAATTTAATGGACATTAATAAAAATAATGTAACTACTTCATGAAGGTTGCAAAGTTCCGACTCTGACTAGCTTAAATATAATACAATTAGGCTACCCTTACACTCTGACTACCCTTTTTACTCGAATTTAAAATAACGCGATTTGAAAAATTGATTGAATTCTCTGTTAACGCGATCGAATTAGAAATAACGCGTTTTAAAAAAAGACGATTAAATTTCATTTAAAACGATTTGGTATTCCAAAAAAAAAATATCTAGAAAAAAATGGTTACTTTTATACGCGGTTTTCTTTTTACACAAATTTTTACAGAATGCATATCATCTTTTCTGTAAAATAGACCTAAGTGTATTAAGTTCCAATAATAAAAAATGTAAAAAAAAACCGATCCCGTGATTTGAAAAAGGTGATTTTAAGGCTACTGCTCCTTTATTTATTATTATATTTATATAACTTCATTCAAGTGCACTTAAGTGTTACCAAACAATATAAAATTTTACTTAAAATATTTTAGAAATAAATTCGAACAAATTTAAACTATATAGATACAAAACACTCAGTATATTGCAGTGATATAATATGTCTTTAAAAGTTTTTTTTTTATATTTTATTTATAATTTATTTTACACTTGGAAATTACTTTTTATTTTTATTTTTTTTTAAATCTTCGTTCAAGTGTTCGTAATTTGTGTTTATTTCGTAATTATGTATTTCAGTTTTCATTTTTGAAAATAAAAATTGAAAAATAAAATAAAAATTAGATAAAAATTAATAAAAAATAAAAGTTATTTTCTTTACTTTTGTTTTATTTTTATAAAACATAACCTAAAACATAACCTTGTAAAACGAGGCCATGCGAGTTCTCTGTTTGTTTTTTAAGGCAAAATAAAAATAAATACTTTTGTAACTTCAGGCCAACTAATTTTTATATTTTTACTTTACTATCTCATTATTTCTTTTAATTTTTGCTTTGTTTATTTTTATTGTTTACTTTAATATACATCTTTCTCTTTTATTTTTACATCATACTCTTCTTTTCTTTTTGTATTTTAACTGTTTACTTTGTTCTTATATTCTTAATATGTTTTTACACTTGTTTTATATGTACTTATTATTATATTTTTAAATTTTATGAACACTATATATGTTTGTAATTAATCTATAAATAGGATAAGTATAAATATAATCTTATATACGTTTTATAAATGTATTATATAAAGGTTGTGTGAAATATAATAATTTAATGTATAAACAAATTATGCACAAAATGAAAGATATAATTGAAAAGTGGGTATCTGATATACTAAGTGAATATATATTTCAAAAACTCGATTCTTACTACAAAATACTCGATTTGAAATGCAATCATTATAAAGGAAATAAGAAATGAAAAAAGGTGAAGGTTTTTTAAAGAAATACATTTTCAAAATTTAGCAAAATTTTCCATAATAAGTTTTGACTAAAGGGTACCTATTAAAAATATAGTCTAGAATATTCTTAGAATCTTATTGTTTGAGCTAAAAATTGGAAAACGTTAAGTGACACTTCCTTCACTTCTAAGAGAGCCCTTTATAATTAAGAAAACTTGGAAATAAATCCAAGATTAAAATGTATAAGCTTTTCTTCTTGCATATTGTGGTTTGTATTCTAAAGCCTCATTTCTTAAAATAGGGTCACTTTTTTCCCCTTGTTCAATTATACCAATCTGCGAAGCCGTTCATTATATTGGCAAAAACTTCATAGTGTGCGCAAACGTGTAACCAAACTAAACAAAAATTTATTTCAGCCTCTCTTTTGGACTGCAAATGCACCCTGAAAAATTAGGCACAAATCGGAAAGAAAATATTTTTGTGAAGTCATCCAGGCCGAAATGGGTTAATATATTTTAATCAACTTTATACAGCTAGTTCCTTTAGCTAAGAGAAGGATTTTGTGCAAAATTTAAAAGCAGTTAGTACACATTAAAATATAACTTGGGGTTTGAGCTTTAATTTTTGTGTATTATTTAAAACAAAATGTTGGGTAGGTATTTAATTCACATCAGGGGTTCTAAACTAGAAAATTTGCAGTTTTGACAAAGGAATATAGTTCCTTTCCAGGGGACAATACAAAAGGATTTCCTTCAATATTTCATACTAATTCTTATCAAAATTTAAAGCTTTTAATTTAAACAGTTTAGAAGTTATAAGAAGCCAAAAATTAAATCAGAATAAAGTTTCCCACAGTGGTCAGTTAAAAGACCATTTGGCAACCCTATACATTTGTGTTCCATACATTTATAAAACTTATAAAAACAGCTATCTTAGTGTTTTTCAGATTGAATGAATAGAACTTTTGTTAAAACAAAAAATTTAAATAAAGCTTTTTCATATTTAAATAGAGAGACACCTATAGAGATACGCGAGGCTATAGAATAACGCTTTCCCATTCAATAGTTAATTTCCTTGTTACATTTT
Organism: Dolichopus griseipennis; assembly: GCA_963082915.1. NCBI lineage: Eukaryota > Metazoa > Arthropoda > Insecta > Diptera > Dolichopodidae > Dolichopus > Dolichopus griseipennis. The sequence continues at coordinate 19,622,433 of OY720441.1, read as the reverse complement.
AAACGGTGTAGATCTTTTGTAAACACGCGGACAGACGAACAAAAGGATTTTGTGAAAGTATAATAGTCACATTTTATTCAAAATTATTTCTGAAAATATGCTAAAAATTAAGTATAAACTATTAAGAAAAGTATAATTTTATATTTTTTCTATATTTTAAAAGCTGAAAAACCAAATGTTGATTATAAAATACATCCTGTAACGGTAATAGAAGTTCGAAGTTTTCAATAAAACGGTAATATTTCTACAATTATATAATATTGAAAAACAAAATAAAATTAACGGAAATATATACTTACGTATTTAATTAATTAATTGAATATAACAGTATATAGTAATATGATAATTTACCTGTAAATAAAAAAAGATAGAAAATTATTAATATATTCTATATATAGGTATTATATTTATACTCTAAAATAATAGTGAGAAGAGTTTTTTCCAATTCATTTAATAATAATGCATTTTGTATTTAAATTTTTGATATTATTTTAAAAAAAAATTATCCATTATTAAGTAAAATATTTAAGTTCCATATTTGGGAAATTAAACCTCCAGGAAATATCTCCCAAACTGTAAGTAAACAAAACTAGTTGACAAAATAGTTGGAAAAAAAAATTTTGTAACTAAACATTTTAACGAGCTTAGAATAAGTTCGAATTTATACGTTGTTATTCAAATATTTAATTTCAGGGGACTTATTTTGGAAATTACAACAAACAAAAATTGTGAATTAAGAAAAATTCACCTAAGATATTTTCAATATTTTCTTAATAGAATGTGTAACGATCTCTAAATGCCAATCCGTCTAAAAGACTTTTGTATTTGATAATAAAAGCATATCTAATGCGTCAGCATGTCTTTAAATTTATGCAGGCCATTTGGAATATCCAAATAATCGTCAAGGCCTGAGAGTTTGCAACGACCTCTATAATGTCAATTCGTGTACAAGACTTAAGTATTTGAAATTAAAATATATATCTAATATGTCAGCATATCTTTACATTTGTGCATGTCATTTGGAATTTCCAATTAATCATTTAAGCCTGAGAGTTTGCAACGACCTCTATAATGTCAATTCGTCTACAAGACTTAAGTATTTGAAATTAAAATATATATCTAATATGTCAGCATATCTTTACATTTGTGCAGTCCATTTGGCATATCCAAATAATTGTTCAGGCCTGAGAGTTTATAAGTTAGTTTAGTTTGAGTTTATAAAAACAAATATTAAAAAAATCCTCCCATAAAAAAAAATAAACCCATAATTAACATAAAATTTAGATAGAGAAAAATTGTAATAGAGCAAACCGCTATTACAGGAATAGCTTAATATAAAATATCTTCAATGGATTTTTTGTGTTTCATTTGGCTAAACGCTTTTATTTAGAATATACCTAAAGCTTAATAATTAAAATTTTTTTTTATTATACATGTGCTATGTATTTATCTAATACAATATTTTTTCAAACTAATGTAACTGTATATTTATTCACACTAAAGCATGGTGTTAATAATTTTTCAAAGAGATTTTTCAAAGATTGCAATAAATAGGCAGAAACATAAATGTTGTAAAAGAAAACTTTATAAAATTACAAGAAAAAGCTGCCCAATTTGGTTTGAAAGTCAATGCAGAGAAAACAAAGTACTTTAAAACTCAAATAACAGCAAGAAATCAACCACATACACAAACAATTGCTGTGGGAGATATGGAATTTGAAACTGTTAAAGATTTCAAATATTTAGGATCAGTAGTTGACATAGAAGGCTCAAATAATGCAGAAATAAACGAAAAACTGAAATCTGGAAATAAATGTTATTTCTCCATGCTAAACCTCTTTAAATCAAACTATATCACAAGGAAAACAAAAATAAAACTGTATAAAACTTTGATAAGTCCAGTGGTATCGTATGGATGTGAAACTTGGAGTCTTAAAAAAAATGAAGAAGAAAAATTAGATATTTTTGAGCGCAAGATTCTCCGAAGAATTCTGGGCCCTGTCAGAACGTCAGAAGGATCGCTTCGACTTCGAACGAATGAAGAATGCATACAACAATTTAAAGATTTACAATTAAGTTCGTATATTAAAATACAAAAATTAAGATGGGCAGGTCATATTTACAGAATGCCAAACGACAGGTCCGTATCCAGAATCTTCTATGGTAATCCAGTTGGAAAAAGACCAGTTGGCAGACCAAGAGTTAGATGGAAAGATAATTTTCATGAAATTGTAATCGAGCTACAAATACACAATTGGAGAACGAATGCCGTAGATTGAAATAATTGGAAGCAGATAATTAGGAAGGCGAAGGCTCACTATGGGCCGTAGTGCCAAGGAGGAGGAGGAGAAGGAGGCAATACATATAGACAGAAATCTCTTTTTTAAATTATCTTTTTAATATTTTATTTATTTCTTGAAAATATTTTTGAAAAAAATCACAAAATTTTTTTTAAAGTTTAATTAAGGGGGCACTAAACTTCGCCAGATCAAAACACTTTCTATGGCAAAATTGTAGCTTTTTATTTGTGTAAAACCTTTTGTATAATATCGTTTTTTTGTAGATACTATTTTAGGTTTAGATAATATTCGACAAAAATCTAAAAATTACCATAGAGAAGGGCTCCTTGGGTCTTTACGATCTTCTCCAAAAGTTTATCAATTCAAGTCATTAATATCAAAATCTTATATATAAAATATGAAAACATCCCGCTTAGCCAATTGGGCTGTGCTCGTATGCACAGGGAAATGTACATACATAAACACAGACGGATATTATAAAAAATAAGTGTTCTGCACGTTTCTACACACCAGAGTAATGCATTAATGTAAAAGTACATCCAATTTTTGATGCGAAAATAATATCCTACCGCCTGTTATATTTCATATAAGCGGTTGGTAAAAAGCCATCTTCTATATATATAAAAGGGAAAGTTTGTTTATTTGTTTGTTTGTTTGTTTGTTTGTATGTTTGTTTGTTTGTTTGTTTGTTTGTAGCGAATAGACTCCTAAACTGCCCAGCTGATTTTCATGAAAATTTGTATATAGAGGTTTTTGGGTACGGAAAGAAATCGTGGCCCAAAAATTTTGTCATAACGGACCGCCAAGTTGGGGCTGTGGTGCAAGTATTTAAACTTCTTTGTTCTAAAATGAAAACGGTTTGACCGATTGACTTCAAATTTTGTATACGTGATGCTCTATGAGAATTGAGTTGACCCTATTAACAGTTTTGGAATTTGTTAACCCATGTCGGGCCGACGGGTGGTCAAAAAAAATTTTGGGTCCAAGTTTTGTCCGATTTTACAAAATTCTGCTTTGGCTAAAAAGAAAGCCCCAAAAAAAATTTTGTTGAGTTCCATTAACCCATTGCGGCCCAACAGCTTTTTATAGGTTTTTTCAATACTTTACTCTAAATTCAAAACGGTTTGACCAATTGACTTCAAATTTGGTATACGTGATGCTCCTTGAGAATTGAGTTGACAGTATTAACAGTTTTGGAATTTGTTAACCCATGTCGGGCCGACGGGTGGTCAAAAAAAATTTTGGGTCCAAATTTTGTCCGATTTTATGAAATTCTGCTTTGGCTAAAAAGAAAACCCCAAAAAAAAATTTTATTGAGTTGCATTAACCCATTGCGGCCCAACAGCTTTTTATAAGTTTTTTCAATACTTAACTCTAAATTAGAAACGGTTTGACCGATTTTCTTCATATTTTGTATACGTGCTCCCCTATGAGAATTGAGTTGACACTATTAACAGTTTTGGAATTTGTTAACCCATGTCGGGCCCACGAGTGGTCAAAAAAAATGTTGGGTCCAAATTTTGTCCGATTTTACGAAATTCTGCTTTGGCTAAAAAGAAAACCCCAAAAAATATTTTGTTGAGTTCCATTAACCCATTGCGGCCCAACAGCTTTTTATAGGTTTTTTCAATACTTTACTCTAAATTCGAAATGGTTTGGCCAATTGACATCAAATTTGGTATAAGTGATGCTCCTTGAGAATTGAGTTGACAGTATTACGGGTTTGGAATTTGTTAACCCATGTCGGGCCGACGGGTGGTCAAAAAAAATTTTGGGTCCCAATTTTATATGTGTGAAGCAACTTGAAAATGGAGTGGAGTCTGTTAACAGTGGGTTCTACGTTTGGTCGAAAAAAAAATTTTTGGAAGTAAATTACGTCAAATTTTGGAAAATAGTTTGTACTGCTTTGAATTACAGAAAGTTTAAAAAATTACTAGAATAATCCTAGAAAAATCGTTTTGAAAAGATTGCTTTTATACATTTTTAAATTTACGTGTGTAAACCGTGGGTAATTTTTGTGTTAACTTTTTGCAGTAACATCAAATTCAATTAAACCTCCATTGAAAGGCGCAGCAACGCGCACCGGGTATTAGCTAGTTTATATTAAAATTATTTAAAATATATTTTTCAAAAACAACGAATAATTTTGAATTATTTTGTATATAATCATTTGTTTTCAGTTATTTTTTTTAACTCGTAAATGACACTCGAAATAATATTATTATTTAAAATTATTATTTTAATTCCCAAAAAAAAAAACAAAATATTTATCAATAATATTGAATATTGTCAAAATAGATTACAAAATATTTTTCAATATTTATAAAAAAATAATTTTCAAAAATAATTTCCAGTACATCGTTGTCCACTATTCATTATTGCACTCTTATCTCTATTATGAATTAATGAGCTCAAATGAAAATTCAACTTGTTTTTTAGGTTCATAATGTTAACAGGGTATCCCCAAACCTAATTCGTTTAGTTTGTTTGTTGATAAACTTTTGGAAAAGTTATACAAGATAGTTTTGTACACAATTTTATTAAAAATAAAATAATAAACACCCACCAAATTTTACAGAACATTAAAATCCTATTAAAGAATATTTATTTATGCATAATTATATAAATATATACAAATGTATATTAATATGTTCGGTATAACTTTTAAGTTATAAAATATATAACTATATTACTAAAATAACAACTTCTAAAAGATTTTTAACATAAAGGGTTTATATTTGTTGGTAAAAATATAAAATAAAATTTTTACTGAAAATTGTTGAATTTTTATTTGAAAATACGACAGTGTTGTCCAAAATATTATGCACTCATCTGAAATTATTTAGTTTTATAAATAACAATGTTTATAAATAAATAAATTTGGTTTTGCCCATTATCCTGGAATAAAGAGACTAGTTTGTCCGTTTAACTAAACATTTTCTAGATTACTGGTTGCCATGGAGAAAGTTGAGTGAAGCAACTGCAAACAAAATTTCAAAAATTTTAACTTTTCTCAGCACAATGTTTCGAAAGTTTTATAAATATTTTTGATTCGTTTAAATTCGTATAATATTGGTTGTTCCTTCACAATTGAGGCTGACTTTAGCAAAGGACTTGGAATTTGTACGCCTTGTTCAGAATTCAGATCAATAATTGGTAAAAATTCTTTTATAAGCGAATTTTGTCTTTTTTTATTAGTTGCGTACAAAATAATAAAACGCAACTTCGCGTTTTTGCAATGAATAAAAAGAATCAAATATGTGAAAGAAATATAGTTTAACCCCACTTCCGCCAGTACAATATAATTAAAAATTTTTTATTTTGATGAAATATTTAATCTTTAGTATTTCGAGTAATAAAAGTTCAATTTTTATAACCTTCTATTACTGTTATTAAATACAAATAATTTTAGTAATTTAATAAACCAAGGATGCATAGGGAGGATAGTCACTTGAAAGAAATCCGTTTGGCTCCAGAAAAATTGGTCGGCCGAGTAATACTTGGCGCAAAACGATAATTATGGAGCTAAAATCTATAAGTATCTATGTGTATACCCCAATAGTCAAATAAAGACTCTATGCTCTCAAGATGAGTAAAAAACAAAAATAATAATTTAACAAAAGTATGTACCTTCTATTTTACCCTACACTGCATGCAAAAATCTATTAAAAAAAATTTACTATAAACAATACTTAAAAGACACTTAAAAAATTTTTTATTGAAATTCATTTACTGCCCATTTAATGGTTGCTGATGTTCCATGTCCTCTATACATATATTCAAACAAAGAAATCATTTTAGATAAAATTATCGTAACCATAGTTAAGTCGTTTAACTATTAAGTTATATGAAAGGACCAAAACATGTTGATCATTATATGTTCCTAAATTATGCACAACATTTTGTAGTTCACTTATAAAATAAACTTATATAATTATATAATAATTAACCGAATATAAATTCAAAAATATTGTTTTCTCTTCTATGAAATGTTTAAATGCAGTTAAAAGACTCATACAAATTTTCAATGACCATTTGCTAGGAAAATATTTTATTTTTCAATTTTAAGGTACAATTTTAATAGTATACAATAAAAAATTTAAAAATCCATTAAAAATTGTTGCATATTTTTGATTCGGTTAAATTTTGGTTTGTTTCTGCACAATTCGACTTTAATTGATAATTTAAATTCAAATGAAATTTTTATTGTCAGAAATTTAAATTTTGTATAACTATTAACGATTTCTGGCCCTCTTGAATATTTCAATATGTTGGTTTAATATATTCTATTAAAAGTAGTCTACTATGAAACTCGGCTATGATAATTTTGTTTTACAAAAATGAAGATTTTAAAATCAACTATTTTTTTGAAATTCGACTTTTAAATCTGGTTTTTTAAAATGCGATTTTAATCAATCATACATACAAATATTTTGTAATCATCATTAACTATATTTTTACTAAAAAGTGCTTTAAACCGAATTTTATTGGTAAAATTTTAGCAACATTGAATTTTCTTAAAACCGGATTTCAAAAAACAAGATTTTGATAAGCTGAATTTTGATACCACCATGATACCATTTTGATAATAAGAGATCATAGACTTTGATTAGTTTGTAGAGGCAAATTTTACTCCCAAAAATTTAAGGAAGTATAGAAATTTAAAAAATATTTTCTTTTCTCTGATTCATTTTTAAAATTATTTTAAAATGGAAAATTACAATAAATAACAATTTATTATAATATCTTTATAACATGTTTAATACAAAATTCAACATTTAAATACCTACGTTGGCTTAATTAATTTTCTTAAAACAGGTTTACTGTAAAACCTAATCTGTCGCAATATTTGTTTTATTCCAATTTAGTTTTTTAAAATAACCATGGTTTGAAAATGCGATTTTTTTAAAATCGGTTTTCCCAAATGCGATTTTAAAAATTTCAGTTTTTTTTTTAACAAGCTAAATTTTTAAATAAAACACATTTTTTTAAAACATCTTTAAATTTAGGATAAAACTGAATTTTAATCAGAAGGCTTTCAAAAAACTGAATTTTAAAAATCGCATTTTAATAAATAAAAATACTAAAAAGCTGATTTCGGAGCAATTTTAAAAAAATAGGCATTGGTTTATTGGTAATTAAAGTCTTATATGAATTTTTCAATTATTTTTTGCATTTTTTCGTCGGACTCTGCGATTCCTGATGAAATATAATTAAGATTTTTAAAACAATGTATTCAATTACATAGATTTTATAGATGAATGACATATAAAATGGAATTTCAAAAGTATTATATGCGGTTATTTTTCTCTATAATATACCAAAATTAATTAAGTTTTATCTACAAAGGATTGGAATCCCTTACATTACTAATTATCTCTTATTTGGATACTCAAAACATTCCATGAAACAAAGACCTGATACGCCAAATCAAATCTTTGTTTTAGATCATTATGATTAGTATTCATTTTACAGCCCCAAAATATTTTGTGTAGTCATTATCCAAAAGTTCAGTTAAAATTCAAAATACAATTAAAGTTTTTTTTATTTTTCTTTCCCTCTAATGATTTTAACCGAACAAAATTCAAAAAACTCGAAATAAAAAAAAAATAGAATAGTTGTTTTTTGTTATTTAAAATTCACCACTGGTACTTAACCACTAGAAAATCCAAAAACAAATGAAAAGCCTCGAAAAAATGTATTGAGGCAAGGTAAGGAAAATAGAAATGGTTTTTTTTTTTTAAATGAAAAGTTAAAATGGCTGAAAAATAAGGAAAATAAACCAAAAATAAAAATAATAATCTAAATAACAATCATTTTATTATTATGGTTCAGGTATATAATAGAAAATGTATAGGATGTTTAAGACAATGAAAAAAAATTTTGTTTTTTAAAATTTTGTTAGTGGGGGATACGAGTTCTAAATTAGTATTGGATAAAACTTGTGTAACGGGCCAAATGTACAAAGTGACTTTAAACTAGAATTTCAATACTTCGTGTTATTGTTCTGTAACTAGGATATTGTTCTGTTCGGTCTTATCAACTGTTGAAGCAGACTGCGAATAGAATCCTTCTGCACATTAATATAAGGACTTCCCAGAGAGGCGCATTTATTAGAATAAAAATAGGATGATATTGTACAGCCCGAAGGAAGATTGAAAATGAATATATTTAAAAGTTATTTTTAAACCTTCACAATTTGTTTGAGAACCGAAAATTCCTATCAGGAAGTAACTCATTAGATTAGAAGCCATTTCAAATGAAAGGAACGCTTACAGTTAATAATTTTAAAACTTGAGTATTTGGGATTGTAATAAAAGAGATAATGCTCCAATATTTTGAGGGGTTGTAAAAGGAGTATAAGAGAAGCGTAAAAAATAAGATTTAATATAAACTTGGTTAATAGCCTAAACTCCTTAAAGGAGTGGAAAAGAAATAAAAAAAGAGGAGTGAAAGTTACCCGCACGATGGAGTTCAGTAAGGCAAAATTTTGTGTTTTGAAAAGGTAATTGGTGAGGTTTGGAGAGCAAACCCTGTGTTCCAGCTCTTTGGTTGTTGTAAAAATAGTAAATAGCATCTACAAGTAAAGGATACTAATCTCTCAAGGTCTTAAGGCAATTCTAATTTCCAGGAAAAATTAATATTTGAAAAAAGACATTCGAAATCCTGAAAAAGAGGAGGATTTGCTGTTGTTGCCTAGTTACTAATCAACTTTGAATATTAAGGCTTCAAAATTACAAATTAAAATAATACTTTTAAAGCAAAATTTATAAAATATTTATTTACAGTAAAAATTATGATCTTAAACACCCTGTATATTTTTTTTTGTTGTTTTATGATGAATAGACTATATATAGATTTTTGTATATATATATATTTCCATACCTTTAAATGCAGATTGTTGTAATAACGAAAAACATAAGGTGGAATGTATTGTAATGTTTCCAAGCCAATCCATTGTTGAACTATTGATGCATTGAAAGGATTTTCCATTCGAATCCTTTTACGTTTCAACGATTATTATATATTTTTTTCTTCTCATATTTAATTTTTTTTTTTTATTATTATTTTTTTTTTATTTTATTTTTTCTATACATTTTTTTTGTTTTATTATTTTTATTTATTTATTTTTATATGATATTTTAAACTCAACTATTATTAGATACCATTTTTTCTATTTGTTATTATTATTATTAGAAAATCTGGGCTTTTTGGTGTTGGTTTTTCCATTGTATGGTACAAAAACAAAAATTTTATTTTCAACTTCGATCAACTACTTTTGAATTTTACATTCATCTTTGTTTTTTATCACTATTAGAGGTTTTTGTAAGTTAAATAAATGCTAAGGGATATTGTTTTTATGGTCTTTATGCATATGTGGCTTGAAAATAAGAAAATAGGAAAATATTTTAAATAAAAAGAAAATTTTAAAGAAAATTGAGGAAATATAACTATGACTAACCATTACATTAAAATTAAAATGGTTTTTTGAAATTGCTTATAGCCGTAGGGTGTCTTATAGTTGTAGAAATAAGAAGAATGAACTAATATTTTTAAATATAAAGCTATTACAGTTAATCTTTCTGATTCCCGAACATATTATGAGATACAACTTAATAAGCATTTATATACAGGGTGTCCGAAACTTAATTATTTCGAAAATGAGAGATGTGAAAAAAACTGTATGGACTTTTCTTGATACTAAGTAATAGGTGGCTTTAAAAATTATTATAAAATTGGTAGATTAATAACGGTTTTTAAGTAAAAATTACAGTTATTTAATAAAACAGTTGAAATTGTCAATATTATTCGGATTTAAGTCCTTTCAACTATGAGAGAATCAAACTTTTGAATATTATAAAGAAACCCTTTCATCAGCTAGCTAATTATACTTAAAAGAATCGTCTATGTTGTACAGGGGCGACGAGGTTGATTTTTATTTAAAAAGTTCACAAAATTACTTTGAAGGCAGCTAGACATAGACTCCCATCTCGAAATTTTTTTTGTTCGTTATGAGCTTCTCCAATACCTCCGCTTTTCGTGATTTCTGAGCTATTGACACTCATTTCCAATTACAATATACAAAATTAAATAAATAGGCATTCAAATTTCATTCAAAGTAGTGTAGTTTAATGTATTCAATGATATGAGTTTGGTGTTAATAGGTATAAGATGGAGTTGAATTAACTATATAAAACCATTGAGATGATAAATTAAAATAATGCTTATAAACAAATAATTAAACAGTTCCAATGAATAGCCTAGGAAACTTTCCATACACTCATAAAAAAAAATTGGTCTTAAATCATAGTTTGTACCTTGATTTAAGTATGAAAATTACTTTAAGAGATCGTTTATATTGAAGCTGCGATAAGCGATAATAGCGTTGATCAAAGCGATGCTCTAATATAAACACCTGTATAAAAATCGTGTATATAATTTTCTACTTTATCTTTGCTCTTATCACTTACCGCAGCTTCATTATAAATTCACAGTAAAACAATCTTGAACGGAGTAATCCATTTTAAATCTTGTTGAACTTCGGAGCAACCCTTCTTCAATTCAAAATATTATTGATATTCATTTGTTCTTGTATAGATATTTTTCATAATGTAATCTCTTTTAGGTTCATTAAACCTAAAAAGACTTACAAATTAACTCCCCGCGCTTTTGCTCTAATAAAACAAAAATTTTGCATACTTTTAGGGATTTATTTAAATTAACTAAAGTAATGAGTTAACGACTATTTAAAATTCATAAAACTTGTGTGTATTGAAATAATTTTTGAAAATTCAATTAAAGTCAGTTCAGCTTTTCCAGGATAAATATAGGTAATTCCTGGAGAACCTTATTTTCCATTAGAAAATTCTATTTTGATTTATTACAGACTTTTAAACTTAGTAAAGAATGAGGTTTTGGAACTTAAAGGATGTTTATCAAAAGCAAAAAGTTTCATGGGAAAATTATTATCCTATGAAAGGATCACCTTAAAAGTCAATATAATTTATATACATATTATAAACGCAAGTCTTATAACATTTAAATAATCATGAATACAAAGCGCTTAAATAACAACGACGAACAAATAATGGAATAGAAAACGTTATATCAATTATATAAGAACATATATTATAGACCTTAATATAGTAGGTAATATTTGCTATTAAACTGTATATTTAAGGATTATTATTTCAGTCTTTGTTTGGCTTTCATATAGGATTGTTTTGTTTTATATTCAAATATAAACAAAAACTTTTCAAACAATCACTTCTTGTTTTTTAGGGGGAAAATGTGTGCAATGATTGTTTCGATACAAATATACAGTTATAAATGTATCTATACAATAGATCGCTATTAAAAGGATTAATTTCTTTAAAAAGTTTTGAGTTTATAGCTAGTAGTTTTATTTTGTTTATTTAGTTTTTTTTTTTTTTTTTTTGTAAAAAAATAAGGGAATTTGTTATTTTAGCTAACACGAGTTTTATATCCGGGAAAAACAAATTTATCTAGAAGATATACCATTTTCCAATATTCGCTTAATGTTTTTTTTTAATATACCCATTTTTTCAATAAATTTTATTATGCTTTCAAGGCAAATTAATTAAAAAAAAAAAAAATTTGTAATAATGAAACGCAGTTTTGATTGAATTAAGGAATGGAATTTTGGTGGTTTGAAGGGCCTATGGTCTAAATGGTATTGTCTTTATAATATAATTTTAACATAATTTACCATGAGGTAATTTAATTATCTAATAAAATTCAAATAAAATTAAATAAACCAATTATTTGAATTTAATAATTATTAATAATCCTATAAATTTAACAATTTTAGGTAAAGATGGGCTTTAAATTAATCAAGCAAAGGATTTTAATTTCAAATTAAAGAATATAAAGTTATTTAGAAGCACATCTTCAATTTCTTTAATTTGTTAACTGGTTTTACTATATTTTAAAAAGGTTTATTATATTATATTCAATATAGTATCTTGATAATATTAAATGATTTCTCAATATAGTTTGAAAAACTAATCAATCTTTTATTCTAACTATCAAAAGCTAAAAATAGACTTGATCTATTTAGTTGAAAATGAACTAGAACCCGAAATACTTTTATTTTTCTATAAGAGACAGTGAAAAGCATCAGAAGTCACGCATTTGCTATTTAGGCAAGTTTTTAACACACCATAACCACATAGGACTGTGTTGGGCCCTTAATATACAATTTCAAAACAAGGAAAAGAAACTTAAAGAATTGGGATTGTGAATGGATCATATATAGGATTAAAAATTAAAATTCTAGGGGATATTAAGATATTTAATTAAAATAAGAATTACTCATTTTAGAGAATACATGGGATGAAATATGATTTTATAATCACGATGCATGTCAAATATATTATGACAGGCCGTGTTATGCCATAATTAATTCAACATGTTATTGAAGTTATGCAAGATATGTGACATGTTGTCTCATTTTGAAATGGAAAAGACAAAAAACAACGTAAAAGATGTGAACGTTTTTTTCAAGAAAGCTTAAGTTAAATAAATCCAACAAGGTCCAGAATATTTCAGTTTTAGGAAACAACAGAAAATTCCAGAAATTAATTTGAAAAAAATTGTAGGAGATGCACCTAAAATTCATTAATGTTAATCCTGAAAAGGTGGTTGGGTGGTCTATACACAGGGTAGGCTCTGATCGGTGTCATGTGGCGATATCCAGAGTTGTAACTGTGTGTACCCACCAATTGTGTCTATCTTACCTCCAAGCCGGTAACCACCGGGACCTAGTCATGTTCACCCGGACTGACTTGCTAAACTGATAGATGCGAGTGCTGATGACGAGAAAAATTCCAGCACTATAAAATGGGTACCTCCAATACCAGTGCAGCCCACAAACAGAGGTTGGCGTTAGGCTAATAACCTGATCCATAAAAACTAAAAATATTAGGAAAAGTTCAAAGAAGAAAACCGGAGGATTTACTGGCAACGACCCTGGCAAACGAAATAAGGACTACGATTTAAAAGTGTGCACTTGGAATGTTCGTTCACTATCTGCCCCAGGTGCAACATACGAACTAATAAACCAACTCGGCAAATACAACGCTGACCTAACCGCATTACAAGAACTAAACTGGACAGGAAAGGGCGTAAAAGAATACCAAAGGAAGAACTACGCAATTTATTATAGCTGTCAGCAAAAAACTCGAAAGTTTGGATGTGGCTTTGCAGTGGGACCAAAGTTGAAAGACAAAGTCATAGATTGGAAACCCATTAACGAGCGCCTATGCTCCATCCGAATCAGAGCGAAATTCTTCAATATTAGCGTTATCTGTGGCCATGCTCCCACCGAAGAATCTGATGACGTAGACAAAGATTCCTACTACGACAGGCTGGAGAAAGCCTATGATGATTGTCCACGTCATGATATTAAAATTGTTATAGGGGATTTTAATGCAAAGATTGGGAAGGAGAAAACATTTGGAAATACAATCGGCAGCCACAGTGCCCACGACCTCACCAATGATAACGGGCTACGCTTAATATCGTTGGCAGCAATGAAGAACATGGTGATAAGTAGTACAAAGTTCCTTCATCGTAATATTCATAAACTCACCTGGCGATCTCCAGATCAGAGAACAACAAACCAAATAGATCATGTGATGATTGACAGCAGGCACGCTTCAGATGTGATGGATGTGCGTACATGGCGAGGTGCTAATGTGGACTCGGACCACTTCCTTGTCATAGCTAGAATCCGAGCCAGAATATCCACACATAAAAGACACGTATGTAGAACACCACGAAAAATAAACGTAGAAGCGCTGCAATCATCAGAGACAGCAAAGGAATATGCCGAAGCCATTTCCCATATGATGCAATCCTCACCCATAAGCGAAGATGCGCCAGTCGAAGAGCAGTGGGCACGGTGCTCTTCTATCATCAAACAAGCCGCTGATCAAGTCATTGGTTCGGTACCACCATCTTCCCACAACCAATGGTTTGACGAAGAGTGCCGTGACATCATAGCGAATAAGAACATCGCTTATCGAAACTGGCTTCAGAAGAAAACCAGACTAGCTTATGAGGATTACAAGCGGCTAAGAACTGAACAGAGGAAACTCATATGGAAAAAGAAAAGAGCTTATGAAGACAAGCAGTTCTCAGAATTAGAAGGGATGAGAGACAGAAACGAGGTCCGAAAAATGTACAAAAAAGTCTCACAGACAAAAGGTTTTAAGCCCAGGACAATCGCTTGTAAAGATAAAGAAGGGAACCTTATTACCGACAGCGATGGTATTCTTTGTAGATGGTCTGAATACTTTAAAGAGCAACTAAACGGCGGCATAACATCAGTGAACACCGCACCATCTACTCATAATTATGCACCACCCAATATCCAAGACGATGAACCACCGCCCACCTTGGAAGAAGTTCACACGGCCATCGGGCGCTTAAAAACAACAAGTCGCCGGGAATAGATGGCATGGCTGCCGAACTATTTAAAGCAGCAGGAGATGATTTGGTAAGGTGCATACACCAAATCATGACCGTAATCTGGACTACAGAAAGTATGCCCAATGAGTGGAACACCAGCATAATTATACCCATATTTAAGAAAGGTAATCGGTTAGAATGCTCAAACTACCGAGGAATAAGTCTCTTAAATGTGGCGTATAAGATCCTGTCGAGTATCATCTGCACGCGAATGAAGCCGCATATGGATTATAACATCGGTCGATACCAGTGTGGCTTCAGACCTGGTAAATCAACAACTGACCAGATCTTCACGCTAAGACAGATTCTAGAAAAGTGCAATGAATTCAATGTCAGTACACATCATCTGTTCATTGATTTCAAGGCTGCGTATGATTCAATAGGGAGAGACGAGCTACTACAAGCAATGGTGGAATTCGGTTTTCCTGCTAAACTCGTCAATCTCTGCAGGATGACCATAGCTTGTACATTATGCGCAGTCAGAGTAGAAAACAACATATCTGGAATTTTTCGAACGCAGCGAGGCTTTAGACAAGGAGACGCGCTCTCGTGTGATCTATTTAACATCGCACTTGAGAAAGTGGTGCGCGACTCTGGCGTTGAAACAAGAGGCACAATTTATTATAAATCAACCCAGCTGCTCGGATACGCAGATGACTTAGATATAATCGGCAAATCACAAAGGGATACCTGCGAAGCCTTTGTTGCTATTGAGGAGAGTGCAAGAAGGTTAGGCCTAGAAGTGAACGAGAAAAAGACGGTATACATGGTGGCAACAAACAACGACGCCCTCCGTCGCCGTGTGGGTCAGAATGTCACGGTTGGTGAATACAACTTTGAGGTGGTGAAAGATTTTGTATACCTCGGTTGCCAAATGAACACAGAAGGCGGCAACACCAGCCTGGAAATTAAGCGTAGAATAGTGCTAGCCAACCGTTGTTACTTTGGGATAAGCAAGCACATGAGGTCAAAAACCCTGAGTAGAAAGACAAAGATCACACTGTACAGAACACTCATCGTACCAGTTCTGACATATGGTGCAGAATCCTGGACCATATCCAACTACGATGAAAATCTGATAGGGTCTTTTGAAAGGAAGATTCTACGTAAAATTTTTGGTCCGATTAACATCAATGGAGTTTGGAGACAACGACAAAATCGCGAGCTGTATGAGCTATATGACGAAACTGATCTCGTAACCTGGATTAAAATCCAACGATTGCGCTGGTTGGGTCATGTAGTAAGAATGACCGATGATGCTCCAGCAAGAGCGGTTTTTGACTCCAATCCGGAGGGTAGACGCAGAAGAGGGCGACCACATCTTCGATGGAAAGACGGTGTTCAGTCAGACGTAAGAATGCTGAATATTGTTGGAAGTTGGAGAGAAGCTGCGCAAGACAGAAGCCAATGGAGGAAAGCTTTGGACTCGGCTCAAAAATAATATTTTGTTATGCCGATAAAGTAAGTAAGTAATCCTGAAAAAGGATCAAGCTTCTGTTAGTTCTTGAATTAAATCCAAAATATCAGTATAGCATTTATACTTCTGACGATAGTTCATTTTGACGTAAATTCCCAGAGCCACAAAATTACTTATAATGTGTTTAATATTTGAAATACACAAAGAAATTTTGTCTGAGAAAGTTTTTTCAAAGTAATTGTTAAACTTGGTAATTATTAGGTTTCTTATAATAAGTGCACAACATTTTTATTAAATATTCATCATTAAACACAAAAAAAATTTCTAATTAATTTACAACACTGAAAAAACCTAACAATTCCTTAAGCAATTTTAAAAGAAAGTTTTCTTAAAAAGTTGCCCTAAAAATTCACCCCAAAAGCCACTCAGTCAACAAAAAAAAAGAAAACTTTATAAAATAGTGTATGTACACATACACACGTTTAAATCTGGTACAGAGCACTTACCAAGAAATCAAAAGTAAAACAACAAAGTGAAATTTTTCACCTGGGGATGAAGTTCAAAACTTTTTAAACTTTATCTACTTTCCAACAGGTGGAGTCAAATCGTTTAAGTGAAAAAAATGTTTCTTGTATATTCATTTTCTTTCGGTTTAAAAATTTTTTTTTCGATATTCCAAGGATAATGAAGGGAATTTTTTTTTTTTGTAAGGGAATTTATATTTTATCCTTATTTTGTTGTTGTTGTTTTTTTTTACCTGTACTACCTGTAATACCTGTACTTCCACCAGATATTTTCATAGTTTTTATTTTTGTACGATAAAATTTACAAAAAAAAGGTGATCAAAATCGAGTAATAATTTATTAGGTATTAATGTATCCTTAAGGATATTATTAAAGCTTTTGTCCTTTATTTTTGAAAAATGAAATATTAACACTTGATTGAATATTAAATCTTAGGCGGTTTTATTTTGGTTTTTTGTTTTTGTAATTTTGAATGAATAAATTTTAAATGTGTGAACGCGTTCATTAATATTTATTATTTGTTCAGATATATAAATTCACATTATAAAGTTAAGTATGGGTGTAAATGTATGTGTGAATATATTTTTATCCTTTAATCCTTAAGTTAAAATAAAGGAAATCAGTGCAAAGAATATTTTAAGAATTTTTGAACAATATAAAAATGTTAATATTCATTTAATTTAGGATAATTCATTATCGAATTATCTTCAAGTATTATAATTTTTATTTATTAAACTTTGGTTCAATTACAATTTTTACAAATTGAATTTTCTTAAATTGGATTCTTAAATGGATCCTCCTAATTAGATTCTTAAACATATGGTCACAGGATGTTTGGGCAAGCGTTCTCACAATAGCTTATATTTAAGGAATCGTTTCAGTAAATTGTTAAATAACTTAACTTTGAATTAACCCAAGAGTTTTGCAGGATTCAATGATCTGATATTAACCGCCTGAAGATATGATATTATTGATCTGATGATATGATATTAACCGCATTTGGCGAACTGAGTCTAATATGGCAAAACGGCTAAATAACCGGGAAAAAATAATTTAGAATCTTCAAAGCATGTGCGTAACGTCCACACTTCTATATGGTGGCGAAATCTGGGTTACTATAAATAACATCATACAAATCCTTCAAGTATTTTCTAATAAATCCCAAGGAAGAATATATGAAATACTCTGGCCCAATACAATAAGTAACAAGACATATGGAAAGTCACGAATGAAGCACCAGTACCAGGCCAGATAAAACCTACAAAATTGTGATGGATATGCCACACTCTAGGAAAAGAGCAACAAACAAAACCAAAATGGCGCTAAAATATAATCTTCAAGATGGTTGAAGACAAGGTTGACCCAACAACACTTAGCTTCGCGATAGTTAAATGAAACAAATTCAAAAACTAGTTCAAAAAGTATAGTTCAAATAAATGAAAACAATTGGAGGAGGCAAGTTGATGCCATATGCTTCTAAGCGGGAGAATCAGTAATAAAAATTTATATATAATAATTATTGAACAAGTTTCAATTGAAGTTTAAAAATTCGCAGAAATTTATTGAAAATTTTTATTCCAAGCTTATCACTAATCTTAATAGTAGATTTACAGTTATTTAGCAATTGTTAAACAAAATTGGTGTAACCATTGAGATGTTCCAAATATATTTAATAACTAACTTGTATATTGATTTCTTTATCTAATCATTCTTCATTAGTTATACCTACTAATTTTATCAGCTATAAAATCAATTTTGGAATTTGAAATATAATTTTCAAATAAAACATGTCCATGATTAGTGTCAATATTCCATATTGGGTACAATTTATAACTCCTTCCCGTGGGCATTTTCAATAACCATTAATAATTGAATATAATTGAAATATTGATTAATTTTTCGAATTTTCAATTTTCAATTCATAAAATATTTAAAATCCTTTTCGAGAACACTAAAATCACCGCGCAACTTTGATTACCAATACTGTTCATTTCTCATATATCTATAGAAATGAAACATTATGATAAATATCGGAATATTTCCAAACCTTAATTTAAATTCAACACTCAAATTTATAAAATATTCATGTATATCTTATATATATATCTTATATATATAAATATATATATATATATATATATCTATCTATCTATTTGTCACTTTATTTAATTATTTTTACTTGATAAATTGCACCTATACCTTGATGTAATTAAATATATAACATAATTATATATCACTATATAATTTTAATATATATATATATTGTATATACTATATATTTATATTACTCGGCATTTAAATTATAAAATATTAAATAAAATCCTTTCCAAATCATCCTTTTTCCTTCAAAATATCGTTATTTTTTTTTTATAATCTAATAAAAAATTTTTTGATTGCTGGCTAGACACATTTGGTGGCATAAAATCCGAAAAAAAAAATAAAAAAAAAAATACAAAATCATAACAAACACAAATATAACCAAAATCATAACGGTTGATTTGTTAATTTGAAAACACTTACAAACTAATTTTGTATCCTATCAAAATCGTCCTTTACTTTTTCACAAAAATTTTCCAACTCCGCTAACAAATTTGTTATATTTTTTATATAATTATAATATAAAATATATATATATATATATATATATATATAAAAATATATATAAATATATATACTTATACATATATACAAATTTTTTTGCTTAACACCGACAGGGATAATA
Organism: Dolichopus griseipennis; assembly: GCA_963082915.1. NCBI lineage: Eukaryota > Metazoa > Arthropoda > Insecta > Diptera > Dolichopodidae > Dolichopus > Dolichopus griseipennis. Next base: position 19,602,975 of record OY720441.1, on the reverse strand, counting down.
AGTAATTAATGAGATGTAATAAAAATTTCACAAAAAAAAAAGATAAAATAAACAAAAAAACTAATTTAAATTTTTTGTGTCGTAAATGATTACAATGTGGGTCACTATAAATATGTTAAATTGTAAAATCTCGAAAATCATAATCTTAAAGGATAAAATCTTGAATAAATCTAGAAAAAAAATTGGTCCGGGATAAAATTGAAGAAATTAACATGAATTGAATTTTCTTTAAAATAAATCGTTCAAAGTTTCTAGAAAGAGTTTAAATGCCTGATCTTGGAGTCAAATTAAAATGTACCAGTACCAGTTAATTACAAGTATCGATACTGGAGAAAATACAAAATAAAATTTAAATACTAGTACCGGTAGTAGAAAAAATATAAGTCCCAGTAAGACACTAGTCCTGGTATTAGAGAAAATATAAGTACCAGAAAATTAATTATATACCAGTATTTTTCCAGTAGTAATTTTTTCCAGTATAAATTTTTATGCAATAAAAGACTTTCATTTTCAACCCAGTATTAAAACTTTTAAAATTTCTAAATATTTAAGTAAGGTTTAATATTACATGAACTTCATTTTCCACTAAAATTGGTCTTTAATTCTGATAATAGTTGAATAATATTCGAAAAGTAGGTAATGGTTTTTTGGAATTATAAAAGTGTAAATACTAAATATTTTATTAATATTTATCTCAATATACGGATTTTACAACATAATAGTGATAAGTTATGGTTAATACTGATTAATATTGGTTGATTTTTTTAGGTAATGGTTGGTTTTCAAAAAATAATATAGAGTCTCAGTACCAGTATTTTTTTTTCAGTACCAGTAAAAGTATTTGAATTCTACTAAATAGTTTTAGTATTTGTTTTTCCAGTATCGGTACTGTTACTGATATTCCTATTAAAGTACCAAAATATTTGAAGATCATTAACTCTGATTAAAATACTTAGATCCTAATTCATAATATCATTTATTATATCTACATATATCTTTTAATAAATGGCACATCCCTATTTGAATCTGATTCCAAAATTGCTACCAATACAGAATCTAGCGTTTCCATGAATGAATATAAAGTTTTGTAAAAAAAAGTTAAAGATATTGATTACAAACTTCCCTTATTTGTTTCTACTCATACATTTCCAGAAGTAAAACAATCAAATATAAATAGTGTCCCCAACAAGCAAGTACTTTACCAGAAACAAAAACTTGATAAACAAAATCTAGTAGCATTTTCAAAATTTTCAACACTTATTTGATCTTTATTGTAACCTTACTTACTAATCAAATTTCTGAAACCCCCAATTTTATAACCAAACAATATACATACACCATTGAGCTTTTCTGTTCTTAATGGTTTATCGTACTCATTTTCATCATAAAATAGGGCACAAAACACAGCTTCAATTTTTTAATAATCTTAAAAAAGTAATTTATTTTCTATATAAAATTCCAAATTTCGTAATTCAAGATTTTGTCCTAAAAATATTCCCCCTCAAAAACTTTTGGACCCTTAAAAATTTTCAAAAATAAACATTCAATATTATATCCTTTCGAGGTTTTATATTTCAATATAATATCCTACACCCAATACAATATTTTCCATAAAATAAAGAACTACGAATAAATATAAAAAAAATATTAAGGACTCATTTTTAAACTCTCTTAAATTTATTTAAAAAATAAAAAAAAGTACTTTCCTTTTATAACCGTTCACTGTTATATACAATACAGTAATTATTATGTAGGACAGAATTTCAGATAAAAAACAAAAAATAAACAAAACTAAATTAAAAAAAAAATATTTATTAAGGAACTTTCAAACACACATTATCAAACGTACACACATATAGTAGTGAAACACATTAAATTGAAAAATAAAACAAACAACATAAGCAAAACCTAAGTATCTTAACTCCCTATTTTCAGGTTTAAAAGAATACAAAAAAAAAAAAAAAAAAAAAGGATAAAATAAAAAATAATTAAAAAAGATGAAAAAAAAAAAAAATAAAAAAAAATCTTAAATATTCATATTTCAAGAGCTTAATCTTTACAGCTCACAGCTGCAATATGTTACGACTATTATAACATTAAAATAAAAAAAAAATCATAATACTTGTACATATCCTTGGCTTATTTAATTGTATATAATAATATATAGTTAAAAGGAAAATCCAAAAGCAAACATATGTACAATGTAAGACATACACATATATTTATATGCAAAGTAACGAGGATATAAGGAGAAATATGTTCTGAACTGTAATTAAACGTTTTTTTCTAATAAATTAAAAAATATATCGTTTAAAAAAACAGTATGGCAATACTGTGCATACACTGTTAAAACATACTCTAAAGCATATGTATACAGCACCTTGACAAAAGCACTTGTTTTTAAGTGGTAAAACGTTTTCATAATAATTATCGTATATTAAATGAAAAGTTTTTTTGGAAACATATAATATGATTTTGACTTTGGATCAATTGTTTAAAATTAAAAAATATGTAAATTTAATAAGGATAATGATATTCAGGATTCAAGTAATTAGGCTTATTTTATAAACATCCTTTGTTATTCGTTTGTTTTTAAAAAATCTCATTAATAGAATTGTACTGGAATTAACATGAGTAGTTCTCATGACACTTAAAAATATTTTTATAGAAACTTTCTTTGAGTTGAATGAACCATTCCTGAATATTTTTAGCATGAAATAGTCAGTAGCATTACCTAATACTCATTACTTTATCAAGTACCAGTATTACTTAGTATTTGATATTTTCAAAATTTAAGTAAAAGTAAGAGAATCAATTAAATATACTTGTAACACCTAGAAAGGAATTAAATTTCGAGTTCAATTACTTTTGTAACTAGTTTTTATATTAGAAGTAATTAAATAATGAAATTAAATGAGTTTAAATTGACATTTTTATGATTTTCAATTTGAGGTGACTCGACTTAATGAATGTAAATATTTGAAAAATACTTGAATACTTGCAAAATAATTAAATTCTTGATACTTCAGTATTTCTTGATACTTGAGTACATCTTAATACTTGAATATTTCTTGATACTTGAGTACATATTAATACTTGAGTATTTCTTGATTCTTAATTACTCGAAAGTACTTAAGTGTCAGAAAATAATTACAAAACTAATTAAACACAAAATTTAATTACTTTCTGGGAATTATAAGTATTTTTACTTGATTCTTTTACTTATATTCTTAGTTTTTGTAAGTATCGAAATTTAAGTACTAATGGTACTTTACAAAGTAATGAAGAAAAGGAAATAATACGTACAGAACTTAAGTACTTTTTTACTCAGCATGATACAGCTCAGAAAGAATTCTAAGATTTCTTGAGCTATTTGTTACTATAAGATCTGTCAAATCTGGTTGAAGAAACCAACCCAACTCCATACAAACACTCAATAAAGCTGTTCAAATTATCAAAAATTAGAAAGCTTTTAATCATAAACCAAATCAAATCTAATTTAAAAGTAGGACTCCCTGTATTAAAATAACTAAAAGATATTATATAAATGTATAATCGTTTAATTTGTTATTATGTTATGTAAGGAGGTCAGGATCTCTGCATTCAAAATTAGTTACAACCTACAAAAAAAAATAATTAAGTGACAAAATTTAATTAAATGGAAAACAATGGTCTTGAAATTGTTACAATTGTGTAACTGAGCTACAAAACAATAAAAAAAAAACAAAAACAATGTTAAAATTGTAATTAGATACTTGTGTAAGAAGGAGTTTTTTTCATTGTATTTACTAAAAAAAAAAAAAATTCCCAATTAAATTTTTTTTATTCTTTTATATTTTTTATTTTTTTTATCTAAAAGCTTTCCTTAAAACACTTTTAACGAACTTCAAAATTTAAATTTCCATTCAATTATAGTTAATTTCGTTTTTATACAATTTGGATTTGTTGTAATGCGTTAATAATGAACTCCTAAAAAACTTTAATAAAATAGGACTTTAAAAAGGAATGGAATTTCACTTAGGTATGTTTTAAGAAAATTCAAGATCTCAGATTACTCCCCCTTTAAATGGAATGAAGAATGATAAGAAAATTATGTAAAAAGAAGAAATTTAAGATTTTATTCAAATTCATTTAAAATTTAATTAAATTGCAAAACTTTATTTAACTAAATATTACATTGCATTATTTCTTATTGGGTATAACTGCGTAATCTTTGATTTATAGTCTCACATACTTCAAAGTATACTATAAATTTTATTTAACGGCTGGATGGCACAATGGCTAGAGTGCCGATCTTTCACTCGAAAAACGCCAGTTCGGTTCTAGCTAAAAGTAAAATAACTTTTACCTTGTTTTTGAATTCGACTCAGCCACCATTCGCCATTGAGTTCAAATTAATGACATAACCAACAATTAATAATTATAAATTTTAAATTCGAAATACTTTAATATAAAAATATAAAACAAATGTAAAATATAATATACAAATAATTTAATTTAAGAATATAACTCACAGACATAGAAATAATTTTTAATCCATTATAAAATTATTACAATATAAACAAAAATAGAATTGTCTCTATTGAATATCTAAGGCGTTTCTGCTTGTTATAAGGCTTAGTTCTATTTCATGATTTAATTTTAAGTGGAATTTATGGAATTCAACTCTAATAATAAAATTCTGTTTCAACATGTACCTATGGTACAACTGAAAATCAACTACTGAAAATTGAATACTGTAGCTAGTGCATTTGGCAAGGCCTTCAACTCTTTAATAAGAAGTTTTTTTAGCTGCACTTAGCAAGTCTTTAACTTTTTAATAGGAAGTTTTATTAGCACTTTAATTTTCAGTGCATTTTCAGATCTATTCACAGTCGTTCCATTCATTAATTTACAATAAATTATAATAACTTTGCACCTTAAAATATATATTTTACACTTTAGGTTCCTAATTATAATATATCTTAAAATATTTTTAAAAAAAAATTATCTGATAAAATTAATATTAAAATCAATAAATCCGAATTAGTTCTAATAACTTTTAAATTACTTTTAAAGACCTAAATGTCCATAGACCTTTATTCTCCATTTGTGTCGATTACCATTTTTTTTTTACTTCAAATGAACGGCATTCAAATTTATTAAATTAATTTAATATATCAACACCCACACACTCTTAAACACTCAAGACACTAAGTGATAATATCATTTTCATTCATAATTGATTAGAAACTTTTCTAAAATGGATATTGTAACTTGATCCCTTTTGTTTCTTATCACCACCCTCTCTACTCAAATATTTCACTTTATTTTACATTTTGATTAAAAATTCATACAATTCAAAATAATATTAAAAAAATAAATTTAAAATAAAAAATTACAAAAAAAAAAAATTCAAATAATTTTTCAATGGTGTTAAAAAAACAAAATGTCCACAAGACTTTTTACAAAAAATAAAAAAATAAAACAAAAAACCTTAAGCCTCTGACGGAAATATTGTTTTAATATTTTGAAAAAAATAAATTTTATTAAAAAATAAAAAATATAACAGCTAAAAGAATATTCTCTACAAACACCATTTCAAGTTGAATACAAAATTCGCTATCTTTTTGCTATCATAAAAAATAACTGGAAATCCTAGTGATAGTATAACTGTAAAATATTAAGTGAATAAAATATTCTTAGTTTGATAAAACGTACAAAAGTACTGTTAAAAAAAAAAAAATAGCAAAAGAAAAAGAAAGAGAATAAAAATTGAGTGTAGGTTTTTTTTAGAGTAAAAATTTGTGTGTATATTTGTCCCTATTTACGAGGGTCTAAACAAAAGTTTTAAGAGCAAAGTTACACATATATACCTTATAAGTTTTAATAAAATATTAGGTATAGTTGATGTTGAATTAAAGTTTGCCTTAAAAATATAATAAAAATTTAAAGAAAACCTTAAAATAATAATTTGATCACTTCTAATCGTCGCTTAACTCTTAATGTAAAATTGAGTAAATTTGCAATAAAAATTGAGTAAATTTGCAATAAAAATTGATCATATTTTTAAAACCAACTTATTTGTTTAAGGTAAAACAATGTGCGACAGCTCAGAAAAAAGGTAAGACACGGTAAATATAAAATAATAACGGATTCAATATCAAATATTAAATACAGGCGAAGTGACATAAGTCTCCTCTGGGATTTATGACTCAAAAAATTAGTCAAAAATTCCCAGGAGATTATTACTCTAAAGAATGAGTATAAAGTCTAAAAAATGAGAAATAATTTCCAATTGAGTTTTAAACTGCATTTTTGAAAGAAATTAAACCAAAATTTAAAAATAAACAATGTCGATTTTTTTTTTATTTTCACAAAACTTTTGTAAGTATTTTCTGAACCCTAAAATTTAAGTCTGATATCAAAATATATGTTTGAGTAAAATTACAAATGTAATGTAAACTCATCGTGATTCGTGTTTTAATGTAGACTCATCATAATTCCTTGGTGACTTTTACATTATTTCCGAGGCATAAGTCCTCTAAGGACTTTTTAATCCAGGACTTTTGTCGCCTAACCTATAACATATGTCGCAATAGCAGCTTCTTTAAGTTTCAATAAGAACATAACCTCACAAAGTCTTAATTAAATTTATTAAGGCATTTGTAAATATTCTTACAGGGATACAAATAAAATTCCAAAATAAAAAAAAAATTGTAAAGTACAGAATTCCCACTAAGACAAAATCTATAAAGACTATTTACGGACTTTTCTAATATTGAAATTTCAAATATTAAAATAATTTTATTTAAATTTAAATTAAATTTTAAAGTTACAGATTTTGCAAGTATTTATTTAAATTTAAAGAAAATGTTTTTAAAAAAGTAAGATATTGAAAACTATTTAATTTAAAATTCAATTCTTAAATAATTAAACATAAATATTATATAAGAAATATAATATCTATTTTAAAATATAATATACTACAAAAGTTTAAAAATAAAATACAGATAGGTACTTAAAGATAAAATCGTATGTATTATTTTATAAGGAAGAACATTTAAATTTAACAACTAATGATTAATTTATTTGATATACTTTCTGTATTTTAATTTTTACAAGTTTTTATGTAATTTAAATTCTTTAAAGAAAATCAATAAACAATAAATTATTTTATATAACTTTAATAAAATTATTCAACATAAATATAATCTTTATTGTATAAAATTTGTTTGAAGTATATATCTTTCAAAAATATATTATTCATTAATTTATTTTTACTAATTCTTTTTGATATGAGTTTTATTCGATAGTTTTCATTTGGACTTTTAGATCATTTTTATTGTTATTACATTTTATTGATATTTTAAATTAAGAAAATTTTTTATTTACTTTAATCTTACATGCTGTAGTCATATACTTAAAAGCGGACATGTATCTTTCAAGTACCAGTACAACTACCAGTACCATTTCTTGATACATAATACTTTGTCAAGATATTTACAAAATTTAAGTATAAGTAAAATAATCAACTAAACTAAAAATACTTGTAAATAAGTACAAAAGAAATTAAAATGAAAGTTTAATTACTTTTGTACTTGATTTTTTGATACTTAAATATTTACTTAAGTATTAAGTAATTAATTACCAAAAAATACTTAAGTATTAAGAAATCAATTATTTTTCAAGGACTCAAGTATTTTTTAAATAGTTTTAACTTTCAGTTTAATTACTTTTGTACTCATTTTTTGATACTTAAGTATTTAGTAATTAGTTACTCAAAAAATACTTAAGTATTAAGAAATCAATAATTTTTCAAGGATTCAAGTATTTTTAAATAGTTTCAATGTAATCAATGTAATCATAAATCATTAATTCATATAAAAACTCAAAATTTAATTACTTTATGAAAATTCCAAGAACTTTTACTTGATTCTTTTACTTGATACTTATACTTAAACTTTTTAAATATTAAAATTTAAATAATATTGGGACTTAAAAAGGTAATGAGTACTAGGTAATGAGTACCATTTTATTCAATATTATACAGGTCTACCTAAAACCTTTTAAACTCCTACTTAATTTTTTTCCCAAAATTAAACTTTGGCGTTTAAAACAAATAAGATTTAAGGAAACAATATCAAATAATAAAATAAAGAAATATGTATTATATAAGTAACGAATGATTTATTATATTTCTTATTATTTATATAAAACTGACTCCATATTTCTATATGTTATTTCTCCGTCCTCCTGATTGATACAATCCATCTTATCACATTTTACAAATATCATAGAAGATGTTAAAAGATAGAAGATGGTAAAAGTTGAATATTTATAGAATAGAAACTAACTATAAAAAGTATTTAATTTTTTATTATACAAGAAAAAGAATTTTGTGATTAACATACTAAATACAGAACCACTTGTTGCCACTCACACAATTTACAAAATCCTAAATAGACTCATGATTTTCTTTTTATATATTTATTCAATTCATTCCAAGTACAAGAAAAAGGACGAATTTATTTCTTATATATCAGATGCTTTTCATATGAAGAATGATGTAATTTTGAAAAAAAATTTTACTGAGTCATATGTTTTTCTAAAATATGTTATGGTAAAAATCTTTAAATAAAATTTAAATTTTTTTATTTAAGGAAAACAGTATTAAATAGACATATGTAATATATGTCTATAGAACCACATATATTTGTTCTACCTAAGGTTTAAAATAGGCCATATATATTTTATTTAAAGTCCTACTGGATTTGGTTTTATTTATATCTTTAAAAAATCAGAAACATTGTTTATGATTTATATTAGGCCTCGGGTTAAACGTTAAAAACAAGCGATCGATTTTTTTGTGAGCAAATGGACAGATAAGTTTTCGTCGCATATCATCGCTATTCTGAATGGTCACTTGTTTGAAACCCTAAATGTTTGAATTTTTATATTTTTAACAAATCACCCGCAATAACGCTGTCAAAGCTTCAAACTTCCCTTGAACTTGATAACCTATTTTGTTATATTGTATGTCAAGTTAATTTTAATTTTATTTATATTCAGTCTACCTTATTGGTAGTTAAAAGCCTATATATAAATTTAAATACGCTTACGCAAACTTTTTTAATTACTTTTGTGGTAAAAAGAGCTAACGAATCTAAAAGCTTTTGTTTTTGCAACACTTGCACCTTTCCGCCAGAGATCCGTATGATCCGTATTATCAAAATCTAACTAACAGCCTAATGCCCACCGATAAAACTCACTTTATAAGCTTTGGAGTTTAACGTAAGGCAACATATCCACCAACACTTTTATATATTAAAGCTTATATAATATTGATTAAAATCAATTGTAATCGGAAAAAGTGATTACTTTAATATTCATCATACTTACCAACCCCCCCAGGCCTTCCACCATCCCATCATATACCCACATATTTACTATACAATTCCTTTAATACAAATTAAATCACAGAAAATAATCATTCAAGATTTAAAGATTAAAGATAAATAAGGAATAGAAGATAAACACTCTACAAATTCTAATAAGAAACAATAAAATCATTAATCATTATTTAATTCACACAATAGTTCATTGAAATTCATTACATTATTCGTTATCCATGTCCCATTCCTAAAAAAAGCATTTCCATTAAAAATTCAAGCCATTAATTGAACAATTACAATAAACTAAAATCCAAAAGAAACAATACAATTAATATTTTTAATGGCAGTACCCTCTCGTTAATAACAATTTGCAATGAATTTGGAGACATTTGGAGACAATGTGTTCAAAAAACAAAAAAAAAAAAATAAAACGTTCTAAATTCGTTCTAAAACTTTCTAATTGCCCTGATTACAAAAAAGTCGAAAAAACTTTTAAAAACGTGTTTACCGGTATCTCTATGAAGGACCTCGTCTATAAATAGAATTTAATATTCCGTATAGGACAGCAGATTTTTTTTTTTATTCTGTACTCCAAAAATTTTTTTTTTTTTATTTTTTTTTTATTTTTTTGTTTACTCATGAAAAAAAAAAACAAAAGAAAAAATTAGAATGAAATTTTTTTTTGAAAAGAGAGAAAAAAACAAATTTAAAATTTTGCAAAATAGGAAAGTTTGTTTTTTTTTTCTCTCAATTTAAAATAAAAAAAAATTACAAATTATTTTGAATTATATTTTTTCCCCTCTCATTTCTTTAAAACTCGAGTCTCGAGTCTGTTGTGGTTTAAAAACAAAACGAAATATTTAAAACAAAATGGGAATAAGTGTATAGGTAAAAAAAAAGTTATATAAATATAAACAAAATAATACAAACTTTATAAACTAATAAAATTTTTACACATATACATATATAAGTACTTATTTTTTATATATGTATAATAAATTATATATATATTAATACCTAATACAAAATGTTAATGATTACTTTAAATTTGAGTTAATTTGTTTGCTGTGTAAAAATTTTTTAAGTCTACCAGATTTCAATTGTACTTTGCCACTTTAGGGATCAAGTTTTGAGTAGGAAACTAGAAAGAAATCTATAAAACTTGTGGGGGTCTCTAATCTCTAATCACTAAGGGGTTCAAATTGTAATTTGAAAAACAAACATAGGAGAAATTCTTATTACCTAGTTCTTGGAACCTTTTACCGATTGTATCTTGGACCAATCGCGATGTTTCATGAATTTAAAAACATTAGAGAAAAAAGTTATTTTACAGTTAGTTGAAAAAATTTTGAAAAATTTTACAATTCTATGCATATGAGATTTTATAATTTATTTATCAATAAGATAAACGAAGAAGACAATAACCCATACTATTCCACAAATATTTTAGAAGGAAATAATAATTTAGTCCAAAATAGTCCAAGGTACATACACTTCTCCTACAAGGTCATATTATCTGTGAATATGTATCTCTAAAGCAAGAGCATATATCCAACTGCTTCTTAATATTAAGTGTCAGCCTAAAAAAAGGTTTAGAAAATGCATATATTAAAGTATTGGTACATGTTGTCCCATTTAAATAGACACGGTATTGATATAGAAGTAAAAAAATGTTTGTTTTTGATTTTTGAAGGATGGTAACTTTTGTCCAACTTTCTCTTTACCCAGAGCTTAAATATTATTATTATATACCTCCTAGTTCTTCAGTTATTAAGCTTCATGTAATTCATTGTAGTTTGATTTCTAAAAATTTTTAATTAAACTGAAGACATAATCTATTCCAAAATACAACTTACTGTTTGCTCTTTAAATACCATCGACTTAAATCCAGTTGGTCTTAAAATCAGTTCAAAATCCAAATTATAATCTTTAGACATGAGATTTATTTGTAATACCAGACTGTAGTAAATATTGCCTTATATTATAACAGTCCCTTCTCCGTTTTACATTTGAACTTCTTATTAAACTATTATATTATACACTATATTTTTTTTATTAGATATGATCCGACCAGGTTTTGAACCCCAGACCCTTCGATTAAAAGGCCGACTTACTAATACTAAGCCACTATTCAGATGTGAAATTTTAAAAAAAGCGATTTATAAAACTACGGGTTTTTTAATGCACAAAATTTAAGTACAAACCCCTATGAATTTAAAGCAGCAGATTTTATTAAAGACTATCGACTTTAACGCTCAGGGTTTACTGAAAAATTTCCTGCATCTTATGAAAAAAGGATTCAAAAACTCAACACTTAAATTTCAAAAAATTATTTATCCTTAAATAAATATAAAATTAAATTTTCCGGGAAACTATTTTTGTTTTTTACATTTTCCAAACAATTTATAGATACTTTAAATTTAAAGGAAAAATTTGCATATTGCTAAATATAAACAAAAATAAAAAAAAATTTGAGCTACACACATACATGCATTCATTCGCACATCTGTTAATAATTATTAAATCAACAACAAAAATAAAAAACAACAAATTATAAACTTTCATAATCATATAAACGTGCATTCATTTATACATGTGTATGTATATATATATATATACCAATATCCTTGTTACACTTTATTTTCAGGTAAAGTACACGTTTTAATATTTATTATGGTATAGGCATCAAATAGAATCAGGATCATAAAATCAAAACATAAACTACCTAGTTCTATTTAAAAAAAATATATATGTAATATAGAACAGTTATATATGTAAATATACGTATGTATATTTTTTTGTAATAATACATTGAATGAAAATGAAAATGAATGACTGATGTTTTTAAATTGGGATACTGGAAAAATTCAACTGTACAAATATTGTAATAATAAAAAAAAAAAAAAAAATGGAATTGGGTTGCATAAATTTAAATGCAAAACTATTTTTTTGATATTGTACGGTTGAATATGTATAATTTGTGTTAATATGTTATATGAAAAACTCCCAATGCATACATATACAATATATGTATATATATTATAGTATTACACATGTATAGTCTAATATAAACAATATCAACCCACATAAAACAACCAACTCGATTTCCTTTTGATTTGATTTCATTTAAAATAATATTATAATGATATGCAATGACATTATGGTGTATGGTGGGGGAGAAAAGAGCGGGAGAGTGAAAGAGAATGGTAAAAGAGATGAATAAAGTAGAGTATTTAGAAGTTTGCAGTACATATAATGCGTATTCAAATGGCATAATTTATTATTGAAATAGTTGAAATTTATAATAAATACTTGACAGAATTATTATAAATTTTTTATTTTTTCTTGTTTTAAAATTTTGTTTTGTGTTGAAAATAATTTTTTTAATTAAAATAAGATAAATGCTTTTCTAGATTAAATATTGAATATATGAAAATTATTTAATTATAGAAACCAAAATATTTGTATTATAATAATATTTTAAGAAAATATGTTCTGTATAAATTGCAATTAATCCTAAAAGTATGCAATTCATTTTTTTTTTTTTTTTTTAAATAAATTAGTGTTAGTGCATTAAAAACTCCGCTGAGAGCAACATAAACGATATAAAAAAAATCAACTCAATAGACAACACAATAATTTATTGGGAGAATTTAATTAAAAATAAACAACTACAATGCACCAGATGTCAAAGGTTCTCTCACTCTGCTGCAAATTGTAATATGGATTACCGTTGCGTAAAATGTGGTGAGAACCACTCTCCAGGAGAGTGCAGTATCACAATAAGTGATGAGAAGAGCAAATTATTTTGCACACTATGTAAACAGCATGGACATCCAGCATCATATACAAACTGCCCTGTGCATATTAAGCAACAACAACAAAAAGAAGAATTAAAACAAAGGTTAAAAGAAAAAATTAGTAACAGGTACAATATGTTTAATAATTTTACAAAAACAAATATTTCATATGCAAATGCATTAAATAACAATAATAATACAAAACCAAGAAACAATAATAATAACACCAACAACAACAACAATGCAATAGATAACAACAATAATAATAATAACAATAGTAATAATAATAATAACAATAATTATAACAACAATTTATTAGAAAATTTAAATAAAACTATGCTAAGTATGATGAAAAAAATAGAAAACATTGAAAACAATATGAAACAAAATGTAAATGATATAAAACATTTATATGAAACATTTAACATCTCTAGACCCAATTGTTAATTATGTCGTATTCATTAACAAATAACATTAATATAAAATTAATTTCAATTAATGTAAATTCACTAGTTTCATATAGTAAAAGATTTTCTCTTATGCATTTTACAAAAGATACAAATCCTGATATTCTCTGCTTAGGCGAAACTAAATTGCAAAGCAGACATTTTTTAGAATTAGAAAATTTTAATATAATTAGAAACGATAGAATTAATTTAGGTGGAGGTGGTACAGCTGTTTGTATCAAAAAAACTTTTAAATATGAAGAAATTAGAAACGTAGAATTTAATAATTTTAAATGCATAGAATTAAGTATCATTAGTCTAAATTTAAGGAATTCCGATAAATTATTTGTGATATCAATTTATGCTTCCAACAGAAACCAATCAAAATTTTTAGACGAATTTAGTAAAATATTCGAAATATTAAATCTATCCAACAGTAAACATTACTATATTATTGCAGGAGACTTAAACGCAAAACATGTTTCTTGGAATAATATATGTAATAACAGTCGTGGTTCGGCTCTGTATAAATGGCTAAGCGACAACAAAATTCAATATAAAAGTAAGCTTTTAATTCCGGATGCACCGACATTCCCAAGGTGTAATTCGTATTTAGATCTATTCTTAATAGATGTAAGAATAGAATCAGCTAACAATACTCTAGAAACATTAGCATACAATAGTGATCATAATGCTGTAAGTGGCATTTTTGCTCTATATAAAGAAAATTTGTTAACATACAACAATCAACTAGCCAATGAAAAGTACTTATTCCATAAAACCAATTGGAACAAGTTTAAAATAAAGCTAGATAACAATTTTGAAAAGGAATACTTAACTTGTAGAGATCAAATTATAGAGACGGAAAACATAAGAATAGAAAAAATTGACACCCACTTAAACAAATTGAACAAAATTATTAAAGACACAATGGTTGAAATTATACCAAAATGTACCAAACAAAACTATTTAAATAAATTTTACTCAACTAGATTAAAAAATTTACTCAGACACAAAAACAAATTACTTAAAGACATACATTTAATTTACAAAAGATGCTTAGACTTCAATTCACAAGCAATAATCACACTCAAAAGTCTCTTAAATAATATTAATACATTAATAAAACAACAACTTAAAATTGAAATTAACAACTACTGGACAAACAGAATTAAAAATATATCATCCAAAGACAGCCGTAATATGTTTCCCGAAATAAACAAAATATTTAGGAAAAAACATATACAAGACATAAAACAATTACACATAGACCAACAAGACTTAAATCTACTGACTAACAACGACATCGACGTCACTAGTTTAGACAGAACAAACTCAAATCAATATATATTAAGGGAAAAAATACAAATAACTAAAATATTAGGATCATACTTAGAAAACAGTCACAAAATAACAGTACCTAACAACAACCGATTCCACCAAAATATTCAGAATACTGTACAGGCTTTTAAACAAAGTAGCAAACTAAAAAAACAAAATAACATTACATTAATCACATTTGACACAATAAATACATCCTTTAACATTTTAAATAGAAACAATTTCTTTACGAATTACGATGATCTCTCTACAAGACTTAAGAATTTGAATAACAAGACATCTGCAGGGATTGACGGCATTCCTAACATTGTACTAAAAAACTTAAGTACTAAAATTATACAAAAAATAGTTATCCTTTTCAATAATGCATTAAACTACTGCTATTTTCCGAAAAGCTGGAAAATAGCTAAAGTAATTATGCTAAAAAAACCGGGAAAAGATCCTACAAATCCCGGCAATTACAGACCCATAAGCTTGTTACCTAACATTAGCAAAGTTTATGAGACCATTATTAATGACAAAATAATTAATTTTGTTAACAATGAAAATATACTACCTGAAAACCAATTTGGTTTCAGGTATAAACACTCTACAAATCATGCTATCAATAAACTTACATCAGATATTTGCTGGTACATTAATAAAAAAGAATGTGTTGGCGCTTGCCTAATCGACCTCGAAAAAGCATTTAACAGCGTATGGATAGAAGGTTTAATATATAAATTAATTAAACGAAATTTTCCAAACAATTTAGTTAGATTAATACTAGATATGGTTGATGAAAATAGTTTCGTAATAGAAAACAAATTAAATGCCGAGAATTTATTTAAAATCGAAAGTGGTTTACAACAAGGTACAGTAAACTCACCTATTTTATTTTCTCTGTACACATCAGATCTCCTAAATATGCTTAACAACATAAAAGGGGACAATTACGCAATTGCTTTTGCCGATGACCTTATTGTCTACTCGGCAGCATATAAGATAAAGGATGTACAAACAAGTGTTCAAAAACTATTCAACCTTATAGTAGACTATTGTAAGGTCTGGGTACTAAAAATGAACATAGAAAAATGCGAAGCAATATTATTCCGTAACACAGTAGATAAAGTAAACAATAATATTAAGAAACATTGGAAAGAATTTGAAATTAGAGCTCCAAATAACATTAAAATTAATAAAAAAAAGATAGTTAAATATTTAGGTGTATATCTACACCAAAATTTAAACTTTACTCACCATGTAAAAAAAGCGATTGAAAAGGGTACTAAAGCGTTCATGTCCTGTCAGAAATTGTTTTATAATAAAACTCTTAATGACAGAGTGAAAACTTTAGCTTACCAGGGTCTTATAAGACCAACTATATCGTATGCTGGACCAATTTGGTTCAATATTAGTGCAAGCCAAATGGAAAAAATCAGGGTTTTTGAACGAAAATGCATAAGAGCCTGCGTAAATCTACATAGAAAACCAGAAACGGACTACAAACATTTTTATTCCAATAAATGCTTGTACCGTAAGGCAAATATAATAAGATTCGATAACTTTTTAATAAAAATTATACGTAATCATTTTGATAGATCTCTTAGCACGTTAGAAAATGGTTTAATATCAAACATATATTACCATAACGAAGAGTATATTAAATATAGTTTAAAAACGGGTTTCATTGCGCCCGAACATTTTATTTACCTAGATTCCAAAGGGTATATTCAAAACCATGAGCATGTCCCCCTATTATATCACTATAATAGACGGGCTACATGCAAGTGCATAGAATATGACCCCTATAATATTGAAACTAATTTATTAAAATACGACATGTTTATCCCTGAAAGGGATAAACAAATACAAAAAAACTATTGGTGGTTAAATAGTTTATAAAATTAAAAGTAAATGATGTTAAAATTTCATAATATATTAGGATAAGGTTAGGCTAAGTTAGATAGTTTTAGATTAAGTTTTAATTTTAGCATTAGATATAAGCTAGCTTAAGTTTTACTTGTTTTATAAAAAATTAAAAAATATAATTAATTTTTGGTTTTTAATATTTTCCAAAAAACTCAAAATGCAATACAATATTTCAGAAAAATTAAAATAACTTAGAGATTGTATAAATTATTAGAATAAAAAAAACTAAGCAATTTAAACTACATTAAGGTTTTAGTTATAATTAATTTAAGAATTAAAATTAGTTTTATAAAACTTTTTGCTAATTGTAAATACTTATAATGAAATAAACAAAAATAAAAGTTAAAAAAAAAAAAAAAAA